>JBAIZL010000001.1:36076992-36446992 GCA_036971475.1 Prosapia bicincta
GTGGGAGAAGGCTTGCCTGGGCGTTTGTTTAGAAAATTCTCTATTGCAGATAGGCCGTGTGCATGAGGGATGTTGGTATAGAGAGAGGTGACATCTATGGTGACCAAAATAGTTACCGGGGGTAGAGGTACAGATATTTGTGAGAGTCGATCTATGAAATGATTGGTGTCCTGGGTATGTGATGGAAGGTTCTTTACTAAGGGTTGAAGGTGTGAGTCGAGGAAAGCTGAAATTCTTTCCGTTACTGAATTGCAGCCAGCAATTATTGGTCTACCAGGTGGAGGGATTATGTTTTTGTGGATCTTTGGTAATATATAGAATTGAGGAGTAGAGGGGTTTTCATTATATAATAATTTTAGAGATGTTTCCGAAATATTTTGTTCAGGAGCTGTATATTTGAGTAGGTCCAAGAGTAAATTGTTGAATTCTGTAGTAGGGTTACCTGTAAGTATTTTGTATGTTGTGATGTCTGACAGTTGCTTATTTGCTTCTTTGATGTAGTCTTCTTTGTTCATAATGACAGTGGTTGAACCTTTATCTGCTGGAAGAATCATAATATCTTTATTGTTTTTCAACGAAAATATTGCCGCTTTTTCTAATTTGGTAAGGTTAGGTTTAGTCTTCAGATTTTTAGTGAAATTTATATCGGTGATGCTTTGCATGATAAAGTTGATGTAAAGTTCAATGGGGTGATCAGGTGGTAGTGGTGGTGGATCCCAGTTGGAAGGTGGTTTGAATTTTGCAAGACATACGTCTATGTTTGTATCCGTTTTGAAAGTTGGTGTCTGAGCTATATAATTTTTTATCCTAAGTTTTCTGGCAAAGCTGAAAACATCTTTTCCTAACTTGAATTGGTCTATTTCCTTAGCTGGTGTGAATGACAGGTCTTTAGAAATTACTTGTAGTTCATGTTCCGAGAGTGTGTGGTTGGAAATATTGTGCACGGCAACTGTTTTTGGTGAAGGGTTATTTCTTATATCAGGACTGTTTTTATTATTATTTTTGTTATTTAGCAATAATGATTGGGTTGGCAGTTTAGGGAGTTGTCCACAGGGTACTGGTATCTTGAAGAGAGAACTTAAGCTAGGTTTGTCACAAACAAGAGGTGGTTTGTCTGCAGGTAAAACTGGATTATCATATTTTTTGATTTGGCCAAAAAGATTTATTTCTTGAATGCAGAGTTTTGAAAGTTTATGTATTTTATTCTTTGCAAGATTGTCTTGCTGTATGTATGCTTTATTGAGAGTATCTTCCATTTGTTGTATTAGATATGGAAAATTGGAGGTAATTAATTTGGCAGTTGAGGTTAGTAATTCAGATAATTTGACTTGTTCTTGTTTGTGACACTGTAAGACCAAACGTGTAATTTGGAAAGAGTTGTTTTTGTAAATTGGAGAAATAACAGTTTTGATATACTGGGGCATACCTGACAGTGGTGATTTCATATTTAAACCCTTTGGTGTAATGCCTAGATTTAGACATGCTTCTATAAACAGTATATGCATGTTTATTTTTGAGATTTTAAAAGCCAGGTTATTAAGCTGTTTCAAATACAGCTTAGGAAGATTCATTATATATAAGATAGGAAAGGAGGAAAGAACACATACAAAGATAGGGAAGGAATATAAAAATGGAAAGATTAAATATATATGTTTATATATTTTTAGGTTAGTTTTGGTTGAGTCAATTCTCAATTCCATCAATTCTGGACTTAGACGAATTAGTAGCAAAAGTCGATTCCAAATACATTGTTACCACAACATTGTTTCCTAACGTTTATACACTAGGAGGTAAAATATCCGTCGCTGCTGTAACATAATTTCCCATAATGCGTAATCACGGTTGTAACACTGGCATTATTACTAGACAAGCAGGGAACAAGCCTCCTTCAGGCCGAGCATCTGAGTTCACTACATTCCTCCAGGTCCCTAATAAAGATGTCCACCAAAGAATGGAATCACGGTCGATTGAGGGAACTCTCAGCAGGAAAATAGTGGGAAAGTCTTGTGACGAGGAGACCAATTGAACAAAACTTGCCCCGAGCTGTTAGCGTTGCAGCTTTCATATTGAAGGCAGGTCATGATTTCCTTGTTGCGCACCTCCACTGCATTCATGTGCTACCGACCCCGGAGTGTCTGCTGTGTGGTGGTGAACTTATGGATGCCAAACACCTTAATGATTGCATAGCCCTGGACCGGGCCAAGGATTACAACAGTTCCATCTTCACGGAGGCCCATCTCTACTGGTCAGTGCGTCGCCAAATGGCTCAAATGCCAAGGGTGGGCGTTGGCTAGTAAGTAAGTACTATAACAACTTTTGTATAAATGTTATCCATTTTATAAAAAATAACATTTACCTTTTTCCATTGGATTGGTATTTGAAATCGAGAACTGATTTCTTGGTATCGGAATTGGTAAAATTTTGGAATGAACTCAAAAATTTATATAATATATAAACATATATACTATAATATATATATATATATATATATATATATATATATACACTTTCTGTCAGACTTCTAAACGTAACTGATCAGGGCATTTATACACAACTGATGTAGTTCGGGTAATATAACAATCTGAAGAACACTAGAAAAACTGAATGATACAACAAAATGGGTAGGAAGAAAAATGCTGTATTAATATAAACATTTCTTGGAAGCCTGACTCATTTCCTTTCCATGACTTATTGATATAAATATTTCTTGAACAGTTCTTTATGGCTATGAACATTTTTTGGACATCCGATTTTCTTTCAAATAGATAAATAGGCTCAATAGAAAAGGCTCGGATTTAACGGAAGCTCAGAAAATCGGGACTCTGATTTCCGAGACTCTACTGTATTTTCTTTTTCATTTTATAATTTATGTATCCCTTGTAACTTAATTAACATTGCTAAAAATAGTTATAAATGTTATTTCTTTCTTTGTGTTTATTTCTTAACAAATATATTTTCTTCATTCATGTAATCTTACTGTTAGGAATTGCAGGCTGTATGGTCAAGTAAACAGAGTTTAGCTGAAAAAACGAGATTCTATGAAGAACAAGTGGATTTTTATAACCAGTACATCCAGAAGTGTCTGAAGAACCTGAGTACAGGAAAAACGTAATTTTTTTAAATATTTAGTTTTAGATATTGAAATTTAAATAAATTCTTTATTGCCATTACTAGTAAGCAGTGTTTGATTGTCTGAAAGCTGTAGGATAAAACTCTTAAACATAAAATATAGTTGAACTTTCAATATTGATTATCAATTGTAACGTACTGGCCCTTTTTTACCAGGGGTAAGTTATTCTTTTATTTGAAATGTGTTATTATTAATTATTAATTACCAACATAATTAATTTTACTTACCTGAGCTCTAGTTCTAACGCCACATTTCAGGCAATTACTGTCTGTCTGGGACGTTCTTCTATCTTGAAGCTAGAACTAGGTTACTTGTGAAATAAGAATTGGAAGTTTTAAAATACAAAGTTAAACAATTTATTAATCAATGACAAATTACAGAAGAACAAATGACACCAATGTGTCGAGTAATTAACCTTTAATTACTGTTAACTATTCCATACATATTTTAATTACTTATTAACCTTTCAAATTTATATATATCGAGAAGGTAGTAACTTAAGTTTTCCAATTTAATTTTAGAAATGAATACTCAAAGGCGATTTCTACAGTTCAGGTGTTAATCTTTTATCTTTTAAAATTCTAGTTAGTTAACATTAAAACACATTTTCTTTATTATTCTCTAAAACGTACCTGGTTGTGCACATTACTTGTAAGACACTATAACACACGCCATTAAACACTGCACATCGCTCTTGCAATCAGCGCTCTTAAACAACAAGTAATACAAACTTTTCCTTATTGGAAACACATAAATAATCGCTTCTGACTTCTTCTTTAGTTGCGTTATAAAATTTGGTACCGGCCTTGACATCTTAAATTTTGAATACTGGAAGCTTACTAATTTCTAAGTTATGTCCGAAAATGCCATCGCGTCCATCTCGTTTAAAGACTTTTAGTGAAGTGGGGACGTTGCAAGGACGCGCTAACTGAAATTTTCAAACAAACTCCCACCCTTATTTATATATATGAATATTCTGATTGTTTCACAGGTATCACCTCATGCTTACTTCACATGGCGTGATGTGCTTAATTACCTTAAGTTACTAACTCGTACGACATTTTTCAATTTCGCCCGCTAGGAGCGCTTACTACCTACGCTAGATTCACAATGTGCATCAAGAAAACAAAAAATTTTTTTTATATTGGAACAATATAATTATTAAATAAAAATTAAATATATAAATGAATTTTTATGTAACACCTTATTTTTAAAAGTGTTACACAATATAAATAAAACCAAATTATTCAAAGTCTTTCAAACTTAGATTGTTAGTCTTTCAATTAGTATTCAAACTTAGTCTTTCAGCTATTCAAATTTAAATTGTTTTGATATTGTAGATGCTGTCCTTGTAGAGTAGAGTCTGAATAATTTGAGGTGAATGCAACCGAGACCCCTATGCATTACCAGAAATACGTTCCTGTGCATTAGAAAAAATAGGAGTTCTAATGAACCCAAGAATTATAATTAAGAATTCACAAAATACGTTTAGAGAACTACAGTACTTACATAAATTTAATGTTACTTTGAAATATATTGCCTCTCACGTGTGCTACATTTTTTGGAAAATGTTGTGAAGTGTTTTCGGAGTCTGTTTATCAGATCGTTTCAATGCTGCGGTGCTGCGAAGACGTCTTAGCAGAAGCACATCTGTTTACTTGGTGTCTGTCTATTGTACGATATAGCGAAATGCAGTTACCAAGGCGGCAGTTCCTTCACCGTGACAAATTCTCCCTTCTTGTACTGTTACGGTCGAACCTTCATCTTAACTCTCGTCATCACTACCTTCATTAGTTATTTGTACCGTTTCAGTAATCGTAATATGTTATATCAAATTGTTCGTCCTCACTCATCCATTAACTTACGTCCGTATCATTGGAATTTTCACAACCTGAAAGTTTCTTGATAAAAATGTCAATTTTTATTTTTTTGTGGATCAATAACTGTCAACTGCTTCATTATGACTAAGGATTTTATTCCACAATTTGGTTAATGTTTATCGTTTTACATAAATTGAGTCCTGGTTCATCATAGTTTTAAAGTTGGTTTGGAGAAAGATCTCTTTTTTACAAGTTTTTGAAATTTTTCATGAAAATTGACAACAGCCTCTGAATTACCAGACAGTCTTTCTCCACACACATTTAATGTCACACTCCATATCTCTTCTTCCACTGGTCTAGCCCACCTACACTAGCAGTGAAATCGTCTCCGTCTATAAAAAATTATGCTTTGTCCTGAAACATTGGTCCTGTGGCTGGACGTTTTACTTCTCTGTTGGCAAAAACAAAAGAACAACGCTTCAACAACTGTTGACCTCTGATTTCCTTATCGATTTTATTATTTGTAATAGCGACCCATCTTCTGAACACTTTTCACTACAAAATGTTTGAGTTTTTACCTGCTCCACTTCACTAACATCATACTCAGCTGCAAGTTTTATTATTGCCTCCCCGTTACCTAACCTTTCAATTGGTTCCAACTTTGCACAGAAACCAACTTCTGCTTATTACATCTTTTACTCATCTTATCACGGATACGTTTCACTACAGACTGAGGAGCAGCAACAGCACCGAGCATGGGCAACATTATAAGGAAGAAGACAAAATACTGAGCAAACACTTTCTACATTTCTTGGAAGCCCGCATTTTCCTTTGCACACCACATGGCTATAAACATTTCTTGAAAGCCTGAATCATTTCTTTTGAAATTGATAAAATATGCTCAAATAGAAAAAGGCTCAAATTTACAAAAAGCTCGAAATTCAGGACTTGAAATTTCAAGACTTCTGTACTTCAGTTCCCTTTTCTTTATCAAGTGCAGCCATATATTTCTTGGAGTGAAATTTCCTTTTATTTTTCTACTTGCCCTCATATATCTATACTTTCTAAATTCATGTTGTATTTAATAATTAATTATTTCGGTTTAAAGAGTTTTTGACAATAATTTTATTTTTCACTTTCTTATTTGGCCTGTTTGTTGCAGTGACACACTAAAACTATGAAACTTATCCATTGTTTTTATTATACATTCATAAAAATTTCTAAACTTGAAGCATCACGTTTGCTGGATAATCAACAAGTAATTGTTGGAGGATAATCCATTACAATATATATTAGGTTGTAATTTTTATTGCTTTGTCCAATGAAAAATTAATTAGAAACATTTATAAAAGATTAAAAATAAACATTCGAAGTATTAGAAATATATAAAAATGCAGAAAAAAGATAAAGAACAAAAATAGATAAAATGTAAACTTAACACACTGTACAAAATATTTGAAGTTTTGAAACCATTTATAAATTATAAACATAACAATGCTATCACCTGATATTTTGTTTAAATACTTTTTATTAATAAATGTTTTCTTATGTGACTAATAATATTAACTGGCATAAATGTTAAAATTGTTGATAACTAATACATTTTTGTGTCTATTAATATATAAAGATATATAAAAAAATGGATTCTACAAGGATTTTGAAAAATTTAGTTTTTTAAATTTAGAATTCATTGTATTATTAACTTGTATTTGAGTAAGTTGGCGTTGGATATCTTGCTTTTTTACTCGGTGGGTGTGGCTACGCCTTGGTTAAGAGGTGGGTCTGAGGCAATCGGAGAGGGGGAGGGTAAGTAGTATAAATAAGGTATTTTTGTAGAGTTATTCAGTCTTTGTATGTTATCCCTCTGGGGATGGTTACTTGGTAACTGAAATGTACATAAGGGTAAAATAAAGAAAGTTTGTGGTAAAGAGGTTTTTGTGTATTTATTACACTTGAGCAACAGACTTGTCCGTGTTTCACAGCATTGAACAATTCACTGATCTCAGCTCAAAACGCATCAGCTGATAAATATCAGTAAATAGTGGTTTTTTTACCAAGTGATATCAATAAAAATAATTTTTAATATCCTCAAGACGTACAACACAAAAACTGCAAGCTCTACAAGAATACATATTTATATAGATATTGTAATGATTTTAAACCACTGTGATTAAACTTTCTTTCTCTGAAATAAATTATGTGATTTTAATTGTTGTTATGGATATTGTTACAGAAAAGTACATACTTTAAAAAAGCAGGAAAAATTCCAGAAAGTAAAAACGAAGTTTTGTATAAAATATTCTGGTGCCAAGCTACAAGAGAAAGGCATCCTCTTATCGATAGATGGTTTGCCAGGAACTCAATTTAAAAATGTTCAATTTGAGATAAGTCCGACAGATCAGGATGGAATATTCTGCGTACAAGGAAAGTTCATGGGCGTTAATGTAGAGAAAATTGATATCAACATCCAGGTTAGTGCATTGTGTCTAGATTCTTTGTTATTGGTAAGTAAATTGTTTTAGCTGTAAAAGGAGATTAAAATTAAACATTTTTCCAATGCAGATGTACAGTAGAAACTCTGTAATTTGTCACTCTATTTGTCACAATAATAACAAACATCGTCTGCAAGTCTGCTCTGTCACAAAGTGTAGCCAGCAGCCGTCAGATAAGGCTAATACAACACATGAGTTATTCGATTACTGAAAAAATCTCTCAACACATTTTTTGTTGTTACACATCTCATACGCGTGATAAAATATAGTAGAAGTCTTAAGTAATCAACTGACCACAGCATCGTAGACAGCGTTGTGTTGCGTTATAAATCACACTGTATATTATACAAATTGTTTTCTACGGTTCAGTTTTTGTTTTTTTTCTGCACTTTATAATTTTTTTCAACAGTAGTTATACATAGGCAAAATGTCTAAATGTGGTGATTAAAAAACTTCAACGTCGGTTGATAAGTATGACATTCTACATCGGTTACGAAAAGGGGAAAGTGCAGTTAAGCTATTGTTAGAATTTGGAATTCCTAGAATGACCGTAAACTACATCAAGTAAAATGGCAATAAAATTAAAGAGTTCATGGCAGAAATGGTAGTTTCCGATGGAAATGGTAACAAAAGAAAAAGAATGAAAACACTCATTCAAGTAATACTTGATGATGTGATGTTTATCTGATTCTCTGAACAACGAAACCAAGGCATATTCTATTAAGCGACCCAATTTTAATTCAGAAGTTTTGATAGCTTACTATATGAGTAATTACGAACTATAATGCAGACAACTAGCTTTTTTTATAAGGTTCTGTAATAGTGTTGTTGAGTTTTTCAACCAACATAAATTATGTAACCACACATGAATTACATTTCAAACATATTTATGTGCTACGTTTAACCACAATTACATGTTAATTTCAGGACTTTTGTAATTTGTCACCCCTCAATCCCAAAATGACCAATTAGAGAGGTTGTACTATATTTTTTTTCAGATGAAAATCTATTTTGTGAACTAAATTTTCATCTTTAACCCTAAATCTGCAACTAATGAGAATAAATATTTGGGATCTTGAGGTATTCTGCAAGTATTGCGTTGTCTGAGTAGTGGGATAAAATGGTCCCACATTGCAATAACAATGTAGCATGTTCGTTTCCTTACACTGTAATATGTTTTACTCTATATGCGATATAATAAGCTCGAAATTAAAATAAAAACATATACCAGGCGTGTTTTTAAAGTAAGGGCCATTTGGAAATTTAAAAAAAAACAAAAGGAAAGTTGCAAAAACTAATTTTGTTTTCCGAATCTACATACTTTTATCTATTTTTCTACATAGTTTCCAAGTTTTTGTAAACACTTATCATATCGCACAACTAAATTTTGGAAACCTTCTTCATAAAAACTTGCCGCCTGCTGTGATAACCAAGAATTCACGGCCGTTTTCAATTCATCGTCATCGTCATAACGGCTGCCGCCCAAGTGATGTTTCAGATGACAGAAGAGATGATAGTCGCTCGGCGCAAGGTCAGAGCTGTAGGGTGGGTGGTCCAAAAATTCCCAGCCAAAAAAAAGTCCAATGCAGCTCGGGTCTGAGCGGCAGTGTGATGCATTATCGTGCAGAAACAAAATTCCTTTTGTGAGCATGCCACATCTCTTGTTTTGAATTGCTCTGCGCAGCTTCCTCAGTAGGCTTCTGCATTTATTGTCGTTCCTCGTTCCATAAGGAAAGTTGACCACCAAAACACCATGCCTATCCCAAAACACGGACGCCATGATCTTGACTTTGACGCTGTGACAAAGTCTGTTTGGCTGTGAACTTTACGGGAGATTGAGTGTGTCTTCATTCCATGCTTTGTTGTTTCGATTCGGGAGTGAAATGCGAAACCCACGTTTCGTCTCCAGTTACGATCTGACTCAGCATATCGTCACCATTTTTGTCATAACATGTCAGAAAATTCAAGGAACTCTCGAGTCTTTTGTGTTTATGCTCCTCCGTCAGGAGTTTAGGGACCCAACGCGAGCACAGTTTTTTAAAGTTTAATTTTTCATGAACAATTTTGTAAATCACAGACCTCGAAACTTCAGGAAATTTGTGTGAGAGAGTAGTGATCGTGAAGCGACTGTTGTCACTAATTTTCGCTTCAACTGAAGCCAGCAAATCGTCTGACATTAGAGATGGACGACCAGATCGCGTTTTGTCATGGACATTGTTGCTGCCATCTTTGAAGTCTCGAACCCACTTACGCACTTTTCCTTCACACAGGGCATTAGCACCGTCGGTGAATTTCTGCAGCAGATATGTTTCTTGCCGACAAAAACCGTATCACCGAACAAACTTCGTTATTGGTGAGCGATTCGATAACCTTGAACATTTTACAAGCACTGAACACAAAGCACAAGTTAGCTACACAGCTGTAACTGAGCGTCAAGGCATGCTAGGACGTGATGCAACCACTCGTTGCGGGGTGCACGCGAACTATGAGGGAATATAAACAAACGGCCCTTAGTTTAAAAATACGCCTCATATACAGATTTGAAAAAAAAAGTTCGCTTGGCAAATGGCAGAAACCATAAAATAGCTAAACTCTGTCCAAGGGTAAAAAGAACTGTTCCATAGACTCAGATTAGCCAACCATCCATCTATTCATGAACTAATGCTCTTTGCAGTGGAACAAAATTAAAATCATGTATATGGTTTGGTCATTTTAATAAAGTTTTTTTCAATACCCTTATATGCTTCAGCTTATCAACAGCAACAACCACAATTCAACTCAGTTTAAAAAAAATTACTTTACACTGCTATTTATTGTCATAGAAATTTGTTTAAAGTAATCCTTTGTAGAAGAGAAAATTTTGAGCTCTAGTTTGGCAGTAAACTATGTTATCAAAGTGACTAAACAGAAAAAAGAAGACCACTTTGTCTGCTATGTCTCTCTGTACTTTTTATTGCATTTTATGATACCCATTTTTTTTTGATTTGTCAATGAAATATTTGTTTCTGTGTTAAAATATTTGTTACCCCATTAAAAAAATATAACAATGCGTTTTAGGGCACATAAATTTTGTGTTTGAAGTAGTATATCTTTTACTATTGAAAACTGAATTTTTTTGTATTTTTACTGCGTATTAATATGATTAAAATATTACCTTTGTAAAATTTTCAGTTTCATATTTTCTGAAAAAAATTCACAACCACACATTTTGCTTTTTTTCTGAACCAAAGATATTTTATTATTTTACGAGATGTGATAAAAAAATGTGATGAATAATTTTTTATTTCAAAAAGTAATAAACTTACATCAAATTCGATTTAATCTCCTACAAAGTACAGTAAACTTCCGATTATCCGTGGAATAGGGTGGCCCAGCAGCGCCGGATAACTGAATTCCCCGGATAATCTGTTATGAATAAAGAATACGCAAAACGATCGATAATCGATTATTATACCATAAGTTACACAAATAATGACCCCGGTTAATGCAATTCACAAACAATCTTCAGAGGACAAAATAAATACAGAAAATAATTTAAAATGTCGATGTATTTGACGGATTATAACATGTACATTTATATGTCTAACTATTTACAATACGTACGTAAGTATATGTTAAAAGTAGGTATCTATGTACATATGTAATTTCCTTTACACATAATACTTTCACTTTTTAACAAAAAAATCTGTCACTTTTGTCTGTTTTTTTGTGAGCATTGATTTAGCTTTAATGTACGATCGAAGTTTCATGAGAACCATTTTGTCGCACATTGTCTACTTGTGTCACAAAGCCATAAAGATCGATAATGTATATGACAGACATGGATAATGCATATGTCACGTCCTAGACTATTTATAGCCGAGATTAGCTGACATTTGTTTACAATCTTATGATACACATTAGGTTTTCAGGCGTTCAAGCATTAGGTCATTGTCTCTTATATACAGTAGTATGCTCGCCTCTTTTATTTTGCTGGCCCGCTTCAGGATGCTTCCCTTTCAATGTAAAAATTAGTACGTACATATTTACATATCTATTCCCTTCATCTTGACTTCTATTAAGCCTTATATGTATTTACGTCGTAATTCACCGTTTGGAAATTTAAACACATGAATCTGATTGGAATAAAAATAAGATATTTGTAAAACAATGGCAGACCCCGGATAATCCGCAAACCGGTTAATCTGCCCACGGATAATCAGGAGTTTACTGTACTGTCCTTGACTGGTAATGCATTTATCCCAACCTTGAATCCAACGGAAAAATTTCTGGAAGACTTCTTTTGGAAAGGTGTTTAGCTGCTCGGTTGTGGCCCTCTCAATGCCAGGAATGGTTTTCAGTTTTAATTTTTGGAAAGAACCAGAAGTAGCATGGCTAAATCAGGTGAGTAATGAGGATGTGGACATACAGAAACACTTTTTTCATCCAAAAATTCGCGAATGAGAAGCTAGTTGGGACACGGGACATTGTCATGATGAAGAAGAAAGCCATTTGCCCATTTTTCTAAACTGTACGAGATGTTAAGATGATAGCTCTCGAATATTCATTCACCTGTTAGAACTAACCATTGTTTCAACTTTTCACCGATTTTTGTCTGTTTTTGAGATTAATGGACATCCCGAACGCTGCTTGTATTCAACCGACTCATTTCCGCTTTTTAATCGGTCATACTACTTGTACACACATTTTAACATTTCGTGAGCTTTATTTGCAACATAAAACAAAACCTAATGTTAATGCGTGGTTTGATGCCCGATAGACACGATAAACACGACCTCACTCTAGCGTCTCTGGCAGTTGACTGACAAGCTCCAGCGTGTTGTAACTTGTCAATGCCTGTCTCAACAGATCACGCTACTAGTTAAATTACATCATATGGATGTAGCGTCAGCAGTTGCTGCTAAAAAATTTATTCACCATATTTTTTGATCATACCTCGTTCATAGAATGTTTATGCATTCAGGCTATCTTTGAATTATTTACAAAATGTTTACTACCCCTGCAAGAGTTTTAGTTAGAATTTTTCTACAAATTGTTTACTACCCCTGCAAGAGTTTAAGTTAGAATTTTCCTACAAATTGTTTACTACCCCTGCAAGAGTTTAAGTTAGAATTTTCCTACAAATTGTTCAACACATTTTATTCTTATTCCTTATCTCCCATTTTGAATATTTTCTAAAACTAAGCTAATAGAAACATGAGTTAGCTATGTACTCCCTAACTTTTTATTAAATTGTTAACAGAAATTACTGCAGCTACAATTCGAAGGAGTTTCTGTGATGGATATTTTTGGCAAAGCTAAAATCAACATCAATTTACTTTTATTTTTGCTAAATAGAAAGTTTTATGGAAAATGGTAATATTGTTACATTTTTTTCTCTCTATAATAAGTTAGAAGTAGTGTATGTTATATTGAGATTATGACAGAAATTTATTAGATATTAGTCAATCAAGTCAAAGGAAATGTTTCAGTAAAGAAAATTGAAATACAGAAATTATCAAATTGAATATTATTAATATATATATATATATATATATATATATATATATATATATATATATATTATCATATTGTTTGTAATATTTTATAATAATATTTAGTTTAATAGTTTCTACATGTCAATTTTCTTTGATGGAACATTTTGTTTTATACTTGTTTTATAACATATAATGAATTTCTAATTACCTAAATTATTATTATATTATATATACATATTTTTACTTTAGTGTATACTTGTTTTTAGAAACTGTATAAGCTAGAGGTTTTAAATATATTTTTTTGTAGGCTGAAGTTAGCTCATTAAAAAAAAAAAAAAATTAGAGACCTATGCATGATTTATAGATCTAATAAATGTCAGATGAGATTACTCCTAGAACATGATTGTCTTCTTAATTTTTTAAATATTTTTTCAAAATCTAAAAAGCTTTCCTTTCACTTCTGTCTGTAGAAGGTTTTACTTATAAAAGAAAGTAAGAAATAATTATAGCTTATTTTATTTAAACCTCTGTTTTAAAATTATTTTCATAATGAAAAATAAAAATGTATATTTTAAATATGGCAGAACAAATTGTAATTACATCATTATAAAATATTAGTTGTAAATAAGCTTGTATTTTAATTTAAGAATAAGTTTATAAAATATTCTAAAATAATAATCTACCACTTGAAAATTAAGCATTATCCTAGTCAGTTTAGTGAAAAGCGAAAATTATATCCATTTTAATATTAACCTAAAATAGTGTATATATGTTAAGGATATTTTATAATAACAAATAGTATTTAATAACTGAATAAAATAATGTATACATACGATAACAAAATATTATTTCTTTATTATGACTGTGTATCTAGTTAAAAAAAGTTTATATTTTTTTACAGAAATGAATCCAATTTGAATCTTTATTGTATTTAAGTAGAAATAATTGATATAAGCTCCATTATAGCATGGAGATTGTTCTCTTTTAATGCTTCTTCATTCAACGTCCACTCTTGGCATTTCTGCCATCTGGTGCGATGCAGTCCAATAGAGGATGGTTAGAAGCTTTAGGTTGCTATTTTCTGTAATTCTGTTTCGGATTTCTGCAAGGTCTCTGCAACTATAGATATGTTGCATGTCTATTTGTGAATTCACTTCGTGACAAAGCGGGCATTCTGCTGACGGCAAAACACCAATCCTTGGGAGATATGTTGCAAGGCAGTAGTGTTCCGTGTGAGTGAAACGACGCCACTAAAACTCAGCAGGAGAGTGTGCAGCTAAGTGGACCATCTTTGATGGGCAGTTCCCAGCTTTTTCCAGCTGCAACTAGTTCTTTTATTTTCATTTGCAGAAAGAAGAGAAACAGGCACTCGGGGTTGACAGTGATGAAGCCCAGCCTTGGCAAGAAGATCAGCCCTTTCATTTCCTGGTATCCCAACATGGCTGTGAAGAGCTAGACAACAGCTATAGGTACGCATAGAGGCAGTATCTCTGTTGGATTAAACTTCATAAATCGCAGCCTGTGAATCAATAAGAAAGACAGCTTGAAGGGGCTCTGATATAGCAGCTAACTCTTTAGCTGCCTCATGAATTGTATGCACCTTACCATCGTAGTTGCTAAGCGAGGATCCCAGTGCTACACTACGGTATAACCCAGAAAAGTAGCCAGGTCCAGTGTTGCCCGTAGTAGGATCGCAGGAACCGTCTGTGTAAATATGAATCCACTTGTTCATTGGATATTAAGTATGAATTGTGTCTAGACCTGCTGCACGAAGCTCGGTATCCAGTGAGGATTCCTTTGATGCAGTGCTGGTTAATGCTTCTCACATAACCACTTTTAAACTAATGCAGCAATGTGAGAACAAGAACTCTAAGGGTTTTGAGAGCTGGTAGATAGAGAGGAAAATGCACACTTGACAGATGTAATGGAACTGACAAAAATATAACTTTTAGCAGATTCTTATTTTACAAATTTCGTTCCTATTACTGCATTATAATTTTTTAACACATTGACTCCCAACCCGTTTACGATAACATCAAACAACTTTTTTTTTGTACTTTTTGTTTAAATAATGACAAAACATAACAATATTTTGTCTTCTAGCGTGTTTATTCATTTAAACTAGTTCATTTCATAATGTTTTCGGACACCAGTGACCGCCATGGCACAATGTAAATATTTATACTACGAGGCGCCACGTCAGTATTACTACAGATTCCCCGTTCAAGACCGATCTTCTTAATGAATGTGATGTTAACATTTTTATTGTATTTTTTCAATATAAATTCAAGTATACATATAGACTATAACTTATTTTCACAGTATTATAGATATTTTTAAACAATAAATATAGCTAATAGATTTTTCTGATGTATTTTATAGATACACAATTTTAATTTTCAGTATAACTGTATTTTTGTTTAAAAATATTTTTTTTTGAATAATTAGAATGTAAATATAATCTGAACATTATTCTTACATTTACGTTTGTATTGTTTCAATACAAGTAGGTTTTAAATTGAGCTGTTTTATGAAGTTTATAAAACAGTTTTCCTTAGCAGATCTTCCTCAAGTTTTACACAAACATTTTAATATAAGTGATAACGCTATTGGTTTTTATACATTTTGTAACTGCGTTATTTTCGAAAAAATGCAAGTTTTCAAAGTAGATTTTTTATCTTTATCACAATTGCCTTTAGCCCATACAAACTTCTGAATTTTACAAAAAATATTTTTTTCTGTTATTTACAAGAATATCTTCCTTCTATAGTTTGGACCCATTCTCTGTGATTTTTATTTATTTATTCAACTACAGATTTGTTAATGCTATTGCAATCTAAATTGTTTATGTGGAATTTGCAAGAATCACAACTTTGTTTACTGGATTAAGAAACCAGTTCGTAATTGAATCCGATTCATGACGAGTTCCAGTCAACTGGTTCATAACAAATTACGGTATGAACCATCACTGGTTTATGAATTTCATGACTCGGCTACCTCATGGTGGTTGTGACACAAAAATAGACACTGGAAATATGCGTTTCCAAGTCAGGAAATTATATAAATTCAAGTTGAATTAATTACATATTTTTCATTCACCCTCAACATTAATTTTCATCCAAGAATGTCTTTATTCTATGTGTTTAGGTGACATGGATTACATGCATTTTTATAAAATCATACTTTTCATGTAAAAACATGCTTTTTGCTTTATTTCCTCTTCCTAATAAACCATTTGAAATAATTTGTTTTGTAAATTGCAATTGTCAATAAACTCATTTGTGTTGAGAGTGATTGCATTAGAACAATTATAATTTCATTGTTTCACAGCATAAATTTCGTTTTGTGGCAGTATAATTTCCTTTTTTTAAAACTCAATAAAACATTGCATTAATCAGAAAATTTTTATTTGTTTTTATAATGTAGACACATAAAGTTTTGTTTTACTTAATAATAAATACACAACCATCCTCAGAGGGATAACATACAAAGATTGTCTTTGTACGTTATCCCTCTGAGGATGGTTACTTGGTAACTGAAATGTACATAGGGGTAAAATAAAGAAAGTTTGTGGTTTTTGTGTATTCATTATTACATTCAACCACAGTATATTCCTAATAAATAGTTGTTTTACTTAGTTTTGAAGATCAAATCAGGTAGACGACATCCCCCCATTCTCCATACACTGAATAAACCGGTTTCTGGCGTTTGTCATGACTATTCCCAGGAAAACAGGCGTTATATTGGTAATTTCCTCCTGAATGTTGGTCTTCAAACCATTTAGAGTCCTTGGACGGTTCACATAAACAAGGAATTTCACATGAAAATGGGCTTCATCACTGAAAAAACAATAGTGTCCTCAGGAACAACTTAGAGAAAACCTCACACATCTTCCTTCGAGGATTGGCTGACAGTTGCCATCTTGTAAGGATGGAAATGAAGATCATCATGAAGCTGCCTCCTCATAGAACAATTGGAAAGTCCAAGGGCAGATGCATGTTTGCGTTCAGAACCCCATGTTGATTGGAACACTTTCTCGATGTTCTCAGGATTCTAATGGGCCGAGGGACTCCAATTCTTCGTCTTGTCACACTTTCAGTTTGTCTGAGCATAGTGACACGTAACAATTGATTCCTGTCAGGACAAAACTTTAGTCCTCTGTCTTTAGTACAAGACCACTAGTGCTCCGCTACGACACCAACTGACTAACTGGCACACATTTTAAAAATGGAAGTTATGTTGCTGCACCCAGTATTTGGATTGCTATAATAAAAGTATTTTTATATATCATTTACCTTAATAGAAATACAATTGTAGAGCTAAAAATAGTTTTAAAAAGTATTGGACTTTATTTCACATCTGACGGTAGTAGTATTTGTGTACATTTTGATATTGTTAATTTTTAATGAAAGGGTTAAATTTAAAATTATTAAATTCCTTCTATCAGCTCACACTCTCCTTATATATATATCTTGAACAAATTTTCAGTCGTTGATAAAATAAGTTTTTATTTATCCAATCAAGTTCAAATACATTTTTTATAACCTATAGTGGATGACAATTGATGTTAATACAGTTTTTTCAAATATTTATTCAATAATCAAATTAAAATTTGTGGGATCCAGCCGAATTCGAACTGAGAATCTTCGTGTTGGAAGTCTAGCGTACCTTGGCACTGCGCCAACTTTCCAATACCTAGAAGTGTATTTCTCAAAGATGTATATGGTTTTTCCCCCTACCTGGTTGTCTTTGAACCCTCCATTGTACAACCTTAAACTGTTGCCTTGGCTACCACACTATATCATAACTAGGATAACTTATATAGTATTTTTGTTGTTAACCTCAGTAGGAGTTTACTTAAATTTAAAAAAATATTACTTGTCTTTTTAATGATAAGAAAGTATCTAAGACATTTAGTGAAAACCCCATTGGTAAGGAACTAATTAAATGGATATAGTGCTAGTTACAATATTACTCTGTAACAGTTTTCTGAATTTATTCTTTTAGTTTGAACAATTCAATAGGAACTTTGTGGAGGACTGTGGATAACCATCTTCTGTTTTTTTCCACGTGTTGTTAAAGGCCCAATAGTCTTTATTCTTGAAGAAGTATGTGATTCCTAAACATAAAGATAGGTAGTAAGTATAGCTCACTGATAATACATGACTATAACTTGCACTGAGTAGAGTAACAAGATTACTGAGTAAATTCCTCCATCTTGGTAAATTACTCACCATCTTTCCAAGTAAAAACAGAGTCTAGATGGTGCGGTACTCCTCTGAATATATCAATGCTCTGTGGGTAGCCTGGGTCCATTGTACGAGAGGAGTCGTTATACCTCCAGTATCGGTCTTCACTGGAAACAGACAAAATTCGTTATTTAGATTATAACATAAACAAATTTGTAATAGCTTAAATTTTCCTCTCAACTCTAAAAAGGTAGAATTTGGCACAACATGAACACTTTTGTATACAAGTTTATGATTACCTAAAAAAATAAGTTTTTTTGTTTTTCTCCCAAATCATGGCTCCATCGATGTGGCTTATGTATTCAGGAAGTCCAATATCCATGATGGGTCTTGGACTATTTTCAACAAAGTCATTTCCATCAAAAACCCAATATTTGGCTCCTAGAAAATTCATCATGTTTGTAGAAGAGCAAATCAGAAAAAAATGTGCTTGTGTAAAATATCTAACAAGTAAAATATATCTAAAATTTAAATATTTTAATTTTTGTTTACAGGAGTCATTTAGTATGTAATTAGACAAATCACTGTAGGTAATAGTTTCAATGCTCAAGTTGACAACCTTGTACTTCCTTTAACACCAGCTGTTCAAGAGTCTTTGGTAAAAATAATGTCAAATATAATCCGTTAATGATTATATTCTTGAATTGTGAGTCCAATTGAAAATTACTCACTATATGGAGGAGTTGTGTGCAATATAATATACTGTTGTGTTTACGCAATGTTGGGAAGAAATGGGTTAACTGGGACCGTGGCCCATTCGGGTTAGCTGGACTCTAAGGACATATTAAAGGAAGACTTTGTAGTTAATGAAAAACTCCTTTACATTTGTCAAAGAGTATTATGCACAGTATATGAATGTACATATTGTATAAACAGTTAAACTCCATTAAAATTTAATTCTCGGCAACCATATCTTTCAGTTTTGGTTGTTTAATGTTATTAGCCGCTTTCGTGTTGTACGGTCCTATAGTCTTTTTGCCATAAGACCCTCAAAACATTACGTTTTTTATTTTCTTTATCTGTAGGATTTTCTTTATCTGTTTCTATTGTTTCACTTAATAATTTTTAAAGTGAATTAAATTAACTTTTCAAAGTTAGACTTTTTATGTATGTGTGGTACTTTACTTTACTTTTGTTATTTCTTATTTGTTGTTTTTATTGTATTTCAAAACCATTCCGGACCGGTGAGCCTAGTTAACACATTCCAACTTATCGAGGCTCTACTGTAGTCATATATTTAGAATAATGATGTTTTAAGAAAATTTAGTGTACATTGTTTTACCACAGGTAGCCTATATTAAAATTTCTATTGCATTTTCCTAAACAATATGTTAATTGTAACAGTTCCTAAATAGTGTTAAATTGTAAAAAGTTATATCAAAGTTTGTGTGAAAGTGGAAATTTTATTTGCATTTTCAAAGCAATAGTTTTCTGAAGTGATTCTTGAGGTTTTAGATAAATGTTTTATTACTTTTCTTGACACATTTTATATACAAACCGTATTTAGTGTAATTGATATACCTGTAAAAAATATAATGTTTGAGTCAGTATCTCTTTGGTATGCAGCGTCAATTTGTTTGATAGTAGACGGCAATCTGGGAAACATCGTGTGTATTTTAACAGGATAAGATTCCAAAACATTTCCTGGCCCAGAAAGCCTCCAAATCCACTGAAATCACAACATCATAGTTTAGTTCAACATCGTTCTACTTGGGTTGGAATTCAGATAAATACAGTAGAGTAAGTACAAATAGGAAACTTAGATGTACATAATTTTTCGACATTACCCTTACTTTTCAACGCTCTTGGTTCATCGTTGCACAAGCTTCCTGTTGCCATTATAAAATGAGGTTTTTGGTTGACCTGTGAGCCAGGAATGGTCTCTTTCAATGCCTCTTTGAATGGACCAAACAAGTGATAATCAGTAGGGCAAGATCGGACTATATGGAGGATGAACCAATACTTCAAAATTGAATTAACTACGAAACAACACGACAACTTTTGACAGCAGACCTCGTCTTTCAAATTGCAGGCTTAAGCTGGCAGTAACCATCTCACTGCAACGTACAGTTTATTGTTGTTCCCCTTTCCTCATAAGGTTCCAGTACTGGACCTTGTGAGCCCCAAAAAACTATAAGCATCAGTTTTCTTGCAGACGGTTGGATCTTGAACTTTTTCTTGCAAAGTGAATTTGGATATTTCCATTCCATACTGCTGTTTACTCTCCAGCTCCATTCATAGACACTCCATTGTAGAAAAATATAGTTCCCTTACTGTACCAAAAGTCTTCGATGAATTTCGGCCCCTGATATACCTTCTAACCCCAAAAAACAGATCACTGAACATTAATCTTCTTTGGTGCAAATAGAAAACGGAGCAGTCATGATTAACAGAACGACAGCGATAACGAAACTAACCTAGCAGCTTGAAACATGAATAGACATAACAATTAAACAAAACATGCATTATCAACGCAAATCAACAGTACTACCAACATAAACAAAAATATAACTAAATTGTGGGTAATAATTGACTTACCCTCATATAACTCTTTAAAAGTTTAAAAATAAAGTTAATTGATTTCGTTCAATAGTACTTATCATTAAAATTTAACGGCTGCAACAAATTGTGGAAATTGTGTTTACTTCTAAATTTAAATTTAAGCTGTCTTTTTATTTACACACTAAAAATACCTCATCTTTGAAAATAAAGATCTCTTCTCTCAAGTGTGCTACAACATCAAAATTGCCGTTACAACCATCTAGTGGTACAGTCATGTCGGTTGAAGGAGTGATATCTGGCATGAGAGGAGGTACAGAGCCTGGAATTCTATGCATCTTGTCATGATTCTTATGCACAGCTACAGATTCATCATCTCCTTCAAATGTAATTTTATGAGTAGACGTTAAAGGCATAATAGTGGTGCTCGGTGCATTAACGTTGACGGTCACATCTGTTTTTACTGTCAACAATCAATTATTGCTCATATTTCAGAGTGTTTCTATATAAAATAAAAGAAATCATGTTTGGCTTGGAAGAACTGTTTTAATAATGAATTTTTAGTAATAATTTTTATAGCTATTATTTTTTTAATCAAGCTAAATATTTTAGAACATCGATTATGAATGTATAATTTTTTAATTTGAAAAGTTAAGATGGCAGAAAAAATAAAACTGAATATACAAACAATTTAGTATGAGGTGCACTCCATCTTATTTTAGTGAAATGTCATGAAGACTATTTGTACTCAACAATAGCATAAAACAAATAAAAGGCGTACACAAAACTCGCAATTAAATCATTTATTGACTCAATAATAATATTGGAAAGAACTCCAGTACCACAAAAATAAGAAATAAAACAAGTTACTTAAGACATCATCATCAGTGTGTTGCTAATACAGACTCTAACTTACAACAGTTGTAAGTTAGAGTTTGTAGTAGCAACACTCACTGATGATTATGACTTTGTCATTGAAATGCGTATGAGTCAATGAATGATTAATTTGAGAGTTTTATGTACGCCTTTTATTTGTTTTAACATAACCTCACAAGCTAAGCTTAAATATAGATCAAAGAGTAGTTGTGCTAAATAGCATATCGCAATAAACACAGAACCAAATAGTATCTTGTTATTTCTGATAGTCCTACATTGACTTGTTAGATTCTTTCTTGGCTTTTATATTTTCTGGAATGAAATATGAAAGATTCTTTACATTTAGCCTCGGAGTCACTCAACAAACGAGATTTTAGTCACGATGATTAACTGATGACGCTTTGGAATCAAATTAAATCTAAATTATCCCACAGAAATAGTGTCTTCATTTTACAAAATACAACGTGTAAAATTTGCTGGATTTACATGTTGATGAGTTGAATAAAATCCGATAAGATTTGTTAACGAGTCCTATGTTTTCATTATAATCCATCACACCTATTAGATTCATTAGTGGCTGATCTTTAAGTTGGTTGCCACACAAAGAGGTATCAAATCTCTCATATCAGTTACTACAATAACAGGAAAAAATAACGTAGCCCTAACAAGTTGTAAGAAAGCTCTGAGAGTACACTTTATGTTTACAGTAGAACCTCTATAATTCTAACTAACTGGGACCATGGCCCATCTGAGTTAGTCAGACACTAAAAAAAAGTTGAAAGAAGACATTGTACTTGCAGAAAAACTACTTCATATTTATGAAACAAATAAAAGAAATATAACTTTATTAACAAAAATAAAAGTTTTCAAACTGTCACGCATGTGCAGCTCTTTACAAAGGCAGGAAAACAGGTGGTGGTCTGGGACAGAAAACTTTCAAAAATAATGGCCTGAGAAATTTTAAGGTATTCTTGTACTTTAATATCACAGGAAATTGGCCTTTTTTCCATCAAAACATCCATTTTACCTTAATTTACATAAATACCAAAATTATTAAACGGCTCGGTCTGATGAGGGCCATGCGGACTCAGTCATAATACACATACTGTTAGTAAAACTGAGCCGGTATGGAACTAAAGTACGACTTTGTAGCATGCCAGTGTTGTTTATGCTGGGTGGAACTGCCAATGTTATTAGATGAATTTCTACACCTAACATTACATAATTGTAAAAACAATATACATTATGTTCAAATAAATGTCAAATGAAAAATACATTTTTATAATAGGCTTAAACTGGGATAAATTTAAATGTGTTCCGAATATGAAAAATATATTTCTAAAAAAGAAATAGTACCCAACAAATATGTGAGTTTCCTTGAGTCTATGATTAACAAAGAGGTTATGAAGAAAGAAAAATTGCTAAAATACTAACTTACAGTAAAATGTGCGTTAAAGATGTAGATGATGGCATAGAGGTTCACACCATTCACTAAACACTTTTAGAGAACTATCCACTAAACACTTTTAGTAATTTGAAAGTGTTCATTAAAGGAATAACAAAAGTTTCACTGCTAGTTTACCAAAGCCAAACACTTGTTGAATAATGTCCAATGAGTAAATATGGAAAATGTGATGTTATTAGTTAGGGAAATTTGATAATAATGAATAATTCTTAAGGATTAGATAGATCTTAACACTTATTGAAGAATGAATTGGAAGATCCAAACTGATGAAACAACGTGCAAGAATGAGCCAGAAATGGCAAGGAAAGAACAAGAGGAGAAGCTACTGTCTTATCTGTGTGGATGCTTAACACTGCCCGAAAGTGGCGAGAACCTTGAGTAATAGGTCGCTTACAATAGATTGTGTGCAGTAGTTTGACAGATAACCAAGCTTTAAGGATTCCTGTACCAAACACCATCTAAACTCTACGTTAAAGAAGGGTATACAAGTAAATCTTACTAGGCAACTCTAGGTTCCCAAAAAAGTGAATCTAATGAGTTATAATGCAAACTTTACTTACTATAAAGCTCATACATGGCCAGTATGTCATCATATCCTAAAGTAATTGCAGAGGTTTTCTTGTAATAAGGGTTCATGATGGAATCAGGAGCTGCTGAGTGTGCTAGTCCTAAGCTGTGCCCCAGTTCATGCACAGCAACTGTGAAGAAGTTAATTCCTGTAAAGTGTCATATTTGAATAAGAACTATGTTAAATATTTTCCATTATTATAATTCGATTCCACCTTCAACGTAAGCAACTACTGTCCGATTCAAAATTATGGACCTCTGAGTTTAAAGTGTCATGGAATGTAAACAGTTACATTGAAATTTTTGTAATTTAAATGGGCGTTTAGGCATGTAAAAAATATTCTTTTCTAACTATAACTTCCTATTCATTTTTTAGTTGGAATAAAAAAAGTACCGGTTTTTGGTGTGCTTTTCAACCAAACCGTAACTTTAAAAAATCATAAGTCAACAATTTGAACTCCGATCGAAACCAAATTTTAACACAATATAGCTACAAGGGTTCTTTAAATTTTGATATAATTTTATGTTGTTAGAAAAAAAAGTTGTTATCAAATTTCCAAGATATCCTTTTTTCTTGACAGAACAGACGGAAAAGTTTGACTTTTCTTGCGTTATGTAGATTTTACAGTAACTAACTTGGATATATTATGTGGTAAACTACAACGAAACAGGTTTAATTTATACGATGATTTATTTGAAGAGGAATCTTGATTTACTGCGGGCGGCTCATTTCTTGGCGGGACTCGCTTAGCGCTCGACAGCCAGAGGTGCGATGTTGCCACGATGGCGCGGCCAATCGCCCGCGAATTCCAACTAGGGTTGAAATATTTCCACAGTGTGACTCATTGCAACCCTTGGATATATTACTCACTGGTCATTGCCACCATGATAGGTAAACTGGTTTATTCTGAGAACAGGCCAACGACAATAGATAAAAGGGAACTGGTTCAATATCGCTCATTCTGTCGTTAGTGTTGGATGTGCGAGCTTTAACATTACACCATGCCTCCAAGATCTCCTATATCTCAAGGCGAGACTGCGATGATCTTAAGTGCAATTTGTTTTTTTAGGTTGGAAGGAGAACATGTAGGGAATAAGCGTTACCCAGTGTATGAAAAGGTGTCAACGTGTTTGAGAATATCAAAGTCAACGGTGAAGAGGATTAGCGCTTCTCAAAAAGAAAACGCAGATTGTGTTTCACCCGGCTCACGGCGTAAGAAGATGTGTACATCTGGACCAGGACGACCTTCAATTAAGCTGGATGACTTCACATATGGAATAATAAGGCGAAGTATTCACGACTTTTTCCTGAAAAAAATATTTCCAACAATAGAATGCCTTCAACAAAAACTTGTTGAAAACATAACCAATTTTCCAGAGATGTCATAATTAACTCTTCTCCGAATCGTCAAGAAAATTGGATCCCGTTTTAAAAAACTAAACAGAAAGCCTGTATTGATGGACTCGGTCTCCATTGCTGCATCACGTCATACCTATCTCAGGAAAATGAAAGAACTTCGTTCCCAAGGTTACAAGTTGTTTTTCACAGATGAGACTTGGTGTGGAAAAAACCACACGAAGACCCACAGCTGGCAAGAAAATATCATAGAATCCCTTCAAAATAGTTATACTAATTACGGTCAATATCGAGGACATATACAAGAGATATATGGATGGCGTGGGGGATTTAAAACCCCATCCGGTGCTGGGAAGAGAGTAATCATATTATACGCCGGAAGTGAAGATGGGTTTTTAACTGGCGCTAAGCTCTGTTTTGTTGGAAAAAAGGTACAGGTGACTACCATAACGAAATGAATTCGAAACACTACGAAGAATGGTTTGAAAAAGTCCTTAGTCTCTTACCAGATAAATCTGCAATTGTGATCGATCAAGCCCCACACCATACCATGATTGATAAGTCCACCAAAAATCCTAGCATGAGGTGGAGAAAAAATGAAATAGTATCCTGGATTCAAGAAAAGAACATTGCATTACCAGAGCATGTCACATCTCATGATCAACTAACAAAAGCCGAATTGATTGTCTTATCCAGGCCCTACTTCCAAACACCAATAAAGAGACTGGAAATCTTAGTACAACAACATCGACCTGACGTCCAACTGGTTTGGCTACCTGTTGCGCATTGCGAGTTAAACCCAATCGAATTAATTTGGGCATACGTCAAGAACAAGGTTGCTACAGTTAACATGACAGCAGATGAAATTTAAGAAATTGTATATTATTTAACTATTTTGTAAATATGAAAGATAAGACGAGTCAGCAGATGAAACATAAGAAACTGTATAATATACAACTATTTTGTAAATATTAAAAATAAGACGAATCAGAAGATGAAACTTATTTAAGTAAAGTTGTTAGTTAACTGTATATAGTAAAGTTAAATTACTTTGTTGGACATATTTGTAAATATTATACCATTTTTAAACCTGCCGTTGGAGGTCCAAAGCCCTCATGAAAAAAGTTGATGGAAGATGGTAAAAATATGAAATAAAAAGGCTAAGAAAACCTATGTTAATAGCTGGCGGCCTTGTCCAGTGATTGCTGGCCATGTCATTGTGGCAACACCGCACCTCTGGCTGTCGAGCGCTAAGCGAGTCCCGCCAAGAAGGAGCCGCCCGCAGTAAATCAAGATTCCTCTTCAAATAAATCGTCGTATAAATTAAACCTGTTTCGTTGTAGTTTACCACATAACATATCCAAGTTAGTTACTGTAAAATTTACATAACGCAAGAAAAGTCAAATTTTTCCGTTTGTTCTGTCAAGAGAAAAGGTTATTTTGGAAATTTGATAACAACTTTTTTTTCTAACAACATAAAGTTATATGAAAAATTAAAGAACCCTTGTAGCTATATTGTGTTAAAATTTAGCTTCGATCGGAGTTCAAATTGTTGACTTATGATTTTTTATAGTTCCGGTTTGGTTGAAAAGCACACAAAAACCGGTACTTTTTTAATTCCAACTAAAGAATAAATAGGAAGTTATAGTTAGAAAAAAATATTTTTTACATGCCTAATCGCCCAATTAAATTACAAAAATTTCAATGTAACTCTCATATTGATATCTTTTTTTGTTTACATTCCATGACACTTTAAACTCAGAGGTCCATAATTTTAAATCGGACAGTAGTTTATAACTTGCAATTTTTGTGTTGTACATCTAGAGATTTTTAAAATTATTTTTATTGATATCATTTGGCAAAAAACCTCTACCTACTGATATTTTCAGCAGATGCTTTTCACACTAGATAAGTGCATTGTTCAGTGCTGTGAGTCACGACAAAACTCTAGCTCAGGTGTTTTGTATTAGTGTGAGTCTGTGATGTATTGGTGTTCTGTGGTTTATTATTGTTCATAGAGTAGTTGTTAATGTTATATACCAATATATGAACAATAACACACTGCAGACCCACACTAATTCAACACATCTGAGCAACCGTCTTGTCGTGACTCACAGCATTGAACAATGTACTGATTTAGTGTGAAACGCATCTGCTAAAAATATCAGTAAATAGTGTTTTTTTTTGTCAAGTGATATCAATAGAAATACTAGTTTATACTTGAATACATACGAGTATTAATAAGTGACACTTGACAACGTTAGAAAGTAATGATTGTTTAGTAAGTTTCATTTACTTTCTTTTTGTTTATTGAGGTTCGGCATTTCAGGAGATGTATTCCATTGTCAACGCAGACTGTATCTCTTATAGGTATATGTAACTCAATCATTAGGATATGTTTGCTAAAACCGCCAACCTCACAAAACATAAAAAAGCATGACTGAAGGAAAGTGTCACACAGTAATATATGATCAAGTGTTCAACTATATAATTTCCTTTTTGATCAAAATAATCTAAATTTCTTTCAAACATGAAAAAAAAATATTTAATTGTTTTCAATTGCAAAAATAATATTCTTACTAAGCCTCAAAAAGTTTGTCTTATTAAGACAAATTCTCAAAACCATAGCAAGCTTATAATCATAGAGACATATATTGAAGGATTAATTATAAAAGATGTCATATTTTATTTTATAAATTCTTCAGCGACAACCTGTGAACCTTGTCTTTAATGTTTTACAACAAATTCCTTAAATCATTCTGGCTTCCGAGATTAGACTCTATCAATTTGTTTTTTAACTTGTTCTACGACATGATTCCAGGATGTATTTATAATTTCTCTCCTACGGTTAGAGAGCTGTAGTATATATTCTATCGAGTTTAAATATCTATTTCTTTAATGTTAAATTCATTTAATGCAGTTATTTCTTTAAATTTATCAATCTTATCTTGGAACGTTTTTTTAGGCAGAGCAATCTTAATGCTACTGTTAATCATCAACTTGATTGTTGAAATGTACCTAAAGAAAATTTAAGT
Organism: Prosapia bicincta; assembly: GCA_036971475.1. NCBI lineage: Eukaryota > Metazoa > Arthropoda > Insecta > Hemiptera > Cercopidae > Prosapia > Prosapia bicincta. The sequence goes on from JBAIZL010000001.1 coordinate 36,104,960, forward strand.
AAATTAAACTTATAACAAGTGTCTGAATTTTAATTTCACTGACTGTAAAAAGGGAGATTTTTAAATTTTAAATTATACCACTTTACTTCTATACTTATACCATCTATACTTCAATTCCCTGTCAAGAGAACTTGAGCATGTTTTGTAAATTATATTTATAGATTAAATTTATTAAATGATGTAAAATATACCATGCTTTTTTAAGTATCAAAATTAAACTTCAACAGTACTCAAATAGAAAAAGTAATAAAACACGCAACATATAAACAGTAAAATAAATATTCAATAAACTCAGAAAATTATAACTGGACTTAGACTATATATTACATCTAAAATTGGCAAATATTATGTAACATTTACAAATTCAGCAAAATCGCAATATCTTTTGCTAAAACCCATAATAAACCTTACCGTCATCAAATTCCCCAGGATTTATCCTCCATTCTTCATCGTCGTCAAAATGAATATCGCCAGCATAAGCTCCCATTTCACCAGGAAAAAACGCGTGAGCCAGAACTAAACCAGGACCATCAAACGGATACCTAAAGAACAGAACTTAAATTCCGGCTTGACCTATGTAAAACAGATTCATAAGATAATACAGTAGAGTCTCGATACTTCGAGCTAGATGGGACCAAGACCCCCTTGGATTACAAAAAACTCAGATTAGATAAAAATATGTTCTTTTGCATTAAAAAAGTAGGTGTCGTAATAAACCCTAATACTATACTCTAATTCAGAATGCACAAAATCAGTTTATAGAACTTTATATGAACATTTTTTGGAAGCCTGAATGATTTCATTTGGACTTTGTATTGACATGAACATTTCTTGAAAGTCTGACTCATTTCCTTTGCATACCTTATTGATATAAACATATCATGGAAGCTTGACTCATTACCTTTACATACTTTATTGATATAAACATTTTTTGAAAGTCTGACTCATTTCTTTGCATACCATATGGCTATAAACATTTCTTGGAAGCCCACTTCATTTCCTTTGCAAACCGTATGGCTATAAACATTTCTTGGAAGCCCACGTCATTACCTTTACAAACCGTATGGCTAAAAACATTTCTTGGAAGCCCACTTCATTACCTTTGCATACCATATGGCTATAAACATTTCTTGGAAGCCCACTTCATTTCCTTTGCAAACCGTATGGCTATAAACATTTCTTGGAAGCCCACTTCATTACCTTTACATACCATATGGCTATAAACATTTCTTGGAAGCCCACTTTATTACCTTTACATATCATATGGCTATAAACATTTCTTGAAAGCCTACTTCATTACCTCTACATACCATATGGCTGTAAACATTTCTTGAAGTCCACATCATTACCTTTACATACCATATGGCTATAAACATTTCTTGGAAGCCCACGTCATTACCTTTACATACCATATGGCTATAAACATTTCTTGGAAGCCCATTTCATTATCTTTACATGCCATATGGCTATAAACATTTCTTGGAAGCCCACTTCATTACCTTTACATACCATATGGCTATAAACATTTCTTGGAAGCCCACTTTATTACCTTTACATACCATATGGCTATAAACATTTCTTGAAAGCCTACTTCATTACCTCTACATACCATATAGCTGTAAACATTTCTTGGAAGTCCACGTCATTACCTTTACATACCATATGGCTATAAACATTTCTTGGAAGCCCACGTCATTACCTTTACATACCATATGGCTATAAACATTTCTTGGAAGCTCACTTCATTACCTTTACATACCATTTGGCTATAAACATTTCTTGGAAGCCCACTTTATTACCTTTGCATACCATATGGCTATAAACATTTCTTGGAAGCCCACTTCATTTCCTTTGCAAACCGTATGGCTATAAACATTTCTTGGAAGCCCTCTTCATTACCTTTACATACCATATAGCTATAAACATTTCTTGGAAGCCCACTTCATTACCTTTACATACCATATGGCTATAAACATTTCTTGGAAGCCCACATAATTTTCTTTACAAACCGTATGGCTATAAACATTTCTTGGAAGCCCACTTCATTACATTTACATACCATATGGCTATAAACACTTCTTGGAAGCTCAATTCATCATTTTCTTTCAAATAGATAAAATAGGATCAAATAGAAATAGGCTTGAAATGTCGGAACTTGAAATTTGTAGACTCTACTGTATATTTTCATCTGTGAAATGATTAAAGTATACCACCTATCTATCTTGTTTTGAATGATGAATGAATTTTAATAACACTATAGCAATAAACAACACTAACCTTGATCCAGATTTACCCAATGTGACTTTAATCTTTCCAAAAATAAAAAGACCTTCATAGAGCCATTCTTTTAAAACTATACATATGATTCAAAGTGCATAGCTCGGAAAAGCTAAATGCTCTTTCAAAGATCTCAAGTTCCAAAAGTGTTTCAAAATGACAAGAAACCCATTATTTTAAAGACTTGCATTTTCAAGAACTATAAATAAGGCTTAGGGTCAAACATTCCTAAGATCTGGCCTTCTAATTGACCAAAGCTCTTTTTACACATGGTCAGCTTTATGTTGTACTAGGTCAAGTAAAATATCAAGAGGGATTAAAGATACATATTAAAAATAGGATTGGTAAAAAAAATCAAATTGAAAATTTAAGGAAATTTTGTTATGAAAACCTTGAATTATATTAAATTTAATTTGTATTATAAAATAAAATTACGGTATAAAAGTTTTAAAATTTGTTTCAATAAGAATAGGGGCATTTCCCCCTACACGCCCCTAGTTGAATATAAATATGTTTATAAACAGGAATTAAATTTGATATAACAAAAAATAGAAAAAGTTTTCCATTGAATATTTGTTGTTGTCATATTGTGTTCAGTTGCATATTGTTGGATTGTGCAAAGCTATCTTGATTCATAGTAGATAGTATGTCAGGGACTATTAGATCATCACCTGTAAATATTATTATGCTTATAAACTGTATTTGTTATTCAATTAATTTAATATCAGTTTTAAATGTAGTTAGTTTCTTTTTAAGAAATTCATATTTTTTAAATCTGGAAAATCGTAATTATTTGCTATGCAATGTACTGTAAAGTTAGAATTATAAGCACAAGATGTTTGCAGATATTTACAAGTTCCTTACATTAATTTGTCGATGTAGATCATTTTTCTTAGTTTGACCTGAATAGGTTTAATTACATACTGAGTATTTATATAAAAAAATTATTTCATGTATGTTGAGTTAAATATTTGTAACACAGCATGTTTTAAAATTTATTATTGATATCATACTTAAATTTAATATTGTTGTCTTAAAAAAAGCCTGATTATTCACTTTATTTCATAACTAAAAAAATTAAAAGCTGTAAAAATATTTTTTCTATTATTGAATATTATTAATGTTATTTTGTTGTTACTTTATACAAAATTATTTAATTAATCAGCTATTTAACCAAACAAATATAACATTATACAGTATAGAATATACAGTGCATATGTGTGTGTGCACATATGTGTGTATGTGTATATATATATATATATATATATATATATATATATATATATTGTAACATTATTTGGTTTACCGCCTAACTAGTCTAATTTAATAGGATAATTCTAACTATCGCCGCGAGATAGCAACAGCAAAGTTTGATATTTCCAGTATAGAGACAGACTAGCGGACCCAGAGAGAACACATCTTCCTGGTGACGAACGGACTGCATTCGTGGAATGCTAGTTTCTCGAGGGAACCAGTGAGAGGTAACACTAAGTCATATTATCGAATCATAATAGGTAAACGATTTATTTAATGTTCCTTTTTATATTTGTTAGTAATTTATATATTTGTTTGAACACACTGTCCATGGCCCATGAAGGATTTTATATCATTTAATTGTGCTAATTAAAATTAATATCGATGATTTCCCGTTTTATTAAATCCTCTGACGTTACAATATATATATATGTATAACCTTGCAACACTGTTTTTAAATTTCTTCTACTAGTTCACACTCTCCTGATATATATCTTGTACAAATTTTCAATACTTAATAAAATGTTTTTATTTGTCCAATCATGTTCAAATAATTTTTTTTAACCTATACTAGATGACAATTGATGTTAATGCAGTTTGTTTTAAATATTAGTTCAATAAATAATTTGTAAATATTTAGGGGTCTAAGAACTGAGTATCTTCATGTCCTAAGTATAGCTCTTTGATACTGCGCCAACTTTCCCATAGCTAGAAATTTACATCTCAGAAATGTGTATGAATTTGTCCTTATTTGATTGTCGTTCTAACCTTCATTGCAAAACCTTAAATTGTTGAAATGGTTACTACACAGTAACATGATTAATGCTCTAGGATTAAAAATGAATGAAAAGAATAAAATAAACAAAACAAACTAAATTATTAGTATTGAACCCTGCTTCACAATCAGACAATGCGAAAGAAACAAAAATACAATGCAGGGGACAAAAAAAAAGCGTATAAATAGTAACAAACAAAAATAATAGTCCAACACCATACTTAGACAGAAAAATAGAAAATTGCAAGGAAATTAGTGTTATATTTAGGCATTTAATATTGTTGTTTTGACATATGTATGCACACATTTATATTCATTGTAATTACAAAATTAAAAACAAAATAAAATAAAAATTTTCTTTGTAGATTTAAGTAGGAATTGGCTTTTTTTAAATATACTTGTCTTGTATTCACTTATCACTTACACTGTAATGTACTTAAACTAGAAGTTTACTTGGTATCTTACTCGTAAATGAAGACACGATTTATTATTATATATATATATATATATATATATATATATATATATATATATATATATATATATAGTTACTTACAATAGTAATATATTAACTTCATATATATATATATATATATATATATATATATATATATATAATGAAGTGAATGATAAAATAATTTAGTAATCACAAGGCTTATAATTTTTGAAGAAAAGATCATTTTTCACTGGAAAACTTTTACGAAGATGTAGGGTACAAATGTTTATAAATTAAGCAGAATTTATTTGAAGATAAAAAGTGTTAATACAAAATAGATCAATTATATTTTTTCTTTATTTAATGGTATGATATTAAAAAATGTTGAGAATAATAGTTTTTGTGGTAAAATTATTGTTTATGACTTGTCATACATTGGTAAAGATATGTTAATTATTACATGAAACATAAAAATAAAAATATTTTTATAGTGGAAACATTTTCTGGTTAAAAAAGTAAAATGTAATATATTTTCAAATTAATTAAAGCTTAATCATTGGATAAAAGCAATTTGTGATAAATACGATTAAATTTCAGTTTTTTTGTATATTTTAGTATGTTACACTTGCCTATAGTAGCACCTCCTTTTTTGATGATTGAGAGTGATTGTTTAGGGAGAAGTCCTATTGTCAACTTAGACCGTAAATGTCCTCTGAAGGTTTTAGGTTAGGGGAGGTAAATTAGTGTAAGATATAGGCATATTTTTAAAGAGTATTAGGGGTTATAATGTCAAAATGTATATGTGGGTTATAATGTAATTGGGTGTTGGGTGTTATACATTATAACCCCAATCCTCTTTAAAAATACACCCCTAACCTAAATCAAACAAAGAGGTTGTTACGGTCTAAGTTGACCATGGGACATACTTCCCGAAATGGTCGACCTCAATAATCAAAGCAGTATGTGCTACTATAGGCAGGCACAACATATGGACAAGTGTTTTTAGATCAAAACTAGTAGCTTAGGTGAAGATGAGATCAAATAATATGTGTGAAAGTGAATAAGCCACTGGATTTCAATCATGTAGAGACACTTAGAATGTATTTTGGCCAAATGTTGAGATTCTACATGGGCTAAGCTGGAATTCACTATTATTTATTAAAATTTACATAGATATAGACATTTATTGCAATTTAAAGAAACAAAAGTTTAAATGTAGAAACTAGACTGATTTAATTTTGTACTTGCCTGTCACCATGAGGACCTCTGCTAAAGCCAATCACAATGTCTGCATCAAGGTCGAGCACTTCTTGGAAACTTAATTTTCCGTACTGCGCCCAAGCATCAAATGCTTTTTTTAATTCTGTTTTCACTTCTATCTGTCCAATCTTAGGTGACCAGTTAGCTATACTGAACAAAAAACTTATGCATCAGAGGTAAACTCAATATTTAGAATAGATTAATTGTTACTTGTATTTTAAGTTATATATTTATATCAGTAATATAAAATAATCATTAAAATTAACTACTTCTAAACTGTTCACAAAACTGTTAATTTGATTAGGCAATTCTTAATTTTTTTAGAAGTTAGAAAGATATTAGAAAGAATTAGAATCAAAGGCAGCTTCAGTGGAGTGGCAATTGCCCCCCCAAGAATTTGTGTACTAATTTTTTTTAAAATATTTTTTATATTTCAAACACATTTACATTTATGCAAGTTTATTTATAAAAATGTATTTTTCATTTGACTTTTATTTTAAACCAATGTTTATTGTTTTTACATTTATGTAATGTTAGGTGTAGAAATTCTCTGATAACATTGGTAATTCCACCCAGCATAAACACTGGCATGTTACAAGTCGCGCACTAGTTCCGTACTGGCTCTGCTGTATTCCACAGCCTGTGTACTATGACTCTGTGTCGCCCTCGTCAGACCAAGCAGTTTGATGAAACAATGAAATTTAAACAATATTGTCCATGTTTCACTGGCACTGTCTGTAGACCTGTATCCATGAAGATTCAGGAAAAATGCAGGTTTTGATGAAAAAAATGCCAAATTTTGTAAGATTTTTACGTTCAAGAAAAGCTTAAAATTTCATTTCCAGGCCTTTATTTTTGAAAGCTTTTGGCCCCAAACAACCCAACGTTTTTCTGCCATTGTGCCTCCCATCCCAAAAGTCTATCCTGGAGCTGCCCTTAATTAGAATACAATATTGAGATTCAAAAATTGGTGTTAGTAAAAAAAACGTTATTTAAATTTTTTTTACAAAAAACAGTTTAAAAAATTATGGTTATAAGTTTTAGAGATAAAATTTTAAATATATATATATATATATATATATATATATATATATTTGTGTGTGTGTGTGTGTGTGTTAGACAAAAATACAGTGTTTAAATTGGTGAAAGAAATTTTTTCTGGTATTATTGTAGCTGTTGCAGTGTATGTTTGAAAATGTTAAAAAAACCCTGGTCTCCTGGCAAAAATCACATTTATAGCCAGTAGTCCTCAAAGTGTTGATATCAGCTGGCTTAACAGCAAAGATACTCCCAGTAAAGCAAAACATAATTGGCAGCTTTTGGTTTGCTGTTACTGGATGGAAATGTGGCCAATAAGATTCCTCCTCAAGATTCCTTTTACCTGTCATTACCACCTGAGTGGCTAGTGTCCTAAAATTCGAACACAAAATTTTAATTACTAGTAAAACCTTATTTTAAAGAAAATGCATGCATTGAACTGACATGTATGTAACGCAATACACTAACTTTGTATGATATTTATATGTATCCTACAAAATACTTACAAGTAGGTGAGTTTGTGCTTATGCCAACCAAACTTAGGACCTAAGACATATCTTCTGTTTCTTTGTTTAATTATATCTGCCACTCCACATCTTGCTGACTGCATCAACTAAACATTATGTGACATACAAGGCGTTACTTTAGGTTAAACGTTTATATTTATTTTATTAAAGTTTTGTTTACATGAAAAAAAGTGTTATATACTAATGAAACATTTATGTATGTATTTTTGAAACATTGTCTGTTTTTGAGATTTGTTAGATGTTTAAAGCAATAAATGGAAAACACTAATTTATACATTAAAAAAAATTGTGTTTGCTGTGTAGGTTTCAAATACTTTAATAGGGTTATCCTTTGAAAAAATTTATAATTTATCAATGGAGTACAAATAAGTTCCAATTTATTTGAGCGTTTATACCCAACAAGTAATATAAAAAAATTCCTAAGTAAATTCCTACTGAGACTGAGAAAGATTTTTTATTAGTTACTCTAGAGCACTATTTATGATATTGTGTGGTAACCATGGCAAGAGTTTAAGCGTGTACAATAGAGGTTTCGACAACGGATGGGAGGAAAAATAAATATACATCTTTGAGAAATATATTTCTAGGTATTGGAAAGTTGTCACAGTGCCAAGGCGTGCTAGAGTTTGAACATGAAGATTCTCAGTTCGAATCCGGCTGGACCCCATAAATTTTATAATTTAATTATTGAACAAATATTTCAAAATACTGTATTAACATCAATTATCATACATTATAGGCAAGAAATGTATTTGAACGTGATTGAATTAATAAAAACATATTTGATTAACAATTGAAAATTTGCAAAAGATATATGTATCAGGAGAGTGTGAGCTAATAGAAGGAATTTTATAAAAAGAGATTTTATAGAAGAATAAACGTTCCGATTTAAGGTTAGGCGAATAAGGGTGTAAATCCATACTGGGCATATTTTGGTCTTGCTTTACCTATACTTACTCATACTTACGCTACTGTGCTCTCTAATGCTTTATATACTCATAACTCCTCTGAGCCTACGGTAGATGTAAAGGTGGCAGCATGATCACAAAAATATTGCTTGTGTTGTGAATATTGCTTTTTGACTGAGTTGTCATGAAATATATCTACTTTTTAACATGTTTTTATTACTTTGGTTTCCGTCATATCTGTTTGTCTGGCCATTTACAATTTTGGAATTGAGTTTAAACTAACTTCCTGATGACCTAGAGACTTGAAATATTAAACATAGGTCAGAACTAAATGACATTCCAATATTCACTTGGTTTCTTGTCTGTACGTTTATTTAAAGAAAAGTTATTTAAATTTAAAAAAATTAGCCGATGAGATAAAAACTTGAAGTTTTAAACATGGGTCGCCATGGATAATATTCACTTGGTTTCTTGTAAGTTTTAAATAATATTTGTTCACACAAACTAAGTTTAACTGATGACCTACAGACCTAAAACTTTGAAACTCCAATCACATCAGGCCAGAACTGGATAACAATGCAATATTTACTTCATTTCTTGTCTGTAAGTTTGTTTAAACAATCTTTTTTTAAACAATTTAAATTTGACTGTTTAGCTAGAGACTTGGAATTTTAAACATGATTTAGCAGTGAATAACAATGTAATATTCAATAATAATCAGTGGGATATCAAAATCCTTGACGAACTAGGGACGCATCGCATTCCACAATGTCGATCACAAAGTTCCATATACACGAGACTAAAAAGCACAAAATTATAATTTGAAGAAAAATCTTTTCTTAGTACCATGTTTTTAAATGAAATAAAATGTATAAAATAATTTGGAATATCCAAATGCCATTATCATATTAATGTCCATATAAAAATTTAGCGGGGCTCGTCTTAATAATAGTATAAGTAATTGGTCAGTAAATGTGACCCAGGGTTTCCTTGCTGAATTTTTTTTATAGGCATTAAAAATTTACACTCCCAGGAATTGCATATTATTTTATACTTTTTATTATTTATTGACAGGTTTTTTACAATGTTTTACATTTTAACCTAAGTCTAATGAAATACAGTTTTTAATTTTGTTTTTCCATTCATCCCTATCTGTCCACAAGTTTTCTGGTATATCCCATTTGATTAAAGATGAACTAATTTCCTGTATCCACGTTTTCGATGGTCTTCCCCTTCGTCTTCTCCCTGGTGGTGTCCATTCCAACAACATCTTTGGTAGTCTTTCATCATTCATCCTTTTCGTATGTCCATACCAAATTAACTGTTTTTGTTCTATAAAATCTGTAATTAAATTTTGTACTTCCATTTTATCTCTAATTATTTGATTTCGGATCTTATCCAATCTTGATATTCTCGCAGAACGTCTCCAAAAGTCCATCTCAGTTGCCAATAATTTCTTTGTCAATGTTGATTTCAATATCCAAACGTCTGATCCATATGTCATTATGCTTCGTACTATTGTATTAAAAATTTTTGTTTTTGTTTGATTAGTTATATGTTTATCCCATAAAATTCCATTTAACATTGAAATTGTTGTTTTTCCCAAATTTATTTTCGATCCAATTTCTTTATCTTGTTTCCCATCATTTGTAATTTTCATTCCCAAATACTTACATTCCTCAACATGTGATATTCTTTTAATATTTTCTTCTTCTATTATTAAGTCTTTACTTTTTTCTCCTATGACCATGTATTTAGTTTTATTCATATTAACATTCAATCCCCATAGTTTGTATTCTCCTATTATCTTTCGAGTCATATATTCAATGTCTTCATAATCTTGAGCTAAAATCAATTGGTCATCTGCAAATTGTAAAGAATAAATTGTGATATTGTTTACCGGGATTCCCATTCCTTTGCATTTATTCTTCCAATTTTTCAAAACCTTTTCTGTATAAATTTTATATAATGTGGGTGACAGACAGCATCCTTGGCGTAATCCTTTTGTTACTTCAACAAAAAGGATATAACATACATTAATGTAAAATTAATAACATTTTATACTTTTCATTTCATTTAAAGTCGTGGTACTAAGAAAGTTTTTTCTTCAAATTATAATTTTATTATAAACAGGTATATCTCTCCTGCTAAAATCTAATCTAGCACATGCAATTGATATTAGAAAGGGAATATGTTGTGTACAAATATTTGTGTTACATCACTGTAAATATTATATGGTAAATGATTTTAAATAAATATATGTAATATCAATTGTAGATATTGTATGCTTAGTGTATTAAAACTGTCATAATAATTGCTTTGTTCAAGTGTCATTATGAAGGTTGCAAATCTTATCTTAATATTAGGGACTGGTTTTGGTAAACCTTCCTATGATGAACTTGTGTACAATTGACAGTGATTATAAAAAATGTTATTTAAAAATAGGTTAAATAATAAAATGGATTATATAAAATTTTTGGAAAAACACTGTTTACTGGTTTTGAAAAACATCTACTTACTACTATTTAACCAAGTGGTATGAGTTAGCATAAACTACTAATAAAGGCCTCAATATTTACAATAAAAAAACTACTAGTTATAAAATGTTATATTAATTGATTCCATCTTCACATGAGGTACTAGTTTTTAACTAAAAACACTTGTTGGTAAGTTAAACTTGGCTATAGTAGCACTTACTTTTATGATTGTTGAGGAGAGTCATTATGAAAGATGTTTTCCATTTTAAACTCAACCATTGTAACAATGAAAGTTGCTTAATATAATCATCTTGAATCCACTGAATAAACTATAATTAAAAGGTACTTAAATAAGTGAATACGTAATGGCTTACTTGCTGACGCGTTTCAAAACATTTGTTCCTTTTACGAAGCTAACCCTCTGCTGGTGGCATTGTGTTAGGTTCAAAGGCTGTAAGTGGATGGATTTATTAGTGTGGAAAGGGTGGGTTATTTTGGTTGTGTGTCATGTAATGGAAACGGCTGTTGGGTTCAAAATGTGTGTGATCATTTAATATGTTTTCTTTATCAGTTGTGTAGTGTTTGTATATCTCGTATTTTTCTAAAGTGGTTGGTTTTTTACTTTGTTTTAATATGTGGAGAACGTTTAAATTAGTACGTGTTTTTTATATGTTTTGCGTAGCTGGATTTTGGGTTTGTTTGGTTTTTTCAGGCAATGTGTTCTTCGAAGCGTGTTTGGAATGACCTATCAGTTTGAGCGATATAATAGCTGGGACAATTGTTACATGTTAAATTGTAAATACCGGATAGTTTGTATTTGTCTGTTTGTTTTTGAAAAGGTTGTATGTGCTGTCTTAAAGTGTTTGTTGTTTTGTAAGATATTTGGTATTGAAGTTTTTTGAATGTGGAGACTATTTTATATATGTTTTTGCTGTGGTAGTTGAGAGATGTGTATTTGTTGTTTTTTGTGTTGTTTGTCTGCGTGACCGTTTGATGATGTTTGTTTAATTTTCCTGAGTACGTTATCTATCAGTGTATGTTGGTAGCCGTTTTGTTGAGCATTTAAGTTAGACAATTTCAAATTCTTTTTAATTCACGAGTAGAATCTGAAACTTGTTATACCCTTAGTTTTAAGATTTTCAGAGCTTTCAACCATTCAATAAATGTTAAGTTAAAAAAATAAATAACCATTCCTAATAACTTTAAATCATAAGATGCGTATTAACACACCAGAAAAAATTAACTTAACTGTGGACAAACATTTGTGAATGATGTTTATGTCTTAAATACCTTTAAAGTGCTATTATCAATGAGCCCGGTTTCTGGTATACCTCCGAACCTTTGAACCTCTTTAACAGCTCCTTCCAAGGCCACATTGGAATATAGAGTGTCAGAGTCAGCTCCTCCGGGTTCCAAGTATCCATATTTTCTCATAAACGCCAACTGAATTCCACATAACATTTTAATTAATTATAAAGGAGACATTTAAATAAAGATGGAAATGATCAAATACAAACAATGACTGAATTTCTCAATACACCTATCATTTCTGTTACGGATAATTCTATATATTTGAGTAAAATTTTCTGCCTTCCCTAACGTTACAATATTCTTCTCTGTTTATGTGTTTTGGAGTATTTCCATTTTATCTTAAGGAGTATGATTTAAATTTTGAGAATGGAGTTAGTCCGAAACGAGACACCAGGGGGGAATATTGTAACGTTAGGGAAGACAGAAAACTGTACTCAAATATATACAAACAATGACTATTTATTATTTTAAAAACATTAAAGGCAATAAAAGTTATTAAAAATAAGAACAAACTAAGAATATCACATATTCATACATAGCTATAGTTAATTTGATTCCGTTATAATATTACCTTAGATAATATTTGTTCGCATTGTATCAAAAACAATAGACATGAGAGTGTCCTTTTCTGTTTTTGTTAATATTAAAACATTATTCTTTGTTGATACATTTCAGAATGCCTCCATTTTCATAACTTCACCTACTCTCTTATACTATTAAAAATCTATACTGTATAGTTCGCTTAAGCCTTGTACTCATTTTTATATGATGTTAGCATTGCCTCTCATTCCCTCATCTTTGTTACTGAGTTCCTCCACAGGCTTCTTTCTTATTGGTTCATGCCTCTTCTAGGTATAGCCGTTCAACTATTCAATATTTTTAAAATTTGATAACGTCAGATTGTCAATTTACTTGTCCATTTATTATAATTTCTTTCTTTAGTTTTGAGTTATGAATTTCTAAATTTTCTAAAATGTGGAAGGTGATTAAAGATTGTAGAAAATTTATAATTCAAAACTAAAGAAAGAAAATATAATAAATGAACAAGTGAATTTACAGAAGCTATTTTCAAAAGTTTTAAAATATTGAATGTTTTAACGGTTAAAGCAAGAGGAGGCGTGAACCAATGAGAAGCCTGCACCAAGAACCAGTAACAAAGAGGAAATCACAATGTTAATATATAAGAACAAGCATAAGGCTTGAGGGAACTATACAGCATAGATATTTGACAGTGAAAGGATGTAGTTAAAGTTTTAAAAACTGAGACATTTCAAAACACTTCAACAAAGAACAATGTTTTAATCTTAGAAAAGGCAGAAGAGGGCACTCAAAAGTTTATATCAATATTCCAAAGGGTAAGAAAGATAATTATATTAAGAATTACAATATACTTAAATTTAAACGACTAATTATTTAGGGTGTAAACAAGAAAAAACCATTAGCTAGAAAACATACAGTTATAAAATCTTTATGCATACTTTGCTACCACAGTTAGCATCATAACTGAATTCCAAAGCACAATCTTCTGTTAGTTTTTATTGTGCTAGCAAAATATACAGAAAGGTTTTATATCTGTTGCAATTTTCATTGTAGTAAAGAGGGTTTCTTGTACATATTATAATTACACTTCAGTGATGTTTTGTTCAGTTTCATGTTGTCTTATAAAATAAGTTAAAGATCTCCATTTTTCTATATTTTTTAGTTTAGTAAAATAGAAAAAGTTCAAAAATGGCTAATTTTACAACATAAACATGGGCAGAGTTACAAGTTTAGTCTGGGGGGCACAAGATTGCATGGGGGTACAACCGGGGGCTGGGGGTATTCCACTCAAAACATAAAGAACATTTAAAAGCTTGTCAACATTGAGCCACCATCCAAAAACTTATGTTATAAAGTACATATTTTAAACTAATTTTTTTATTGGTAAGTTATTGCATGGTATTCAATGACATGTTTCTCATAGAATGCAAATCTAGGGCTTTTAGACATAGCTTTGCAAAATTTAAAATGTTGAAAATATTTAAAAATTTTGCAGTCTCAAGTTGGAAAATAAGCCTGATGTTGTTTCTATGAGAAACATAACGTTGAATAACAAACTTCGTTTCAAACAAATCCTAAAATTTCATTTTGAACATCATGACGTAAGATTAAAATAAAGTTCATATTTTTGTTTGAACTTACAGTCATACTTAGAAAAATATACCCTTGTCCAAAATGCCCCTCCTTACCTCCCTTAACTTCGCCCATGAATGTAAAAATAATATCTTGAATTTTGTAGTCCATCACATTCGATGAAACCTATTAATAACTTTAACATCTTATGACTATCCGAACTTTAAATTTTGTAAATTTGTGAAAACTTACTGAGACAGAATGCTTTCAATCGCTATGTGGCGATCTTCATCGGTGTCTTCTGTTTGGAGATGTTGGATTAAGCGGTGACGGTTTTAAAGGCAGGTTTTTATAGTATCAAAGAATATGTGTGATTTATATTTGGTTTGTTCGTTTAATATGTTTGTATTTTGTGTTTTTCTGTATCTGTAAATTTCATATTGTTCTAGTGTGTTGAGATGAGGTCCTTTTTTGTTGATGTGTAAGATTTCTAGGTTATGGTAAATGTCTGTATATTTTTGTCCTGTTTCTTTTATGTGATTATAAAATGCTGAGTTGGTGTTCTGTTTGTGTTGTTTGATTCTTTGTTTAAAGCTGCGACCTGTTTGCCCAATGTAGAATTTGTTGTATTTGTCGCAGTTTAGTTTGTATACGCCTGGTGCTTGTAGTTGGTGTTGTGTTGTAGTTTGTAATGTAAATTGTTATTAGTTTTGTATCCTGCTATTTTGCTATTATATGCTATTTTGTATCCTGTTTTTTGAAATTTGTGGGCTATTTTATTTGATGTTTTGTTTATGTATGGCATTGTGATGTATTTGTTTTCCTTGACCCTAGTGTTATTTTAGGGGTTTTTTGTATATTGTGCCATAGTTTGTCTATTATTGTGGTGTTGTATCCATTTGTTTATGCTAAATACTTAATGGTGTCTATTTACTAAATTAAAATTAATAAAGCAAGTAAAAAATTTTAGAATACCATGGAATGAAGTGATAAAATATTGTTCAGGCAGTCTAACTATCTCTTTTTCAATAAATTATTTTTAAAAAAATCATGAGGGGCATTTAGTTAATTTTAAACATGCCTAAATGATAGCAATAGATTTTTCTATCACTTAGCCAGTCCAAAGCCTGGATAAAGTGTGCCAGGAGTAAGAGTGCTTACAATCATAGCTCACAGTTAATATCCAATCTTAGGATTGTAGCTCCTTCAACTTGTTCCTGACTTGAAATAATTAATACATAGGCCTATCTTCTACAACTTATATCAAATCTAGTTTCACTGCTTGTGTTACTTTTATCACTGAATGTTTCTGTTACTTGATTATAATTAGTGTTTCTTTAACTTGGTTAAAACAGTTTAAAAGAAATTTTTATACTAATCTCAACTTCCAAAAATTGTATAGTCTGTAATTATCAGTCAATATAAAGTGTTCAATACAGCAACAAAAAATGAAAAAGACATTGATTTTTTTTTAAATAACAAGTAAAAACTTTTTTTAAAAAAGTTTAAGTAAATTTGTACTAAGATTAACAAAGAAAAATATAATTTTATTTACATTAGAGCATAGAGTACTATTTATGATATTGTGTGGTAACCATGGAAACAGCTTGAAGTTGTACAGTGGTGGTTTTGAGGACACCATATGGGGGGAAAAAATTCATATACATCTTTGAGAAATACATTTCTAGTTATGGGAAAGTTCCCACAGTACCAAGGCACTCTAGACTTCAAACACGAAGATTCTCAGATCAAATCCGGCTGGACCCCACAAATTTATGAATTAACTATTGAATAAATATTTGAAAAAAACTATCAACGTCAATTGTCATCCACTATAAGTTTTAAAAAAATGTATTTGAACTCGATTGGACAAAGAAAAACGTATTTTATTAACGACTGATAATTTGTACAGTATATGCATCAGGAGAGTTTGAGCTAATAGAAGGAATTGAACAAATTTAAATATCGAAATCTAGTTGCTGTTCATGACGAGGTGGTTGTAAATTACAAATTACACTTTTGTTATTACTTGCGACCAGACATTTGTTAACAATTAACAACTTTTAGTTAACAAATGTCTGGTCACAAGTGATAACAAAAGTGTAATTTGAAAAAATTTAATTAGGCTATTGAAAAGTGAAAGCTATTGGTGTTTTCATAAATTTTTAATAGAGTTTGATAAATTTAAATTTTTGCAACAAATACTTTTTTCAATTACTATAATTAATCAGTAATTGAAGTAAAATAAAAATATAGCAACACCCTAGTATACTCATTATTATTATTATTATTTTAATGATCATGTTCACTATCTGCATGCACAGGTAGACTGAATATTGTCTTTTAGTTTTAATAATATATACTATCAGTTAATTTATTTGTAACTTATACAATTCTAAATAATTTAAATTCTACTTAAATAAAGAAGTAAACCTTAAAATAAAAGTTATAAATGGTATAAGGTATAACAAGCAAAAACTAATTTAAATAACTTGAAAACAGGATTAAATATAAAATTACAAATCTCGCTGACACAATTCCAATGGGTCTTTTAAAAACAATATTTGAATTCAACAGTAACCTTAATGTTTTATTCCTTAGTAAGAAAACCTAAAGAAAGTTTATGAATACAAATTAATGAAATGCCTCCAATTTAAAGTAACTTACAGTTTCAGAAGAAGGAACCTTCTTTGAAGTTTCACTTGGGATTACGGCTGCATGTAACACTGTACTTATCACATACAAACACACAAATAATAACTCGTTCATTGTCTCGGTCTAGACAAAATGCCGCTATTTATAGATTGGCTCATGGTTGGTACAATTTATGTCCTACCTCGGCTGGCAGTAGTAGGTTAGTTTGACATCATCGGGAAATTCAGAAGAAACTGGTTCTTGATGAAATTACAAACACGTTGCAAATGGCTATTCATAAACTGATTAAAATGACTGGAAAAATATTGGTTGAAAATAATCTTGGCGAAACGTTCTTTATCGTAGAATACTGAGTAAAGTAGCACACCATGATCGAAAACTTTTTGTTTCAGCTATTATTTCATAAAATTTTCTTACTTTATAATTTCATTGTTAAAGTCGTTAATTTATTACCTCCGGATGTAAAAGTTTCGCCATTCGACGAGAACAATACAATAAACGAGCTTAGTTGAACATAACAATAAAATATTGTAATATAAATTGTACTTGTAAAACTATATAGGTCTGATAGCGATTGCGAAAGAAATACTTAAATTATGTTAATAGACTTTATTTACAGTGAGATAATCTATAATTAAAATACAGTATTACTATTATCACAATAGAGAACAGTAATCAGTAATATAGCAAGAAAAAAAAATCAAATTTGCATGAAATAAAATACATAACCTACTAAGAGACGGCCTTTATTTATCGCCGTTTTTTAGAAACGTTAAATAATTTTACGATTTTATCTGTAGCTTAGTCTAAAAAAAAATAACATTTTCTAAACTGAATTGGAAAACAAAATACTTGTAAATGCCGCCCATTTTAATACTTCTGTAATAATACGTTTTATTTAGTCTGAATAAACCAAGTCATTGATTAGGCATACTAAGAATACTAATTTGCGGCCGCAATAACTGAGGAGTAAAATGAAATAATTTCAAGGGAATGGTAAAATTGTATTGCATGGGAAAATATTCTACATATTGGTTTATGCTTTTTACTACCAGGTGCAATTTTTCAAAGATAGTGTTAATTACTTTTATTTTTTGTAATTGTTATCCCGGTAAAAAAAAACCACTACTTACTGATATTTTTCAACAGTCGCGTTTCATACTAGGTCAGTGCATTGTTCAATGCTGTATCACGGACAAGACTGATAGGCCCTACTATGTGGCGTGTTATGTAGGCCCTAATATTGGTGTGAGTCTGTGGTGTGTTGTTGTTCTGTGGTGTGTTCATTGAGTACTTGTAACTGTCTGTTCAAATATCGTATTAGATTGTGAGTGTGTTTTGTCGTTTAGAATGTGTTGTGGGTGGTTTTTGTGGTGTTTGTATACTTCGTAGTTTTCTGTCGTGTTTAGTTTGGCTTTGTATTTGTTTTTTTTTTTTTTGACAGAATGAAGAACTTTTAGATGAGTGTCTATGTTGGTGTGTGTGTGTGTGTGTGTGTGTGTGTGTTCTGTATGTGAGTGGCGAAATTTGATTTGGTTGTATGTTTTTCATGTGTTCCTTGTATCATGTGGTAAAGTTTCTCCTTTTTGACAAATGTAGAAGCTGACAACATAAAAACTTAGAGTTTCATGTTATTTTAGTTCAAGATTGTTTAATTTCTAAATAAAATCAAAGGGTCTTGTCCCACCTTTCTGTAGCTTTTATTGTCACTTGAAAAAAATTTTATCGACTGTTTCTCAGTCATTCGATACATAACCAATATTTTATGTATGTAATTTGTTTTGCCGTGAATATATAAATCCAAGTTTAAGAGCAACCGATTTTCCAAAGTTGACAAAAATAAACTTTATTTTTATCAACTGTAGATTATATTAAATAAACAACTTATATAAACAAAGATTTTTTAAAGTAAATTCCTTCTTGGGCAGGAAAATTTATTTTAGTTACTTTTTATTAAAAATTTACAAATAACGTTAAAGTAACATAACCTATGTGTTAGAACAGCTGTTCTACTACATATAATCAGCTGTTTTATGAAATCACAGGTCATCACTTATTTTATGCTAAATGGGACGGAGTAGCTGTGTTGCAGGATACCTTGCTCCTTTTGTGAAATGTTTATAAATATGAAACAAGTAATATAAAAAAGTTTTTAAAGTCAATTCCTACTCAAGCCAACAAAGAAAATTTTTATTTTAGATTTTTAAAATTTTATAATTACAACTAATATAAATAAATAAATAAATAAATAAATAAATAAATAAATATATATATATATATATATATATATATATATATATATATATACACATATGTCAGAATAACAATACTGAGTGAGAATAGAAAGCAAATTTCCTTGCAATTTTCCATTCTCCTTTTGATGTTGGTCTATTAATTTTGTTTGTTACTATTTATGCGCTTTTTTTGTTTTTGACGCTTGCATTGTGTTGTAGTTTCTTTTCGCTTTCCTTTCGCATTGTCGGTTTGTGAAGCAAGGTTCTATATCGTTAAACCAGTTTGTTTGTTCATTTGATTCCTTTCATTCAATTTTAATCCTAGAGCTTTATTTATGATATTGTATGTAAGCCATTGCCACAAAGTAAGGTTGTGCAATGGAGGTTTCCACGACAACCGGATGGGAGGAAAAGTAAAAATGCATATACTTCTTTGAGAAATACTCTTCTAGTTATGGGAAGATTGACATAGTGCTAAAAGTGCTAGACTTTGAATATGAACATAATCAGTTCGAATCCGGCTAGACATTCCAAATTTTTATAATTTAATTATTGAATAAATATTTGATAAAAACTGTATTAACGTCAACAGTCATCCACTATAGGTTAAAAAAAATTACCTGAACTTGATTGGATGAATAAAAACTTATTTTATTACGATTGAAAATTTGTACAAGATATATTTAGGAGTGTGTGCTAATAGAAGGAATTAATTAAGAGGTAAAATAATGTTTTTTTAATAACCTAATGATTTCTGGGAATAAAACAAACGTTTGCAGCAAACATGCGTTACTAGGCCTAATGGTTAAGACAATGCCAACTTAATTACCAATTAACGATTGATCAAGTTCAAGGCAAAGTTATTTACCGTAAGCAATTATTTAGACATCACTCCAGGTTCCTTTTTAAAACACGATTTTTTATTTCTTTATTAAAGGGAAAACTACTTAACAACATAAAATGAAAAATCGCTTACTTTTATTTCATAGATCTAATCACATTAGAATTCATAACACTGTATAATATTAAAGTTAGATTTTTCGTAAATTTCCAACAATGAAAGTTTTATAGAGAAGTGTTTGCGTTGTGGAGGTTTTGGAATATGCAAGTAATATCAAAGTTTTTATAAAGTCAATTCCTACTTAGGTCAGTAAGGAAAAATGTTTTTAGTTGCTTTTCATTAAATAATTACAATTAAACCGCAGGACAAGGCGATGGTGTTTTTAGGAGTGGGTCTATTTCATCGCCCCCGCACCCTGCCTCACCCGGGGCAAGGCAACGGGCAAAGCTATACTTTGTGTCTTTTGCACCCAGCATTGTAACATTATTTTATTCAATAAAATAATAATAATACCAGCGAGACAGCGTCCAAAAACAAATTTCGACAGTTACTTATCTCGATCGTTACCTGCCTTTGACAGGTGCAAGGTTGATGTAAAATTGTATCTCAACGCTCAGTACTATCCCAATGATAATATTCTCGGCGATACTGCATTTTGTATGACATGTACATTAGACTTCAACAGCCCTATTATTCACGTGAACTATCACGTGTCTAGGTTTGCCCACCTTTAGAGAAAAAGCACCTTTTTTTAGTATTCGACTGTACGATAAAATCAGGTCTTCTAGATGTGAGACTTGAAATCGAGGCGTCTGATAATATCCTATCTAATACTTCCGGTTATTGCTTGATCATTCACGATTCGCATACTGTCTATAACCTGTGTTGTGGTGGATGGTCGTGAGACCAGGTTTGTAAACTCAGTAGCCTTAACGGTGTGACAGCGGGGAGGGAACCAGCAGACCTTGACGGTGTGGCAGCGGGGGAACCAGCAGACCTTCATAGTTGCCTTGATAATCAGATGTGACGGCTAGCTGCGAGACCTTGATACCCCTGCGCTACGGGGATTCGAAATGGTGTAGAGAAGAGAATATATTAATAACAAACTTGTAGATCTCTCACAGTAACTCAGATATGGAGCTTGCTTTCTACATTCAACACTACACTGATGACAACCTAAGGCAGCTGATCAGGCTGTATTGCCGGGTTTGCTGTTGATTTATTTAGGTATGTGACAACGAGTTTTTGTATTTGTCATTTTTATTTGAAAATACTTCATATTTTTACTTACTTTAAATTATTTTTCATTTCAAACACATTGCTTTTTTAAATTTTACGAAGTATTAGTTTATATTATTATTGTTTTCATATTTTATGAGCTTTGGAAGGGCTCAAACGTTTGTACCTATTATATTTACTTCCTTTTGATTATTTTTAATTTAAAACACAATACGTTTTGAATTGTACTAAATTAGAGTTTATATTATTATTGTTTTCGAATTTTATTAACTTTGGGAGAGCTCAAACGTTTGTACCTATTATATTTACTTCCTTTTGATTATTTTTAATTTCAAACAATACTTTTTGAATTGTACTAAATTAGAGTTTATATTATTATTGTTTTCGAATTTTATTAACTTTGGGAGAGCTCAAACGTTTGTACCTATTAGATATATTATGTTTTAAACATATATCGACATAATTAATTTTTGATAATATAGTTTAAGGTAGTTGTTTGTTTTTTCAGCATTTTATTTTATTACAACAGTAGATTTTTAAACCTATTTTGATCCTACATTTTAATAAACATTGTATTTATGTAACCATTATATTGACGTACTCGTAATGTTGTTTTATATTATACTGTGAAGTCGTTTTTTAGTATCCCTTCTTAGAGGTTTGTTGCAATTTTATAGTACTCCATGCCTTTCGTGTTTGATTTTCATATTATTAAATTGTGTTGTCGGTATTTCAGAGAGATACAGGGGCTTAGTGGGGAGGCTACGTCGGCGGGGTTCCTCTTAGTGACGCTGCATGTTGTGTCCGGTGTATCTTATCTCCGTTACACTGCTGACGGTAAACGTATCATCCACCTACTGTCGCAAAGCAGGTCTTCGCTAGTCTTGACATCCCTGCTACCCGTCATCCAGCAGCCACCTCAGCCAGTGACGCAACAACAACCTTTACCACCGCAACCCCAGGAACCAGCACTGAGCAGGGCATCGCTGGTCATCACGTCAGCCCAGCCAGTTACCACGCAGCAGCTACCTCAACCTCTACCACAGCGATCCCAGGCACCTCAACCAAATCAACCAGTACCATCACCAACACCGCCCCCTTGGCTGCAGCTTCAGATGAGGTGGTTCCTGAGAACTTGGATATTATGGATTACATAATATTCAAACTACGGGGCAGAATGGCACCTCAGGGACCACCCCAGCCGTCTCCTGAACTGCCGCTACAGCGCTCGAGGACCAGGACGAAATCGATGTTATCGATTTATTGACGACATCGGAAGAAGAAATGCGGATAACACTTCTCGCAATAAGGTAAGATTGAATATTGTTTTTATGTGAAAATGAAATTAGTGAGCAATATTTTAAGCTTTGCAGAGACACTTGTTTCAAAATATCACTACCTACAATCATCTCCACGTAAAAACGATATTGTTTCTTATTTTGAGTGGTGTATATTCCCTATGGATCCGTATTTCATTGTGTGTTTGTGTGTGTGCATTTAACGTTTGGGGTGGTATATTGTAATGGAATGACCACCACAGAAGGCAGCGATGTTTGGAGTTGCCTCTCTAGCCCAAAAGGCAGCTAGAGAAAATATTTTACGCATTCAGTAAGCCAATGATACATGCGAATGCCGGTCTTGCGTGGCGTTAAATTAAACATGAAATAAAGACGGTTTGAAAATTATAGCAACGTTATCAAAGATTTACTACTAGAATTAACCTACACAGCAGTTCAATTCTGATAGTGAGTAATTGGTGATGTTGCTGAGAACCCAGTCGTAATTATTTCGTTCCTGGTTTTATGCCACGCAGTCCCCGCGTTCGCTAACCTACTTACTGTGGGCGTATAATATTTTGTGTGTGTGTGTGTGTGTGTGTGTGTGAAAGAATAAATGTATTTGTTCTTTTTTCTATTTTACATTGAGGGTGGTATGTTGTAATAGAATAACCACCACCGTGGACAGCGACGGTTGGAGCTTTTTTCCATAGCTTTAGAAAATATTTTAAGCACACAGTAAGCCATGGATACATGCGAATACATGTTACGTGACTTTGAAATTGAGCGTGTAATATTCAACATTAATGAAGACATCACAAGGATCCACTATCACTACCCCCAACATCAAAGATTCGCTACTAGAATTGACCTACATAGTAGTTCGATTCTAATAGTGGACCCTTGAGGATGTCAACTACAAATATTACACTAAATTTTAAAGTAACGCGGACCCAATATTCGCTAACGTACTTGCTGTGTGCATAATTTATTTTATAAAAATCATTTTTGTGTGACTGTGAGTGTGCGTGTTTTTTCTTTTATTCATAAAATTCTTATTTTTGTTTATATTATTGTTTCATTATAAATTATTATTACAATATGATTTATATTATGTTATATATATATTGTGTTTAATGGTTTTAATAAATTTTCCACGTAAATAATAAAAAATACATGTTTTCCCATTATTTTTTACGACCAAAGCTTTACAAACAACTTCTTCTCACATCCAACATTCGCCTATGTCAAAGACCTTATTGTAACCACATCCAACACTCCACTACAAATACCTACGTCGTAGCTCAGTCGTAGCGTTCCAGACTACGAATACAAAACTTTCACAGATTGAATCCCAACCATACCACTGTATTTTTTCTCTGACATTTACCAACATTATTACTCCTACCAGAACAAGAAGACCCTTGATGTCATTCACCTACGTCACATGACCGCCATCACATGAGCAGGGCTAAACACCTACGGCACAACAATTATCAACCCATCAACGAATGGGGGCGGGGCTTCAATTGTGTGTGGGGGGGAGGGTAACATATCCTGCTTTCTAATTGGGGGGATAAAGTTTACCCGTCTCTACTGTGGTACATACTACTGGAGTTATGTTGAAGGATATTCCGTCTTCTGGGCCCAGCTCAGCAATTACGATGGTGAGGTATCTGCCACACACGCTGGAGAAACTGAGTACGAGAAACTGACTGCTCCGGCTAAAGCAGATTTCGTTTTTTGATTCTCAGGGGACAACCCTCCTTTAGTTTAAAGGAACTCTTAGCGGGAAATTGATGGGAGAGTCTAGTTTCGGTGGGACCAATGGACCGTATCTTGCCCCGAGCTGTTGCCGTTGCAACAGAATAAAAGTCGCCACGACTACTTTGCTGCGCACCTCCACCGTATTCTTACACAGCTGACGACTTCATGGACTAGGTCTAGGATTAAGACAGTCCTATCTTCAGGGAAGATCATCCCTACTGGTCATCTTGTCACCAAAATGCTCAAATACCAAGGGTGGGCGTTACCTAGTAAGTATGTAAGTAACACTGCCACAACGATACATTCAGTGCAACAACTTCCAGGGATACATGTAGAGCTTAAATATATGAGTAGAAGCTTTGTAGCCGAAAGAAATTCTGTGTTTACACGTTACTGCTACTCTTCCTGTGAAAAATGAATAATTTATAACAAGAATGGTCTGAAATATGGACGGTTTTAGGATAAGTGTTGATGATATGTTGGGTTATATACTAAGGTCACGTATATGTTAAGTATTTTACTAAAGCAGTCTTTAAAACCCCTGAGTCCTAAGTGTACGTAATAACACCCTATGGTACGTCTTCCTCCTTCATACCCATACCAAACATATTTCCCGCCCGCAATGATTTCTTTGTTTAGAGTTAGTCGAGACAGTGAAAGATAAGGTTAGTACTTAAGGTTTTTATAGAAATTACACTTGTTTGTATCAATTTGGCAAAAAATCCACTACTTACTGATTTATTCTGTAGACGCGTTTCGCGCTAAGTCAGCGCAATTAATCAATGCTGTGAACTACTGACAAGATTGTTGCTCAGGTGTGTTGTGTTGGCGTGAGTCTGTGGTGTATTTTTGTTGTGTCGTGTGTTATTGTTCATCTCAAATATAGTGTTTGATTAGGAGTGTGTTTTGTCATTTAGAACGTGTCGTGGATAGTATTTATGGTGTTTATACATCTCATCATAGTTGTCTACTGTGTTAAGTTTGTTGCTTTTATTGAGTAATGATGGATTTTTTGATTGGTGTCTATGTCCGTCTGTCAGTGTAGTGTGTTTTGTATGTATATGGCAAAATTTGATGTGGGTTGTGTCTTACTTATCTGTTTTACGTGTTCTTCGTATTTTGTGGTAAATGTTCTCCCTGTTTGTCCTATGTAAAAGCTGCGACAGTTGTTGCATGTAATCTTGTATACGTCTGACCTGCCCTACTGTTTTCTGTGGTGTGTTTTTGAACTGTGTAGGTGTTTTTTAATTGTTGTGAATGCTACTTTGTATTTAAGCTTGCGGAACGAGGAAGTTATTTATTGTGATGTGTTTTCGTGATATGTAAGTGTTATATATTATTATGTTCGTGTGTTATTGTTTTTTGTTGTGTTATAAGTGCGTTGTTTTTTGGGTATTATGTTGTCTATCATGGTGTGTTTGTATCCGTTTTTTATGGGCTATGTGTTTATATTGTGTTTAGTTCGTTTATTTTGTCTTCATTGCTCATGGATATGTTGAGTAATCTCTGAATCATGGAGTGGAAGGCAGCATGTTTGTGTTGTGTGAGGGGTGATTGGACGTGTTCTGTATAACTCTGTCTCTGGTGGTGGTTTCCTGTATATTTTGAATGTGTGTTTGTTGTTTTTTTTGTTCTGTTTCCAGTTTGAGTTATTGCGTAATTTGTTCATGTAATTGTGGAAGGTGTTTATCTGTCGTACGTTGCCGTTGTATAGGATTAGGATGTCATATACCTATCTGTTCCAATATATTATTTAGTGGGTGTGTTTGTTGTTGTTTATGATATATTTTTGTTCTAAATTCTGTATAAATATTTCTAACAATATGCTTGAGATGGAGGATCCCATTGGTAAGCCTTTGTTTTGTGTGTAGTGTTTGTAGTTGTATCTGAAGTAATTCTGAGAAGTGATTGTTTCTGTTAGTGTTTCTTTGGTTGTGTTGTCGGGTGTGTTGTTTTTTATTAACATTTGTTTGAGTATGTTTATTGTTTCTTTGACAGGTGTGTTTGTGTTTAGGTTGGTGATGTCGAATGGTGCTAGTGTAGAGTTGTGGGGGTATGTGTGTGTTTTTTTATTTTTTTTGTAAGGTCTATGTTGTTTCTTACGCTGGTGTGGCTATGAAATGTGACGTTTTTCTTCTTATTTTGTCCAGGTATTACGCGATTTTGTGTGAGGGTGCTGATGTGTTATTTATTAGTGGGCGTATTGGTATATCTTTTTTTGTGTATTTTAGGTAAGGCGTCGAGTGTTGGTGCTTGTGATTTAATCTGTGCAAGGTATCGTTAACACAACACACCTGAGCAACAGTCTTGTCAGTAGTTCACAGCATTGATTAATGCGCTGACCAATTCGCTGAAGCGCGTCTGCTAAATAAATAAGTGAGTAGTGGTTTTTTGCCAAATGAATACAAACAAATGTAATAAAGTTAAGATGTGCCTTTTTCAAACCACGTAAGTCACCATGCTTAATTTACTTATTGTTAGTATTAAGAGGGTTTTTGTACACCTAATAGTTACGTGTAAGTAGTTTTCCAAGTTATGTTTTAGTACATACATTTTACGTACACTCAGCCGGATTCGAACTGAGAATCTTCATGTTCGAAGTCTAGCGCGCCTTGGCACTGAAGCAACTTTCCAATACTTAGAAATATATTTGGTATGATTTATATAAATTCCCCCCCCCCTCTGGTTGTCGTCGAAACCTCCATTGTACAACCTTAAACTGTTGCCATGGTTACCACACAATATCATAAATAGTGCTCTAGGGTAACTAAAAAAAAACATTTCTTTGTTAACCTCAGTTGGAATTTACTTGAAAATATTTTTTATATTATTTCTTTTTCTAAATAGATACCTAATTTCTAAATATAGTTTGGATTCAGTATTTTAGAAATGTTTTAAAAGTAAAATTAAAATAATTCACATATAGCTCTTGCATGTAGTTTCACATACTAGCATGTTTCGCAATTGTTTAGACGGTGCTCCACTCTAGTGACTAATTATAGAACTAGTTCTCTCTCATATTAAAAACAGTACAGTTTAAAAGGTAAAAGACGAGAACATCAGTTGTGCCACATTCTGCTGTCTTTTTCAGGACCAAAATGTCTTTGTGTATGTTTTTTTAATTGTAAATTTTAGGTGAATTTATACAAATTAATTTACCCTACCGATTCCTTATGCCTATCCACACAGAAGGAAAGATTGTTGTGCTATTTTCATAAACTTGCTGAGTTAAACACCTTGCTACGCTTGTATTTAAGTATGGCATGAACAAACTTTTCTACCAAAGGCTTCAAGTTATATGCCACAGAGTAGTTTAAGACTGTAATTTGGCGCTATCAAACGGGGAAAATTATTACTATTTATTTTTTTTTATATAAAAGCTATTTTTAAAGGACCTTTGTTAAAAATTAGATACATTGTAAATAAATATGAATTATAAAATGAATACAACAAAGAACGTCCTAGACCAAACTCACAAAATAATTATTTGTGAAGAGTAAGGTCTTGATTACTACTCAGGTATCTGCGTTGTACAGCTGTGGAACCTTTCCTCTTTCGTGGGGACCAACTGTACACAATGCAAAGAGGTAACTTACTGTGTACTCCGTAGTTATATACGAGTATTCCTTGCAGTTGGCAAAGGGAAAATAAAAGGTCAATTATGGGTTGAAAATATTCATCACTATTTGTTAAACTAACAAATATATGGCTTTGCTCTGACTAACTTAGTTAGGGATTAACTTAATTTACTAAGACGCGTTTCAATGACAAAGTTATCATCAGTGTGTGTTGCTAATAAAAATCCTAACTTACAAAAATTCTAAGTTGGAGTTTGAAGGAGCAGCACTCACTGATGATGATGGCTTTGTCTGAGTAAATAAATGATTAGTTTGTGAGACTCTTATTGTTGTCCATTATTATTCTGTTGCACGGGCTTGAAATTTGTTTCTTGTTATATATATATATATATATATATATATATATATATATATATATATATATATATATATATATAACAAGAAAAACAATTATCCAAGGATTACGTTATATATATATTCTTGATATTTTTACGCTAACTTCATATATATATATATATATATATATATATATATATATATATATATAACGTAATCCTTGGATAATTTTTTTTCTTGTGATATATATAAAGAAAACAAATTATCTTTCAGGATGTATGTATTAGTATTTCTTGGGCAAATGTATATTTTGCAAAGAAATCATGTACTTCAGAAAATAATTTCACCCATTTTACAAGGCCATTGTTTGTGGCACTAATATTTACCTGCAACACTTAACGTTTCACACCAACTGACTTTTTGTCTATTACGTCAATTGTCGAAAAATGACGTCAATTGAAAAAAAGATAGAACATTTGAGTAAACAATGACAATTCTGTATTTGTTTACTTGTTATTTTGTATTTTATTAACATTAAATTATTTTTATATTGGAAATTGTTACTTAGTCATGCTTTGAAATATCAGACGAACCAACAAAATTCATTGTAAAGCATTGTGTTAAGGACTAGGTGATGTTAATGTCATTTAAAGATATAAACTTTTGTCCAGCTGTCTTAATACGTTTCTAATTGGTTGACCTCCTATAACAAATAAAATTAATTGTTAGCAACTACAAAAACCTAAAAAGTACTTTGTGGTGAGAGGAAGTTACAACATTTCTTATATTAAAAAATTAGCTCCTGCAACATTAAGAAAAGTTACACTAAGTAATAAGCTCCTGCAACATTAAGAAAAGTTACACGAAATAGTAAGCTCTTGCAACATTAAGAAAAGTTACACTAAGTAGTAAGCTCCTGTAACATTAAGAAAAGTTACACTAAGTAGTAAGCTCCTGCAACATTAAGAAAAGTTACACTAAGTAATAAGTTCCTGCAACATTAAGAAAAGTTACACTAAGTAGTAAGCTCCTGTAACATTAAGAAAAGTTACACTAAGTAGTAAGCTCCTGCAACATTAAGAAAAGTTACACTAAGTAGTAAGCTCCTGTAACATTAAGAAAAGTTACACTAAGTAGTAAGCTCCTGCAACATTAAGAAAAGTTACACTAAGTAGTAAGCTCCTGCAACATTAAGAAAAGTTACACTAAGTAATAAGTTCCTGCAACATTAAGAAAAGTTACACTAAGTAGTAAGCTCCTGTAACATTAAGAAAAGTTACACTAAGTAGTAAGCTCCTGCAACATTAAGAAAAGTTACACTAAGTAGTAAGCTCCTGTAACATTAAGAAAAGTTACACTAAGTAGTAAGCTCCTGCAACATTAAGAAAAGTTACACTAAGTAATAAGTTCCTGCAACATTAAGAAAAGTTACACTAAGTAATAAGTTCCTGCAACAATAAGAAAAGTAACACTAAGAAATTACTACTTAGTGTAATGTTGCTCCTGCAACATTAGGAAAAGTTACATCAAGTAATAAGTTCCTGCAACATTAGGAAAAGTAACACTAAGAAATTTGCTCCTGCAACATTAGGAAAGGTTACATCAAGTAATAAGTTCCTGCAACATTAGGAAAAGTTACATCAAGTAATAAGTTCCGGCAACATTAGGAAAAGTAACCCTAAGTAATAAGTTCCTGCAACAATAGGAAAAGTAACACTAAGAAATTTGCTCCTGCAACATTAGGAAAAGTTACATCAAGTAATAAGTTCCGGCAACATTAGGAAAAGTAACACTAAGTAATAATTTCCGGCAACATTAGGAAAAGTAACACTAAGTAATAAGTTCCTGCAACAATAAGAAAAGTAACACTAAGAAATTTGTTCCGGCAACATTAGGAAAAGTTACATCAAGTAATAAGTTCCGGCAACATTAGGAAAAGTAACACTAAGAAATTTGCTCCTGCAACATTAGGAAAAGTTACATCAAGTAATAAGTTCCTGCAACATTAGGAAAAGTAACACTAAGAAATTTGCTCCTGCAACATTAGGAAAAGTTACATCAAGTAATAGGTTCCGGCAACATTAGGAAAAGTAACACTAAGAAATTTGCTCCTGCAACATTAGGAAAAGTTACATCAAGTAATAAGTTCCGGCAACATTAGGAAAAGTAACACTAAGAAATTTGCTCCTACAACATTAGCAAAAGTTACATCAAGTAATAAGTTCCTGCAACGAAACGAAAAGTAACACTAAGTAATAAGTTCCAGCAACAATATGAAAAGTAACACTAAGTAATAAGTTCCTGCAACGATAGGAAAAGTAACACTAAGAAATTTGCTCCTGCAACATTAGGAAAAGTAACACTGAGTAATAAGTTCCTGCAACATTAGGAAAAGTAACACTAAGTAATAAGTTCCTGCAACGATAGGAAAAGTAACACTAAGAAATTTGCTCCTGCAACATTAGGAAAAGTTACATTAAGTAATAAGTTCCTGCAACATTAGGAAAATTATACTAAGTAATAAGTTCCTGCAACAATAGGAAAAGTAACATCAAGTAATAAGTTCCGGCAACATTAGGAAAAGTAACACTAAGAAATTTGCTCCTGCAACATTAGGAAAAGTAACACTGAGTAATAAGTTCCTGCAACATTAGGAAAAGTAACACTAAGTAATAAGTTCCTGCAACGATAGGAAAAGTAACACTAAGAAATTTGCTCCTGCAACATTAGGAAAAGTTACATCAAGTAATAAGTTCCTGCAACAATAGGAAAAGTAACACTAAGAAATTTGCTCCTGCAACAATAGGAAAAGTAACACTAAGAAATTTGCTCCTGCAACATTAGGAAACGTTACATCAAGTAACAAGTTCCTGCAACAATAGGAAAAGTAACACTAAGTAATAAGTTCCTGCAACAATAGGAAAAGTAACACTAAGAAATTTGCTCCTGCAACA
This sequence comes from Prosapia bicincta, assembly GCA_036971475.1. Taxonomy (NCBI): domain Eukaryota; kingdom Metazoa; phylum Arthropoda; class Insecta; order Hemiptera; family Cercopidae; genus Prosapia; species Prosapia bicincta. The sequence continues at coordinate 36,136,216 of JBAIZL010000001.1, forward strand.
TTAGGAAAAGTTACATCAAGTAATAAGTTCCTGAAACATTAGGAAAATTATACTAAGTAATAAGTTCCTGCAACAATAGGAAAAGTAACACTAACAACTTAGCTTATGCAACAGTAAGGAACGTAACACTAAGAAATTTGCTCCTGCAACATTAGGAAAAGTTACATCAAGTAATAAGTTCCGGCAACATTAGGAAAAGTAACACTAAGAAATTTGCTCCTACAACATTAGCAAAAGTTACATCAAGTAATAAGTTCCTGCAACGAAACGAAAAGTAACACTAAGTAATAAGTTCCAGCAACAATATGAAAAGTAACACTAAGTAATAAGTTCCTGCAACGATAGGAAAAGTAACACTAAGTAATAAGTTCCTGCAACATTAGGAAAAGTAACACTAAGTAATAAGTTCCTGCAACGATAGGAAAAGTAACACTAAGAAATTTGCTCCTGCAACATTAGGAAAAGTTACATCAAGTAATAAGTTCCTGCAACAAAAGGAAAGGTAACACTATGAAATTTGCTCCTGCAACATTAGGAAAAGTTACATCAAGTAATAAGTCCCGGCAACATTAGGAAAAGTAACACTAAGAAATTTGCTCCTGCAACATTAGGAAAAGTAACACTGAGTAATAAGTTCCTGCAACATTAGGAAAAGTAACACTAAGTAATAAGTTCCTGCAACGATAGGAAAAGTAACACTAAGAAATTTGCTCCTGCAACATTAGGAAAAGTTACATCAAGTAATAAGTTCCTGCAACAATAGGAAAAGTAACACTAAGAAATTTGCTCCTGCAACAATAGGAAAAGTAACACTAAGAAATTTGCTCCTGCAACATTAGGAAACGTTACATCAAGTAACAAGTTCCTGCAACAATAGGAAAAGTAACACTAAGTAATAAGTTCCTGCAACAATAGGAAAAGTAACACTAAGAAATTTGCTCCTGCAACATTAGGAAAAGTTACATCAAGTAATAAGTTCCTGAAACATTAGGAAAATTATACTAAGTAATAAGTTCCTGCAACAATAGGAAAAGTAACACTAACAACTTAGCTTATGCAACAGTAAGGAACGTAACACTAAGAAATTCGCTCCTGCAACATTACTAAAAGTTATACTAAGTAATAAGTTCCTTTAACATTAGCAAAAATTACACTAAGTAATAAGTTCCTGCAACATTGGGTAAAGTAACACTAACAACTTAGCTTATGTATTAGGTAGTGCATATGTATGTATATATATATATATATATATATATATATATATATATATATATAATGATTAGTTATTATCTAGAGTACATCCGTTCAATCTGCAGTGACTGCAGTGAATAAAATCGCAGTTCCGACGTTTCGCTAGAATTTCATCTAGCATTAACCACTTCACTATTAATTTACCACTTCAGAAACTGGAGAAATATTTGGCTAAACTTAAGGCTGATTTCTATATCATGAACTCTGAACATTTTGTCTAAGTGCTGCAATGAATCCAAGTTGAAGAAAGTGACATAATGGCTAGCTTGGATGTCAGGTCATTATTTCCCAGCATTCCCATTGATGAAGTACTTCAGAGGATGTCCATTTTTGAAAAGCTCCCTCCACATGTCTTAGATCTGGCTAGGCATTGTCTCAAAAACATTTACTTTTTGTTTAATGAACAGTTTTACATGCAACTTGATGGTGCCCCTATGTGATCTTTTCTTTCTCCAGCTGTAGCCAATATGTTTATGATATTCTTTGAGCAAGACGCCCTAAATGATGCTTTCCTCAGGCCTAAAGCTTGGTTTCGTTATGTCGATGACGTTTTTATAATTTGGCAACATGTTGGCACAGAACTTGATGTTACGTACCTCAACTCTCGCCACTCCAGGATATTTTTCACTTAGGAACTAGAGAGTGATGATGGCTGCTTGCCGTTTCTAGACGTCTTGGTTAGAGAGGGTCAGAATGGTTGTGTTCACCACACCAATATCTTAACGCTGAGTCACATCACCACCCATCTCAGATCCAGGCTGTCGCTGACACGCTCTTCTCTCGGTCTCACAAGTTAACAGACATCGATTCGAGGGACCAGGAACTTATTACTATGAGAGAGGTGCTTAGAAGTAATGGCTATAAGGAATGTCATTAATAAAGCGTTACACCGCAAAAGTGTCCTTCCAGTTGACGTGGACGAGAAAGAGACTGAGAAAACTGCTACTTTTTCCTGCCTTTTATTAAAGGAACCACTGATAGGATTGGCACACTCTTTAGGAGGCATGGTATACGTTCTGTTTACAAACCTAACATCACCATCGACAAGGTTCTTGGTAACGCCAAAGATAAGATCTTCTTGGAAAACCAAGGCGTTTACAGTGTTTCTTGTGGAGTTTGTAAAAAATCGTACTTTGGCCAAACGAACAGACGTATCTCAGCTAGGTTTGAGGAGCACAAACTGGGCCTTAAAAACAAGCAGAAAACGTCGGCGCTGTACAAGCACCACTGCGATACAGGGCATACCATTGATTTCCAGTCTTGCCGACAGATTGCTCAAATGGAAAACTACAGGACTAGAATTATTCGTGAGGCTATCGAAATAGAGTAGCAAGGGAGTCTTAACAAACGCGATGATACTTTGAATTTGCCAGCAGTGTGGAAATGTGTCATCGATAGGTTTTATCGGCAGAAAGGTCAAGAAAAGGAAATTAATGTGAGTAATTGTTTGGCTCAGATGCGCTCTTTACTCGCTCTTCAACTGTTGTTTGGTTCACCTCGTCAATGCTAGATGAGATTCTAGCGAAACGTCGGAACTGTGATTTTATGCACTGCAGAATAAACGAATGTACTCCAGATAATAACTATTCATTACACACACACACACACACACACACACACACACACACACACACACACACACACACACACACACACACACACACACACACACACACACACACACACACACACACACACACACACACACACACACACACACACACACACACACACACATATATATATATATATATATATATATATATATATATATATACAGTAAACTCCCGATTATCCGTGGAATAGGGTGGCCCGGCAACGCCGGAAAACGAATTCCCCGGATAATCAGCTATGAACAAAGAATACGCAAAACGATCGATAATCGATTATTATACCATAGGTTACACAAATAATGACCCCGCTTAATGCAATTCACAAATAATCTTCAGAGGACAAAATAAATACAGAAAATAATTTAAAATGTCGATGTATTTGACGGATTATAACATGTACATTTATATGTCTAACTATTTACAATATGTACATAAGTATATGTCAAAAGTAAGTATGTATGTACATATGTAATTTCCTTTACACATAATACTTTCACTTTTTAAGAAAAAAAATCTGTCACTTTCGTCTGTTTTTTTGTGATCATTGATTTAGCTTTAATGTGCGATCTAAGTTCCTTGATAACCATTTTGTCGCACAGTGAAGAGTCGTCTTGCTCTAATTATTGTGTCCGTTGTTTTCATCTCAACAATTTTATTTCTACCATATAAATGTTTATTTGGGACATTAAAACAGTGTATTAGACATTAAAATGTTGTTTTATTTATCGGTTTACAACAAAAAAAGGAAATTTACATAAAATATCAACTAATACAAATGATAAAATACTGCATGACAAAAAAATAAAATTCAATAAAAAAGACAGAGAAATAAGAATAACGCATAAAAATTCAAACTACCTACTACCTATTTAAGTATAATAACCACTCAACGTTCAACTCGGAATGTTTGTTTCTACTTGTGTCACAAAACCAAAAAGATCGATAATGTATATGACGGACATGGATAATGCGTATGTCACGTCCTAGACTATTTATAGCCGAGATTAGCTGATATTTGTTTACAATCTTATGATACACATTAGGTTTGCGGACGTCCAAGCATTTTGTCATTGTCTCTTATATACAGTAGTCTGTTCCCAACTCGAGTTGGTTCATTCAGTCTAACAGGACAGTTATCGTTTATCCTTGCGTTATTTGAGATAGCTTAGTTTATTTTTATGATCGTTGTTTTTACCGGATATTGTGCCGTGTTTAGTGGTTAAAAAAAACAATAATGAATCTGATTGGAATAAAAATTGGATATTTGTAAAACAATGGCAGACCCCGGATAATCCACAAACCGGTTAATCCGCCCACGGATAATCGGGAGTTTACTGTATATGTATATGAAATATGGTGATATGCTTACAATAATACAATAATGCAAGCTATAGGCCTAAAACATGTTAAATTAGAAATAGAATTGTTGCTAAATTTATACAAATTGCCAAGTTTATTTTGTTGCTGTAACATTATAGACATTAAATATAGTATCAAATTCAGAATGTATTTGTATCTGTTCTTTTATTAATTTGTTATTATTACTGTATTTATATATTTCGAATGGTTCATATAGGCCTATATTCATTCTTAATCCCTTATTAATTTCTTTTATAAGTTTCATATTTTCAATATTTGGAAATTGGTGCTTATTATTAATACAATGATAGGCAAAATTTGATTTATATATTTCTGGATTTATATAAGCATTCAAATGTTCTTTATATCTTTCTTTTAATTTTTTCTTTGTTTGACCTATATAGATTTTATTACAGTTTTCGCATTCTAATTTATAAACACCATCTTTTTCATGCATATTATTTGTTTTAATATTGTTATTTATTATTTTTAATATTTTGTTATTAGTTTTATATGCAATTTTGATATTTGTACTTTTAAATAATTTGGTGATATTTTTTATTTCATGGCCTATAAATACAAAATGAAGTTCATGTTGTATTATCATTATTATTTTTGTAAATTAAATTATTATGTTGTTTATTAAAAAATATTATAACTAAGTTTATCAACAGTTTTCTTTTTATAACAGTTTTATATTGCAATTTGATAAATTATGTTTCTTCTCATATTTTATTTTCTTTATTCATGGGGATTTTATGCATTCTATATAATAAGTTATATAAGCAGCCTTTATTTGGTTATATGGATTATTAGAATAATTCGGTTTAATTTGGTTTGATAAAGTTGGTTTACGGTATATCATATATTCAAATTTTTTATTTTTTGTTATTATTGTTGAATCTAGAAAGCTTATTTTATTATTTGTTTCAATTTCAAAAGTAAATTTAATTTTATTATTAATTTTATTTATTTTATCCAAAATATTTGTTAAATTTATATTATTGTTGTTTGATATATATCATCATCTTCATATCCAAACCAATAACCTTTTGTATCATATATTTTTATAATTTCATCTATTTTATTATCTAATTGTTGTGAAAATATTTCAGATAATATATTTGATAATGGCGAGCCCATAGCAAGACCGTCTTCTTCTTTATAAATTTTGTTATTGTATGAAATATAATTTTGATTTAATATTATTTTGACTGTATTTAAAATTTCTAATGTTAATGTTTTATTTTTCTCGTGTTCTAATTTAGATTTTATAATTTCAAGAGTTTCTTTTATAGGTATGTTTGTATACATATTTTTTATATCTAATAATATTAAGTTTGTATTTTCATCAATTTGATTGCATTTAGTTTTTCAATTAGATCAATAGAATTTATGATAGTATGATTATTATTTAGTTTTATTTTAGCTTTATATATATTGACACGCTACTGCCGTCGGAGGGTTTTAATAAAACGGGAAGTCATTGCTATTAACTCTAAAATACCGCTGAGTACAATTATCGGACCTAAAATCCTCCACGGGCCGTGGACAGTGTGTTCAAATGAACGTACGAATTATTAACAAATATAAAAAGAATATTAAATGAGTCGTTTACCTGTTGTGAGTTGTTACTAGGGCTTATGTGTTACCTCTCACTGGTTCCCTCAGGAAGCAGCATTCGGCCGGATGCAGTCTGTCGGTTGCCAGGAAGATCTCTTTCGGCTCGCTAGTCCGGTTCTCTCTCAACGACTGACTTGATGTCCTATTAAAACTATACCGGAAATATCGAACTTTACCCGGTCAGCTGTTTTATTATCGGTCAACAGTCGGTCTCTCACGGCAACAATTTTGTTGTGTGTGTGTGTGTGTGTGTGTGTGTGTGTGTGTGTGTGTGTGTGTGTGTGTGTGTGTGTGTGTGTGTGTGTGTGTGTGTGTGTGTGTGTGTGTGTGTGTGTGTGTGTGTGTGTGTGTGTGTGTGTGTGTGTGTGTGTGTGTGTGTGTGTGTGTGTGTGTGTGTGTGTGTGTGTGTGTGTGTGTGTGTGTGTGTGTGTGTGTGTGTGTGTGTGTGTGTGTGTGTGTGTGTGTGTGTGTGTGTGTGTGTGTGTGTGTGTGTGTGTGTGTGTGTGTGTGTGTGTGTGTGTGTGTGTGTGTGTGTGTGTGTGTGTGTGTGTGTGTGTGTGTGTGTGTGTGTGTGTGTGTGTGTGTGTGTGTGTGTGTGTGTGTGTGTGTGTGTGTGTGTGTGTGTGTGTGTGTGTGTGTGTGTGTGTGTGTGTGTGTGTGTGTGTGTGTGTGTGTGTGTGTGTGTGTGTGTGTGTGTGTGTGTGTGTGTGTGTGTGTGTGTGTGTGTGTGTGTGTGTGTGTGTGTGTGTGTGTGTGTGTGTGTGTGTGTGTGTGTGTGTGTGTGTGTGTGTGTGTGTGTGTGTGTGTGTGTGTGTGTGTGTGTGTGTGTGTGTGTGTGTGTGTGTGTGTGTGTGTGTGTGTGTGTGTGTGTGTGTGTGTGTGTGTGTGTGTGTGTGTGTGTGTGTGTGTGTGTGTGTGTGTGTGTGTGTGTGTGTGTGTGTGTGTGTGTGTGTGTGTGTGTGTGTGTGTGTGTGTGTGTGTGTGTGTGTGTGTGTGTGTGTGTGTGTGTGTGTGTGTGTGTGTGTGTGTGTGTGTGTGTGTGTGTGTGTGTGTGTGTGTGTGTGTGTGTGTGTGTGTGTGTGTGTGTGTGTGTGTGTGTGTGTGTGTGTGTGTGTGTGTGTGTGTGTGTGTGTGTGTGTGTGTGTGTGTGTGTGTGTGTGTGTGTGTGTGTGTGTGTGTGTGTGTGTGTGTGTGTGTGTGTGTGTGTGTGTGTGTGTGTGTGTGTGTGTGTGTGTGTGTGTGTGTGTGTGTGTGTGTGTGTGTGTGTGTGTGTGTGTGTGTGTGTGTGTGTGTGTGTGTGTGTGTGTGTGTGTGTGTGTGTGTGTGTGTGTGTGTGTGTGTGTGTGTGTGTGTGTGTGTGTGTGTGTGTGTGTGTGTGTGTGTGTGTGTGTGTGTGTGTGTGTGTGTGTGTGTGTGTGTGTGTGTGTGTGTGTGTGTGTGTGTGTGTGTGTGTGTGTGTGTGTGTGTGTGTGTGTGTGTGTGTGTGTGTGTGTGTGTGTGTGTGTGTGTGTGTGTGTGTGTGTGTGTGTGTGTGTGTGTGTGTGTGTGTGTGTGTGTGTGTGTGTGTGTGTGTGTGTGTGTGTGTGTGTGTGTGTGTGTGTGTGTGTGTGTGTGTGTGTGTGTGTGTGTGTGTGTGTGTGTGTGTGTGTGTGTGTGTGTGTGTGTGTGTGTGTGTGTGTGTGTGTGTGTGTGTGTGTGTGTGTGTGTGTGTGTGTGTGTGTGTGTGTGTGTGTGTGTGTGTGTGTGTGTGTGTGTGTGTGTGTGTGTGTGTGTGTGTGTGTGTGTGTGTGTGTGTGTGTGTGTGTGTGTGTGTGTGTGTGTGTGTGTGTGTGTGTGTGTGTGTGTGTGTGTGTGTGTGTGTGTGTGTGTGTGTGTGTGTGTGTGTGTGTGTGTGTGTGTGTGTGTGTGTGTGTGTGTGTGTGTGTGTGTGTGTGTGTGTGTGTGTGTGTGTGTGTGTGTGTGTGTGTGTGTGTGTGTGTGTGTGTGTGTGTGTGTGTGTGTGTGTGTGTGTGTGTGTGTGTGTGTGTGTGTGTGTGTGTGTGTGTGTGTGTGTGTGTGTGTGTGTGTGTGTGTGTGTGTGTGTGTGTGTGTGTGTGTGTGTGTGTGTGTGTGTGTGTGTGTGTGTGTGTGTGTGTGTGTGTGTGTGTGTGTGTGTGTGTGTGTGTGTGTGTGTGTGTGTGTGTGTGTGTGTGTGTGTGTGTGTGTGTGTGTGTGTGTGTGTGTGTGTGTGTGTGTGTGTGTGTGTGTGTGTGTGTGTGTGTGTGTGTGTGTGTGTGTGTGTGTGTGTGTGTGTGTGTGTGTGTGTGTGTGTGTGTGTGTGTGTGTGTGTGTGTGTGTGTGTGTGTGTGTGTGTGTGTGTGTGTGTGTGTGTGTGTGTGTGTGTGTGTGTGTGTGTGTGTGTGTGTGTGTGTGTGTGTGTGTGTGTGTGTGTGTGTGTGTGTGTGTGTGTGTGTGTGTGTGTGTGTGTGTGTGTGTGTGTGTGTGTGTGTGTGTGTGTGTGTGTGTGTGTGTGTGTGTGTGTGTGTGTGTGTGTGTGTGTGTGTGTGTGTGTGTGTGTGTGTGTGTGTGTGTGTGTGTGTGTGTGTGTGTGTGTGTGTGTGTGTGTGTGTGTGTGTGTGTGTGTGTGTGTGTGTGTGTGTGTGTGTGTGTGTGTGTGTGTGTGTGTGTGTGTGTGTGTGTGTGTGTGTGTGTGTGTGTGTGTGTGTGTGTGTGTGTGTGTGTGTGTGTGTGTGTGTGTGTGTGTGTGTGTGTGTGTGTGTGTGTGTGTGTGTGTGTGTGTGTGTGTGTGTGTGTGTGTGTGTGTGTGTGTGTGTGTGTGTGTGTGTGTGTGTGTGTGTGTGTGTGTGTGTGTGTGTGTGTGTGTGTGTGTGTGTGTGTGTGTGTGTGTGTGTGTGTGTGTGTGTGTGTGTGTGTGTGTGTGTGTGTGTGTGTGTGTGTGTGTGTGTGTGTGTGTGTGTGTGTGTGTGTGTGTGTGTGTGTGTGTGTGTGTGTGTGTGTGTGTGTGTGTGTGTGTGTGTGTGTGTGTGTGTGTGTGTGTGTGTGTGTGTGTGTGTGTGTGTGTGTGTGTGTGTGTGTGTGTGTGTGTGTGTGTGTGTGTGTGTGTGTGTGTGTGTGTGTGTGTGTGTGTGTGTGTGTGTGTGTGTGTGTGTGTGTGTGTGTGTGTGTGTGTGTGTGTGTGTGTGTGTGTGTGTGTGTGTGTGTGTGTGTGTGTGTGTGTGTGTGTGTGTGTGTGTGTGTGTGTGTGTGTGTGTGTGTGTGTGTGTGTGTGTGTGTGTGTGTGTGTGTGTGTGTGTGTGTGTGTGTGTGTGTGTGTGTGTGTGTGTGTGTGTGTGTGTGTGTGTGTGTGTGTGTGTGTGTGTGTGTGTGTGTGTGTGTGTGTGTGTGTGTGTGTGTGTGTGTGTGTGTGTGTGTGTGTGTGTGTGTGTGTGTGTGTGTGTGTGTGTGTGTGTGTGTGTGTGTGTGTGTGTGTGTGTGTGTGTGTGTGTGTGTGTGTGTGTGTGTGTGTGTGTGTGTGTGTGTGTGTGTGTGTGTGTGTGTGTGTGTGTGTGTGTGTGTGTGTGTGTGTGTGTGTGTGTGTGTGTGTGTGTGTGTGTGTGTGTGTGTGTGTGTGTGTGTGTGTGTGTGTGTGTGTGTGTGTGTGTGTGTGTGTGTGTGTGTGTGTGTGTGTGTGTGTGTGTGTGTGTGTGTGTGTGTGTGTGTGTGTGTGTGTGTGTGTGTGTGTGTGTGTGTGTGTGTGTGTGTGTGTGTGTGTGTGTGTGTGTGTGTGTGTGTGTGTGTGTGTGTGTGTGTGTGTGTGTGTGTGTGTGTGTACAATTCAAAGCTTTTCGTTGACTAACAGTACCAACATCATCAGGAATATTAAACAATTAAAATTAACATATGTTAATTTTATATTAACATGTATATAAATATCGCAATATGTATTCTTGTGTATTAATAAACAACTAAGGCAAAATACAAATACAAGAATTATAATTGAATTTACAATTGAAAGTTTTCGTTGACTAACAGTACCAACATCATCAAAAATATTAGACAATTAAAATTAACATATAAAATTAAGATATGTTAATTTTAATTGTTTAATATTTCTGATGATGTTGGTACTGTTAGTCAATGAAAAGCTTTCAATTGTAAATTCAATTATAATTCTTGTATTTGTATTTTGACTTAGTTCTTTATATATATATATATATATATATATATATATATATATATATATATATATATATATATATATATATATATGTATGTATATGTATATAAGAAGAGTCTAAAGTAATAGAAGGAATTAAAAATTACTGAATTTTTGTTGATAAAATATTGTCCTTTATGACTTTTTGTTAATGTCTATTGAATATTAAATACATTAACGTTGAACATTACGGGGGAAGGCATTCATGTTAGAACAAATAGCACTCAAATGATAGGATTTACCTTGTCTCTATTCAAGTGTTCTTGAATGTGTTACAGGACTTTTAATCGACTAATTTATTAGCAAGGTTATTGAATACTTCAGTCCTGCGAGTATTGTTTGATTTTTTAATAAGTTCCATATTTTGAAAATACTTCCTTTTAACAACTTATATATGTTTCTTATATACAATCATTAAAGATATGTATATATATATATATATAAATTATAAAGTATGTTTTCTTGTATAGTAATCGTAACAACTGAGGAGATACTAATACAATGATTACAAAAACAATGTAAATAATTATTCTATTGCTTTATCCTTATATCAGCTGTGTTTTGACAGACACAGACACACACACAGACACACACACACTATATATATATATATATATATATATATATATATATATATATATATATATATATATATATATATAAGTTATATGAACATTTTATGTGAACATTTCATAGTTAAATGCGTGCTAGGAAAATTCCTGCTTACGCAGCTTTTGTATTATATAGGTGGTGAGAACAGAGCCCCGGCAGTGTGTAAGTCGCCTCTGTATTGCACAGACGTTTTCCGCTCCAACTGTATGTACATCAGTTGTATTTGAATTGTTTTATTAAGTATAATTTATGTAACAGTTTTCCAAATTAATTGTTTATTAAATTTAACAAAGGTTTGTAAAAATAAAATCATTTTTTAAAAACCTTTCGTGCTTAATATAACACGTAACTGGCGCAGTCGGTAGGACATCTCGGGAGAATTAATGAACATAATTTTTTCGATTTCAATCGTTAACCGAGATACTGCAAAAACTCGATTCATTACAGAGCGCATATCTGTAACGACATCAAGAAAACTTAAGTAGAGTGAATATCTTCAACCACTTAATAGAGCGCATATCTATTAAGAGCACGAGTGAATATCGTGTAAGTGAAAAGTGAAAATTGAAATAGTAGTTCAAATGAGCAAAGTATTTTGGATCCACTTGTAAGTAGATCGTAAGAAATAGAGTTAAGAAAAAGTAGAGTAAATACTTTTTAATTTTATATAATTTATTTTAATTTTATTATTTTAAAGAAAATAATATTTTAAAATGGCAACGCCAACATTAAAGAAGGAATATCTTGATATGATTCCTGAGTATAGTGGAGAGCCCACTATGCTCCACAGATTTATTTCAATATGCGATAAGGTAGTAAATAAGTTTTATGTAAACGAAAATCCAGAGGATTTTCAAAATGAATATCTATTTTCGTCTATACTAGCTAAATTAAAAGGCCAAGCATTAGAAATGGTAGTAAACTCAAATTCATATAATTGGTATGAGATTAAAAAAGTATTATTAACCAGCTATTCAGACAAAAGAGATTGCTTTACTTTAAATTTAGAAATGGCTGAGTTAAAACAAGAAAATAACGAATCACCTTTTAAATTTTATGAGAAAATTCAAAAACTATTAAATTTACAGATCTCATTTTTTATTAATAAAGAGCCTCAAAGGCAATTGGCCAAAGATGTTTTGATAGAATATGTACAGAAATTAGGGTTAAGAGTTCTCCTTAGAGGTTTACATGTACCCGTAGGATCGCTAATGCGCACCAAAAATCCAGATTCTCTTAGCGAAGCACTAAACATGCTTACTAATGACTTTCAATTTAAAAATAACAAATTATTTCAAAATATTAAACAGAACATTCCACCTAGGGCCCCACAATACCCGCCTATTCGCAAACCCCTTCCTAACAAACAAACATTCCAAAATTATAGGCCCAACTACCAAAATAATCCTAACCAATTTACTAAACCTAACTCATACGTACAGCAAAACCAACAACCGAGACAATCTAACAATTACACACCACTAGAAGTTCAACAAAAATTTGAACCAGAACCAATGAGCATTTCCACACGTCAAACAAGGAACACAATTAGACAAAATAGACTTTATCAGATGACAGGGAAACCAATAGAAGAAGAAAATTACGATCAAACTATGAATCGATTGACTGAACAGATGACTAACTCCTATCTGACCGATCAAACGGATTATGAACCGCAAGAGGACCCTGACAGCTACATAGACTTTGATGATTCAACGCAAGAGGAAAACGCATGTGGATTCACTCAAGAAGACAATCATACCCAAAATCATTTTTTAAGACTAACCACAATAAAAAGACATTTTCCATAATGCATATCGAAGACGACACAAACGAACTACCGTACATCCACGATCCCAAGACCAACCTAAAGATGCTGATTGACACCGGAAGCACGAGATAATTTTTAAAAAAATCAATAGCTTTCCAATTTTTCAAAAACACCCTAAAACAAGAACCATTTGAAGTGAGTACAGCTCATGGAGTATCAAAAGAAAAATACAGTTGTACACTACCACTTTTAGGAAAAGAAACAACCAAATTCTATTTATTTGATTTCCATAAAGATTTTGACTTACTCCTTGGATTAGATAACATAATAGAATTAAAAATTAATTTAAATTTTGTGAATGATAAATTAATATTTCGCAATCCCGATTAAATATTTTAACACAGAAGAACAAAATAATAATAATAACAATAATAATAATAATAAAGGCGAATGTCAGGAACAGGACGCAAAAGAGGGAACAAGTTATGTTATACAAGCCCGCATTAGCCGAACGATTAAATTTAGAACACAAAATATTCAAGATGGAGAAGGACTCTTACCATACAAACACTTAAATGGATTAGAAATTCCGCAGTGTATAGTCTCAGTACACAAGGGAGAAGCCTACTGCCCTATAATAAACAACACAGAAGTAAATGTAGAATTAACAGTAAATGAACCATTAGAAGTAAAATCTTTAGAAGAATACAATATCCTTGAACCTGATACAATGCAAACGAACGCTAATTTCAATTTATTAGATTATAAACAAAAAAAATCGAGAAGGAAAAATTTAGATTTATCAAAATTTAGAATGGAACATATAAACTTAGAAGAAAAATCCGCTATAACAAGTTTAATAGAAGATTATGCAGATTTATTCCATATTGAGAGAAACGATTTAACTTTTACCAACCAAATAAAACATGTTATTAGGACTACTGATGAAATTCCCGTATACTCTAGAAATTATAGATATCCAGAGATTTACAAGAACGAAATTAATAAACAAACTGAAGACATGCTTAAACAAAAAATTATTAGGCCCTCGAATTCTCCATGGAACTCTCCTGTCTGGATTGTACCCAAAAAACAAGACGCTTCTGGCAAAAAATTTCGATTAGTAATAGATTTTAGAGGATTAAACAAAAAAACAATTGACGATAAATTTCCCTTGCCAAACATTACAGACATATTAGATAAATTATATTTTATATGCCTCATATTATATGTCGATTGAATTTGTGTCAATTAGTTCTTTCTGGTATAAAATTATTAATTTTATAAATTTTCATAAAAAGTTTATGGATGAGTGACCATCAAAAAATAGGTTACATATTTACATGTCATGGGGAGGTAGTTGAGGTTGGTTTCTATGATCGACCGAACGTGGCACGGGAACCTTCGATCAGTGGTATCGTAGATTATTGTTACTTGGACCTAGTTTTGTATTGGGTTAATATTTTGGTAACATAGATGGCTTACTGTGATCACTGGAAGGTAAATTTGTAACTAATATTTTCGTTATTTTGATCTAGTTTTGTATTGGGTTAAAATAGAAAAATGTCTGTATTTTAATTGTTTCAAAGACGAATTTTGTTTCAAAATAGTAAAAACTATTTTTTTAAATATTTATTTTTCTAGTTACCCATAGCTTTGCAAAATACAGCCAGATCAGCGGCTCACTTTGAAATATAATAATAGCCGTTCCTACAGTCACTCACACACACACACACTCACACACACACACACACACACACACACACACACACACACACACACACACACACACACACACACACACACACACACACACACACACATACATACACACACACACACACACACACACACATATATATATATATATATATATATATATATATATATATATATATATATATATATATATATATATATAATTGTTTGCTTGACTATTTCGAAAATATAGACTATCCAGAGAGCTTGACAAATATCAATATACCCAACTTTTAACAGATATACACTTCATTGGTCAGAGGAGCAAAATTGTAGAATAACAGCAAACACAGGTGAAAACAAATGTTTAGATTTATATTTTACATTCACAAACTTATAAATTTATAAGTAATATTAAACTTATAAAATACCAATACATATTAAAAATTGTATACTCCCAAAAAACAAACAACTTTATCAAATCGTCTTCCTTTCTGCTCTTAACCTCTGCAACAAAAACAAAAGTAAAATTTAGGTAGTAACATTGTTTCAAGTAGTTTGTTACTTAAAAACAGTTGTAACAACCAAAGAAATAAGAATGTATAAAAAGATAATTAAATATACGATAATATTATATATAAAAATGAAACTATTTAGTAACACTCTCTTCCAATCTAATTGGAAAAGAATTTAACATAAATAACTGAAACCTCTGTACCACAAATGACTTTTTTCTTTTATTTAAAACCTTATGTACATTTCGATTGCATAGCAATCATCCTCAGAGGTAATTTACAATAAAAAAATAGTATTACTATTACTATTATTTTTTTATTGTAAATTACCTCTGAGGATGAATGCTACACAATCGAAATGTACATAAGGTTTTAAATAAAAGAAAAAAGTCATTCGTGGTACAGAGGTTTCAGTTATTTATGTTAAACATTACGCCCCAGTTGTTTCATACAGTTATAGGAAAAGAATTGTGAAGATAAACATATGGCACAAAGATAGAAACAGTTTTGCATTGTTCGGTCTAAATACATTACTTTCTGTATGCATGTTTCACCTGCATAGTTTGAACTCAATAGGGCTTTAAGTACTTAGTTACAATAATGGTAGGAATAAGTTCGTAAATAAAAGCTCCAAGATCGGCAAGAATTATTTGTTCAACCTACAAAATTAAAACTTTAATACTTACGGTGGTCGTTGAACGCATTGATATTGGTAGTCACCATTATCACCAACCAACTGTTCCCTACACATCAATTCCCCACAACAGTCTCTGTCTACCGTGCACTGGAAAGAGAAATATAAAGTTATTCATATTAAATACAAAATTATTTAAAACAATAAAAACATTCCTCAAATGTTTTTAAAAAATTTGAAAAAAACAGTCACGAATTATCTTACGTTTACCTTTATTATATTTTTAAATAAAATAAAGGTTGAAGGAATACAGAAAATATTTTTTTTTGGTTTTTTAAAGGTTTTAGAAATGACTACTTCTCAAGGCACGGCTGACTGTCACTGTCGCGAGAGTAACTGGCAGAATGACCATTTCTTGTGGCGTTTCAGAGTATAATAGCACGAATTATGTTACGTTTACCTTTATTATATTTTTAAATAAAATAAAGGTTGAAGGAATACAAAAAATATTTTAGGTTTTTTAAATGAATATAATATAAGACATCAAACAATCTTTTGATAGACATCAAACTAAATACAGCACTTTTGTTATTTATTTCTACACTATTTTGCAAGCTGTTTTTTCCCTGGTCAAAACATAGTCAGGCCTAACTTGATAAATGATTTAGTGGGGACTAGCCTAAATCGGTAAATACTTCTTTCTAATATTATACCTAATATAGGTTTTATTATAATCTATTTAATATAATCAATGATACAAGATTGCAGTTAGTAGATAATCTTTATTAGGTGTTTAGATATTTGCGAAATCAAAGTTTTATTTAAGGAATTTATTTTTATTTCGTTAAAAGTATAAGACGCTTCTAAGGAAATATTGATTTCAAAAATTGTAAAGATACACAAAGCATTATCATTATATCGAGTTATCACGATTTATCGAACATAAGGTTTTTATTATACTTTATAACTCATAGTAGTATTTAATAATAATATTTTAACATAATAATATACACTCAAAAGTTACAAAGTTAAGTTATTGAATAGATGTGCTACGCCTATTTACACCAGGAAAATGAATTGTTTGGTCCTATATTAAAATATTTCGGCAAACGGTTTGTTTTTTTCGGCTCTTTGCATTATGTTTCTTATACTAGGAAAACGTTTACTCAATGATATTTAGCCATTTTTAGACAATTCCATTTGGGCCTATGCCAGTAACATAGCGTACGTGTTGAAACATCTGTTAGTCATAACAAAAATTATAGCACTAATTCAGCTGTTGTATGACGTCATATGTTAACATTACATTTAGGATAAAATTTGAAGAGCGAATAGTAAGCGTACAAACATACACACTTGGGACTGATACGTATAGCAGAGCCTAGAGTCAGGCACAACACCCCCCCCCCTACTCTATATGTCAAGCAGGCCACTGCTCATCGGTGGTGTCTTGCTATATCTCGCGACGTATACTTTTCTGATTTATCGTATTGCGTCAGGATTTGTGACAGAAGTAATTCTACTGGTCTCTATGGGCATTGAAAAAAGCTACCATGCTACCATACTACCAGATTGTATTCTACCATATATCCTAAATAATACTAAGGCTGACAATACATAATTATATATAAAATTTAAATCTCATACAAAATGAATACTTATATAAAAAAAGTAAATATTAAATTTAAAAACATCAAATTCTCCTTACTCTATGTCCAATTACATGGGTACAGTAGCATCTTTGCGTTCCTGTTTTAGACACGGTAACTCTTCCTGAACAACAAGTATTAGGATTTTGAACCTGTAAATATTAGTCCACAGTTATTAGTAACACCAACATTATTTAACAAAATTTACGTTATAAATCCAACTAAGAAAGGAAAATAGTTACTCCCTGCATCAGGATGTTTAACAAGTCTTTGGTATTATCATCTTTATATTACTAAAAATGTTGGAATAAAGTCAGAAGAATCTCTTCTGTTAATCCTAAAGCAGCAGCTTGGGGAATCCCTCTTCCAAGCAGAGTGTCCCCATCAGGGCTGTACTATCCCTCTCCCAAGCAGTGTCCCCGTCAGGGCTGTACTCAACCGTGCTGCTAGGTTTCCCAAGACTTGTTGTCCCTTATGCTTTACATAAATTTATTAGAATAAAACAGTTACAGTATAGTACCACACTGACGATATGGCAACACTGTGCAAGCCGTTCTCCCACCCTACTGAACTCCGAAAATTTCAAATATTATTTCACTGTAAACACTGAATAATTTTTAATTGCAATAAATTACAATAATTTTCATCATACACAAGAGTTTATGCTAGTTATTTGAAGGCAAATAAAAAATTAAAAAGCCAAGAGTAATTCAAGGGTTGAAACGTGAAATAATCTAAATTTTGTACACCTGAAGCTTCATGGCTGAAAGCAGTGATAAAGAATACGTACAATGTATCCATATGGAGAGCACGAGTCACATTTGTTGTACACACAGGATTGGCTGCAGCAGTCGCTATCGTAATTACACTGCAAAGGAAATAAAATGTTTTGAATAGTGAAAATAAATAGAAGGAGCTGAAACCCTTGCATTTACAAAGCTAGAGGTATATCTGTATATAATATGGTTAATTAACTTTCGATTAGCTTGGAAAAATTAAATTACATTGGTTAACCTCCAAAAAATCCAAATCTCATAAATATGCTTTTTAAAGACTTTAATATCCTTCATGTTTCAGCAGTAATGCTGTCATCATTAGTGATACATAAATAATACAAAAAACAAACTCTAATTAACAAAATATATAAAACTTCACATAAGGTTTTTATGATTAATCACTGACTTTGATATTTAGTTAACATTTTTGTAAAACAGTCTACAACTCATTTCAAATTTTATAATTCATAAATCTAGTTGCTTAGAAGATAATATTGTTACTCGCAATAACTTTGCTGTTAGTAACGTGTTTATATTTCAATAAGCCTTCTTAAATATATATTTAAACATAACATAAACTCACACTTACAACCTACATCTATTCAATTAATATTTCTTTGTCTGTGGCACTTGAGGCTGCAATAACACTACAACTTGACCTAAGGTGTATTTATGGCCTAGTTAGACTCACAGTGGAGGGCGCAATATATATATATATATATATATATATATATATATATATATATATATATATATATATATATATTAAAACAACATAGGTTATTCAAATACAAGAATATTTATTATTTTATATCCAATATATATATATATATATATATATATATATATTGTATTTTTAAGATGAAATTTTTCTTGATAAAATGTATATGTTTAATAAAACCATTTTCATACAAGAATAAAACCTTTTTTTTTAAATTTTATTACAAAGTTTAAGCTTTTCGCCGATTAGCATTATCGGCATTATCAAAAGTAACTTAGCACACTTCTAACTTATTCTGTTCCTACATTAAGACTACTCATATACAAATTGTACTACGTTCAAACAGATAATTTTATTGACTTACTGTGCCTGAACAAATAGATAATATTGATTCTTATTCAATTACTCTTTCATTTCCAGAATATCATTAAATATGCCAATGATTGTGTTGTGCTTAGATTTTGTTTGTACTTGTTCATGAATGAGTCTATCTGTAATTCTATGTTTGTATATTTCCATATTTTCCAAGATATTAATTTTTAATCCCTTCTCCACGTGTTTAATTAGCGTTATATTCTCTATTTTTGGGAACTCATGATTATTTAGTATACAATGTGTCACAAGATTAGACTTATAAATTTCCGGTTTTTTGAATGCATTCAAATGCTCTTTGTATCGTTCTTTTATTTTCTTTTTAGTTTGTCCTACATAATATTTTTGGCAATCATTACATTTTATACTATAAACTCCATTTATATTATAATATTTAGATTCAACATCTGTCTTTAAAAAGTTATTTATTTTATTATTTGTATAATAAACCATCTTGATATTAGTATTTTTAAGTAACTTGACAATAATATAATTAGTTATAAAACATGCCAATTTTTGATTATACGGATGGTTTGAGTAATTTGGTATAATTTTATCAGTCTGTGTGGGTTTTCTATAAATTGAAAAATTTAATTTATTATTCTCTTTGTAAATAGTTATATATAAAACATTTATTGCATTGTGCTTTTCTATTTCGTGTGTAAATGGTATTTTATTATGTATTTTATTTATCTCATTAATTATTATATTTAAATTTAAAGTAATATTTGTGGAAACATATAATCCGTCATCCACATACCTAAACCACTGTCCTTTATTATCATATTTTTTAATAATCTTAACTATTTCTTTATCAATATATTGTAAAAATATTTCTGATATGATGCATGATAAAGGAGAACCCATTACTAATCCATCTTCTTGCATCATATCAGAAATATTTTTACAATATATTGATAAAGAAATAGTTAAGATTATTAAAAAATATGATAATGAAGGACAGTGGTTTAGGTATGAGGATGACGGATTATATGTTTCCACAAATAATACTTTAAATTTAAATATAATAATTAATGAGATAAATAAAATACATAATAAAATACAATTTACACACGAAATAGAAAAGCACAATGCAATAAATTTTTTAGATATAACTATTTACAAAGAGAATAATAAATTAAATTTTTCAATTTATAGAAAACCCACACAAACTGATAAAATTATACCAAATTACTCAAACCATCCATATAATCAAAAATTGGCATGTTTTTATAACTTATTCTATAGAATGAATAAAGTTCCATTAAATCAAAACAATAGAACTAGGGAATTAAACATTATATATCAAATTGCAGTGAATAATGGATATAGAAGGGAAACAATTAATAAATTAAATAATAATGTGTTTCAAAAATTGGGAAATAATATTAGTAAAACTGCAACATATAAAAATAAAAAAATAATTTGGTCCATATTCTTATTTACGGGGTTTGAAGTTACACCTATTCTTAAGTTATTTAAAAATACTAATATCAAGATGGTTTATTATACAAATAATAAAATAAATAAGTTTTTAAAGACAGATGTTGAATCTAAATATTATAATATAAATGGAGTTTATAGTATAAAATGTAATGATTGCCAAAAATATTATCTAGGACAAACTAAAAAGAAAATAAAAGGGCGATACAAAGAGCATTTGAATGCATTCAAAAAACCGGAAATTTATAAGTCTAATCTTGCGACACATTGTATACTAAATAATCATGAGTTCCCAAAAATAGAGAATATAACGCTAATTAAACACGTGGAGAAGGGATTAAAAATTAATATCTTGGAAAATATGGAAATATACAAACATAGAATTACAGATAGACTCATTCATGAACAAGTGCAAACAAAATCTAAGCACAACACAAAATCTAAGCACAACACAATCTTTGGCATATTTAATGATATTCTGGAAATGAAAGAGTAATTGAATAAGAATCAATATTATCTATTTGTTCAGGCACAGTAAGTCAATAAAATTATCTGTTTGAACGTAGTACAATTTGTATATAAGTAGCCTTAATGTAGGAACAGAATAAGTTAGAAGTATGCTAAGTTAGTTTTGATAACGCCGATAATGCTAATCGGCGAAAAGCTTATACTTTGTAATAAAAAAAAAAAAGGTTTTATTCTTGTATGAAAGTGGTTTTATTAAACACACACACACACACACACACACACATATATATATATATATATATATATATATATATATATATATATATATATATATATATATATATATATTGTTTTTTTTAAAAGCTGATTCTGAATTAACTGTAAATTAAGTGTTAAAGTTTTAAATAGCAATATACCTTCAATGAAAGTCGTTAGTCTAATGTTTTTGAAATTCAATAATCATTTACTTCAGTTGGTTAGGATAACTAAAACAATAAATTAATTCCTTTAATATACAGAACTCCTATTTATTGGAATTATATATTCCAAGTACTGATATTATAAATTAAAGAGTTTTTTTGCTTTTAATCAAAAAACTTTCAGAAAAATAACAATAAGTAATAAATTATCTAATTACTAAAAATGTGTGACTATTGAAGCTTCTATAGTAAAAGTCATTATTCTAATATTAGAAAAACTTGTACTCTTACGATATGGTACTGGGATCGTATTTACTTTTGAACGTTAATGGTGATATAATAAAATATAATTTTGATAATTTAAACAGTAACATTGAAATAGTATTAACTTACCGAGGCTCCTGACCCTGCACACGGCGAGCATTTTACTCCCAGGCACGCATTTGGACGACAGCAATTCTGTTTAATGCACTGAAACCATAAAGATTGTTAAATTAAATCTAATTTTGGAAATTAATATATCATATAATATTAGTTACTTCAGCCTGCACTTGCATTCAAAGAGCAAGCAAGATCTCTGGTTATATCCCTACTAACGTTTGTCTGACGTAACGCGAGTTGCGGGTTGCAGCTCCACGCCGTCACCGAAATGTCCTAATAATAACTACTTGTTGAAATTAATAAATAGCAAGTAATCTTTGTTTGTATGACATGAAGGTTCTTTTTATTTCTGTGAATACCTAAACCTAACTGTAATTAAAAAACTACGATTGATGGCAAATGTAACCTGTTATACTTCAGCAACTACAAAGC
The DNA here is from genome assembly GCA_036971475.1 of Prosapia bicincta. NCBI lineage: Eukaryota > Metazoa > Arthropoda > Insecta > Hemiptera > Cercopidae > Prosapia > Prosapia bicincta. Next base: position 36,158,148 of record JBAIZL010000001.1, read on the forward strand.
AACTGGAGAAAAATCTTCGCACTCACATACATAGCCTAGACTTCATATGAGGTGATACTAAAATACAAACAACCAAGGCACAGGGTACTTGAAGGACAATGCAAACTGTAAAGAGACAATGTAAACTATAGTAGACACACTCTACTATAAGCAAAACCTCGCTATACACAATACACAGACAACAAACAAAACTTAGAATATAGAAATACAAACATAATAGAATACTAAATAAGAGCATATTGAATCAATAATCTAAATAAAATGTATTTTCACTCTATGACAACCTTTTAGAATACCTGCCTGTAGCTTACCTAGGCTACTTACTAGCCATTCTAGACGCCGAGGAAGGTCGGTTTTATTTTTTTATTTATTCATTTTTTTTCCTGGCGAAAAACCAAATGTGGTTATCATCGCCAATCAAAATGTAAAACATAACGCATTATTTTAAATAAACAAAAATTACGAAACAACATAAAAAACATTACAATAAATTACAAAAAAAAACAATGAATCTCTAACAATAACAAATATAAAACTATAAACAACATAATAAGAACATTTAACAGTCAATAAATAATAACAATATTCAAAACAACAATAGTCAACAATTTAACAATAAATAAATCTTAATATCACAATAACAAGAACATAAAATATATTAAATTTAAATAAATAACAAATATACGCACATAAAATTAAAATGAAATATATGTATAATGATAAAAGCATGTATTTTATATATCAAATTTTAAAAAATATTTTCAAGTGGCGTGAGAAAGCGATGACTCGGTCTATGGTCGAGGCATCGTCCCTTAACACCACCTTCAAACTCCCTTTTAAATTAAAAAGAGCACGAATTTTACTTACACTAACACAATTTACCAAAATATGTTTTATTGTGAAGATATCACCGCAGTACTGACATATTGGAGGATCTTCACGACACATCAAATATCAATGAGTTGCAAAAGAATCGCCAACGCGAAAGCGTGTAACCACCACTTCCTCCCTACGTTTTGAACGTAAGGAAGACCTCAATGGACGGACGGTATCTTAAATTTCCCTCAGCTTATTTTGAATCACGGCATGCCATTCGTCATTCCAAGCAGACAGCAATAAATGTTTTGCGAAACACACATAATCAGATGCCATAACTCGTTGAGTAATGGTCACCAAACTTGTAGCATTCTTCGCCGCTTCATCCGCTTTTGTGTTTCCGAGTATTCCGCAGTGTTCAGGAACCCAACAGAACGTTACCCCCACACCCTCCAATTGTGCTGTGTACAGCACACAAAATGTCCCCAACTAAAGGGGGAAGCTCGGCGAGTGAGATCGAGCTGGGCAAGTGGTAATGTTTACTAACTTTATGAGTACCTAATGAATGTTATTGTTAGGGCTATCCTAATATACATTATGTATAAAATATTTGTGCATTTTCCTCAATAAATTTGATAATTCTGTATAGAAACATTTCCTAGCTCAGGCCTTCTAAATGCATCAAGAAACAAAATTTATACTTATAGAAATAATTTTATGTATTTGTTAAGTTTGTAATTTAAATTAACTTATGACTTGTTGAAATTAAAAGTAGACTTACTTGTCCGTTGGGAGGTACACAGCCGATGACGCTAGCACCGAAGCAAGACAATACGACAAGCAACGCCAGGTCTATCATTGTTGTATGTTCAATGTTAACTACAAAAATGCCCTCTTATTCTGCTTTTATATTGTGTAAGACCGCTTCGACTTACGTCATTTTATAATATGTGGAAGGGAGAAACATATGGAATTGTGTTTTTCTATCCAAAGTTAAACAAATATCAGTCAACACCTGTGAAGGCCACCCACCGAAATGAAATAATAAATTCTTTTAGATGTGAAAATTAGATTAGATAGATATTGCTAAACTGGTTATTTAATCCAAAGTTATAACAATTAATTACAAAATTGCTGTAATTCTTGTTATTAGAAGAATTTATTCATAAATTTATTTTTAAAAGAAGTTAGGTAATATATATATATATATATATATATATATATATATATATATATATATATATATATATATATTAAAACAACATAAGTTATTCAAATACAAGAATATTTATTAATTTATATTCAAAGCTTTTTGTTGGTAAACAGTACCAACATCATCAGGAATGAAAATTACAATAATGTAAGCTATAGGCCTAAAACATATGTTAAATTAGAAATAGAATTGTTGCTAAATTTATACAAATTGCCACACACACACACACACACACACACACACACACACACACACACACACACACACACACACACACACACACACACACACACACATATAGTTTTTTTTTTTTTTAAACAACATAGGTTATTCAAATACAAGAATATTTTATAATTTATATCCAAACACCATCAGGAATCCTTCCATTCCTACATATATCTTTATCATATTCTTGAGCAATTACTACGGCATTTTCAATAGTTGGGCTTTTATCAGTAGCACATTTTTTTCTAAATCATCTTTTAGTGAACAAAATAAAACTAATATTCATGAGTAATTTTGTTTTCAATTTTATTACTTGCAAGGACTAAAATCTACATTTGCCAGATGTGGAGACAAAAAGCATAGTGTTTTGTGGCTTTTACTGAATTTATTGTAAATCCTTGATCTTAGTCGAGAATCAGGAATAAAATCAGTATACAACCAGAGTAGTCCATAAGAAGCACGGTGTATCTGGACACAAAATGTAATAAAATATAAATAACAACTAACTAAGAACATTTCCTGTAGTGACCCAACATCACAGTTTCTTCCGGTAAACTCTTCTTGCACCTTCCCTTCTTTAATAACGCCCGATCCCACCGTTCTCCGTCAACAAACTTTGTGTTCTAAGGTAAAGAAAAGGGTGATGCACCTATGTACAACGCTATATACACCTATGTACAACGCTATGTACAGCTATGTACAACGCTATGTACACCTATGTACAACGCTATGTACACCTATGTACATCGCTATGTACACCTATGTACAACGCTATGTACACCTATGTACATCACTATGTACACCTATGTACAACGCTATATACACCTATGTACATCGCTATGTACAACGCTATGTACACCTACGTACAACGCTATGTACACCTATGTACAACGCTATGTACACCTATGTACAACGCTATGTACACTTATGTACAACGCTATGTACACCTATGTACAACGCTATGTACACTTATGTACAACGATCAATTAGAATATATCTATTGAAATACTTATTATATTATCAGAAAATATTTCCCCGATTTCAAACAAAATATTTGTTACTAGGATTGATACGATATTTTAATAAATTATAGCTGACGACAAAATTATACACCTCCTTTTAATATTTTTACCTCGTTTTCAGAAAATTATGTTTTTATGGATTAGAAATTGTTATAAATTAAGTAATTAATTTATTAACGATTTGACATTATAAGAAATACGATTTGTGGAAAGAGATACGATTTGTGGATGGTTAAAATAATTTTAGTAAATCACTAGTATCGATGTAGATTTAGGGTTAGCAGATATGATTTTGGTGTTATTAGAAAAACCTGATACATCTTATTTAACAAATTATTTTGCTTTCTGTCCTAAAAAGTGTAAAAGGCGTACCTAAGATAGTTTTCATTTCTAAAACTGTACAAAAAACCCAGATAAGTCAGTGCGTCCCCAACACAAAATATATACATATATGTGTGTGTGTGTGCGAGAACGCGCGAGCGTGTGTTTGCGTAATTGTGTATGCGCGCGCGTGTGTTGTGTGTGTGCGTGTGCGCGCGCGAGCGTGTGTTGTTTGTGTTCGTGTGTTAGTGTGTACGTGCGTGCGTGTTTGTGTGCGTGTGTGACAAAGAGAGAGAGAGAGAGAGAGAGAGAGAGAGAGAGAGAGAGAGAGAGAGAGATATTATATATAAGCGCAAAATTTAGTAAAGATAAAATATGAAATTGAAAACTTAATATTTAGGCTTAGTTGTTTTTCTCTTCAACACTACACCTGAAATAATAATTGCTTTGTCTATAATTAATTACGTCAAACGTACGTAAAATGACCTTGGTTCAAAAATGTACTTTTTATCAAAATGTGTTGTTAATACATCGACATTTTTGAATTTATTTATGATATTTTAGACTTCTATTAAAATTAAAACAAATGTCCTCTATTGTCGAGTCATATTTATAGATTTTCAACGACTAAGTGGTTAGTGGAAAACTGTTACTTTAAACTGTCGCAGTTTCGGTTCCTGGAAACGAAAAAGAAATTCTGTATTTCCAGTCCCCAAATGGCCCCTAAGGGTAATATTGGGTCGCCAAAGTGTGGAGCCACCCATAATTATCTTCCACAACACCGTATGGGAAAGTAAGACATATCTACCTCCTAACTCTGTCAATGGTAAAAAGGTAGGTATCTTTTACCAAAAGCCAAATGTAGGCTTTTATTTAAATAGAAGGTGAGTGGCATGCAAACATAAAAATTATACAAAAATGTTGAAAACATTTTAAAAAATATCACGTACACTATTGTTACATGTTATAACATGGGAAGCTATGCAACAAAAATATAGAGGAAAGTAAATAAGAGTTGGTCTACAAAGCACACATGTTTTTGGCAAATAAATGTCACGTACACTATATTGTTCAGAAATTCAGGAAAAAGAGGAGTTAATACATGTACAGCATTAAATGTAAGAACACGGTATGGAAGAGTGTACAAGAGGGGGACGGATGTGTGGTTAGGATAAGTGGCAGTGAAGAAATACAGAGAGAAGGGAGGGAATACATGTACAGCATTAGATGTAAGAACAAGGTATTTGCCTTGAGTAGATCAGTCGATACTTTAGGAAATAAGTGGTGGGGGGCGCTGACGTCGAAGCAGTGACCTAACCAAACCTAAGTTAGCCAGATGGCAGCTAACCTAACCCACCCCAAAGTGTGTTATGTGTTAGGGGTGGTATTGGGTAGATGTGGGGGTGGGTTCGGGGTCAGCCCCAGGGGTTGGGGGATGATATTGCAAAAAAAACAAAATTGCAAAGCGTTAATGTCCTAACCTAACCCGACCCAAAGTGTGTTGTGTGATAGGGGTAGATGTGGGGGTTGTTGCAGGGGGTTGGTTTGGGGTTGGGGGTAGTTTTTGGAAAATTTTTCGAAAAATGTGTGTTGTGTGTATGGGTTGTGTTTGACGTGGATGTGAGCTAGGTTTTGGTGTCACCTTGGGTTAGGGGATGATTTTGCAAGATGGCATTGCGTTAGTGTCCTAACTGTGTTGCGCTAGTGTCCCAACCTAAGAAAAAGTGCTGTATAGGGGTGTGTTTAGAGTGTATGCTGGTTAGATGTGGGGTGGGTTCGATCCGGGGGATGAGGAGATGATTTTGCTCCGTGCAAGATGGCGTCGCCTAGTGTGAGAAATCGTGGGGTATGTAAATTTATTATCATAAAAAAAATATGTGGGAATATAATATGACTAAGTGTTTGAAGAAAAAATAGAAATGTGTGGTCGAGGATCGAACCGCGGACGTTTGGTATGCAGGAGCGGAACGCTAGCGACTGAGCTACGAGTCAAGCAGTCTTTTAGTAGTGTTTGATGCAGTTAGAAGAAGGTCTGTGGCGTATGTTCACTAACACTTGGTCCGGTGACGGTCAACAAATATTACAATATAATTATAAAGTCACGCGACCTATATACATACTGTGTTAAGCCAACATTCATGTTAACCTATATACATACTGTGTTAAGCCAACATTCATGTTAACCCACATAGGCTTATATACTATGCTAAGCCGACATACCTGATTCCCTACATGAGCCTACAAATTATAATTTAACACATAGTATCCAAAGCATAGCTTGGCTAACGGTTAACACATAGTATCTGATGCATAGATAGGCTAAGATACATAGCCTGACAACAGAAAAATAGCCTGACAACAGATACATACACTGACAACATATGCATAGCCTTACAACAAAATACTACTACAACAGCTACTATTGCATACCCTATCACAATAACTCCTTAAAGACATTTACCAACGCAAAAGCTACGTAAAGACAATTACCTAGTAAACAGTAACGTAGAGACTTCTATGTTGACCTAGAAAAATGCATGACCTAAAGAAATAGCTACGTATAGACATCTATCAATGCATGGTCTAAGACCTATATCAATGCGTTACCTATCACCATAGCTCTATGAAGACAGCTACCAAAGCATACCCTATCACAATAGCTGCGTAAAAATAGCTATCAATGTATGACCTATCTCAACAGCTACATTAAGACAGCAACCAATGCATAGCGTATCACTATAGCAGCGTCAGGAAGCTACCAATGCATGCCCAATCTCAATAGCTACATCTATGTAAAGGCTGCTACTATTGCATACCCTATCACAATAGCTCCTTAAAGACAAGTACCAATGAATACCTCATCACAATAGCTACTTAAGGTGATAAATAACAACAGTAAACTCTGGATATACAGGTAAGACTTTATTAACGAATATTTAAACTATGATATTTTGAACAATTATTCCAGGTTCAGAAATAGCCGGTAGCGTCTGTCTGCAGGTTTCCTAGATATGGGGGACCTCTGCCCCCTTTCAGCACACTCGTTGCAATAAACGTGACCGCAGGGTATGATGACAGTGCATGGTGGTCTTTCTAAGCAGACAGTCCAGTCCGCTATGGTAGCCGCTGTTTCGATCTCCTTCATCCTGCTCTCCTGATGTTCTCTGTTTCAACATACAAACAAAAGAAGATAATTTATATTGTTGTAAATGAATAGTAAAAATATCAGTATTCTTACAAAATGTAACACTTACGACTACGTATGGAGGGATTCGATCGGCCATTACAGCCTTCGCTTCAGCGACAGCCACTCTTCTTCGACCTTCTTCAAGTAGCTTGTCCAGATCCCCCATCATAATTCTCCATACGCCGACTGCGTAGAGATTATCCTCATACCTGTCTCTACGAAACGCCGCTTCTAAGTCCGATACCAGTCTTCTTAGTATACGTAGTGCATCGGCCGATACGCTACGAGCTGCAGTTGCACGTGCATTTCCCACAGCTGTCTAAAGAAAATTATATAGAAATGAAATTCATTTGTAACCCTTTGATATTACTGCTATGATCACCGTACAATAAAACTCACCGCATATTGAGGAGGATATCGTATCCTACTTCCTAAACAGAGGAAACAGTCAATATGGACGTGTTCAACTCCTTGTATGTGCTTCAGTTCCTCCTCTAATTCACCTGAATGAGAAGCTCGATCTCTGAGCCCAATTATAACGTGATTTAATAGTCCAGCCTATGAAATACAATTTATTAGTAATGAAAAATACGAAGTTAACAGTAATAATTCACTAAGAATACAATAATCACCGGTGTTGGGTGGTTGGTAAACTCATTGCTACGATCAGTCAAAGGTCCTCTGGTTCTAGAAGGAGTCGTATTGTTTGTTCCCTGAAAGAAAAAAATTTATTAGATATGAAAATGAAACTGATAATAATATAAATTGTTTATAATTACCTGTGATGTACTACCACTTGTTTCCCCACTTGGTTCTGTTTGATCAACCATATAATGGTGTCTATAGTACGGTGTCCATGCAATCCTTCGTAATATTGATGGACTACGTCTGTTACGATCGATTTCGTTAACATGAATACTTAATTCTTCCCAATTACCTGATTCATCGTGGCCTGAATCGTCGTTGTTTGTTGTGTCATTAGGCTGAAAAACCAATGAAAAAATAGGAATAACGAAAAGTAAAAACTTTAAAAAAAAAGAACACGCTATTTCATACTCACCTCTGATTGTTTATTTTTTATCGGTCATCGTTAATCTGAATGCAACACACCTAATTGCAAAGCGCTGAAGACTGGTGCTCTCTGTATGAAAATACCGGCATATATACTGTACGCCTACTACTTCACCTCTCCCCGCTACCGCATCCCCATGATGTACTTGCTCATCACAAGCGACAGTGGACGAGTCCGTAAACAAGTGACCAAATGCAGTAGCTAAAACAGTTGCTCCGTAAGGATAGTTACCAATCCACAACCTATCACAATATTTCTGTACATGGCAGATGCCATGATGAGGCTTTGCCTACTAGGGCAGAGTAAACTGGAAGTGCTACTTTAGACAAGCTACGTGCATTGATGATCCTTTACTGCTCCAGAGTATACCGGTACCATTAAACATGCTAGATGCCTTGATGATCCTCTACTGCCCCAGAATATACTGGCACCATTAAACATGCTAGATGCCAGGATTATCCTCTACTGTACCAGAGTATACTGCAAGTACTACCTTAAACATGCTAGATGCCCTGATGATCCTCATCTGTACCAGAGATTGCCCCTGTAGATAGAAAGACGCGATACTCCACTTCGGGGGTAAAAGATAAATCCTGTTTGATACTTGATGAAATGAGAAGCACGTGACTAGCGTCAGAACATGATCATAGGACATGACACAAGTATGTAAATGGCCTAAGTCTTTACTGTATATCCTTGACCAGGGTTTGCCCTGTAGATGGGTAGAGACGATATACCACTTCGGGGGCAAAGGATGAATTTTATTGAAAATTTGTTGTAATGAGAAACTCATGACTAGCGTCAGAACATGATCATAGGACATGGCACAAGTATGTAACTGCCCTAACGCCTTTACTGTAAGGTCTTGCCTGTGATTGGCCTGTAGACGGTCTAATGTTAAAATAAGTATAGGTGGCAAACCTATACAGGTAACAGTACTCATAAAACTGTTAATCCTATACAGGTGGTAACGTATACATATGACTTACCTATTGTTAACCGATATTACATATGCCATCTTATCCGACATTTTGTTAGACGCCATCTTAACCGACATTTTTTTAGACGTGATTTGCGGCGGTATGCTGATATAATCAGAGTGAGCGTGCTATCGCGGTCGGGTGATGGCGAATAAAATAGTACTGTAAAGGTTTTAAAAATAATTAAACAATCATTTAATTGTCGAACCTTGTGTGTGTGTGTGTGTGTGTGTGTGTGTGTGTGTGTGTATGTGTTGTGTGTGTGTGAACTTACCTACACCTTTATTGAAACGTATATTAATAATAATAACAAACACTTTATCTTTATATATATTTATTAATAAATGAACTGTTACATGTTCTAAGTCACCATCCCAAAATCCCCCCTATCCTCATGCCATTCGGCTATTTCTGAACCTGGAATAATTGTTCAAAATATCATAGTTTAAATATTCGTTAATAAAGTCTTACCTGTATCTCCAGAGTTTACTATTGTTATTTTACACCTTAAGTAGCTAAAAGGGTTACAAGCATATTGGCTTAATACAGGTTGTATGTAACTTTACGTGCATATTGGCTTAACACTGTATGTAGGCCTATGTAGGGTAACATACATACTGGCTTAATACAGGAGGAATTTAGGTTTACATTTTTATTGGCCTAACACAGTATGTAGGCCTATGTAGGAAAAGGTGCATATTGTCTTAATACAGACTGTAAGCCTATGTAGAGTAACGTGCATATTGGCTTAATACAGGATGTATATAGGTTTACATGCATATTGGCTTAATACAGGATGTATACTATTGAGATTGGGCATGCATTGATAGCTGTTTTTACGTAGCTAACCACTCCAGGCTGGCTTTACCTAAGGCCTGACTCCGAGGTTGCTTTACCTAAGGCCTGACTCCAAGGTAGCTTTACCTAAAGTCTGGCTCCAAAGAGGCTTTACCTGAGGCCTGATGCCTGGCCTCAAGCATGACTCTAGGGTGACTTTACCTAAGGCCGAACTCCGGGGTGGATTAACCTAAGGCCTGACTCCGAGGTAGCTTTACTTAAGGGCTGACTCCTGGGTGGCTTTACCTGAGGCCTGATGTCAGGGTGGCTTTACCTAAGGCCAGACTCCAAGGTAGCTTTACCTAAGGCCTTACTTCGGGGTGGCTTTACCTAAGAATTGATGGAGGTATTTACGTAACTATTGTCTTAGTCCGTGGTTTGAGAGGCTGTAATTGATACAAAATACCTGGAATAGAAGACAATATGTGTAAAGCTCAGATAGTAAAGGCTTTGGCCAGTGGATAACAATTTCTACATAGCTATTTTGGTAGAGTATGCGTTGGTGGCTATCTTAACGGAGATATTGTCTAAGGTATAAAAGCTCAGATCATAAAGGCATTGGCCAGCGGATAACAGTTTCTACATAGATATTGTAGTAGAGTATGCGTTGGTAGCTATCTTTACGGAGATATTGTCTAAGGTCTAAAGCTCAGATCATATAGGCTTTTGCCAGTGCCTTCACCAGCCATAGCCTATTTGAACTCGGTGTAAATGTTGTTCGTTTGAACTTCGTGTAAGTTTGTTGGTTAAACGGCGCTTAAGACAGTTTTTCAATGTTGTTTAGCTGAAATGTTGGTCATTTGATCTAGCCTATAGGTTATCCATTGGTAGCTGCCTTTACGTAGCTATTGTGGTATGAATTGGTATCTATGTCGTACAGTACTTCCCATATGAGCTTGCCTGAGGCTCTACCTGATAGAACATACTTAGAAGAGATGAAAATATGTGTGTGTGTGTAAAGCTGTAAAAATGTGTAAATGTAAGAAGAACCTATGTGCTTTATGAAGGGAGGACGGATGTAGGGTTAAGGGAGGCGGCAGTGACGAAATACTGAGAGAAGAGGAGGAAATAAATATACAGTATTAGATGTAAGAACAAGGTATTTGCCTTGTGAAGGGGTTACAAGAGAGGGACGGATGTTTGGTTAGTAGAGGCGGCAGGGAAGAAATACACAGAGAAGAGGAGGGAATACATGTACGGCATTAGATGTAACAAGAAGATTTTTGCCTTGTGAAGGAGTTACAAGAGGGGGACGGATGTTTGGTTAGGAGAGGCGGCAGTGAAGAAATACAGAGAGAATAGGAGGGAACACATGTACAGCATTAGATGTAAGAAGAAGGTATGTGCCTTGTGAAGGAGGTACAAATGGGGAACGGATATGAGGTTAAGAGAGGCGGCAGTGCAGAAATACAGAGAGAAAAGGAGGGAATACATAAACGGCGTTAGATGTAAGGAGAAGGTATACACATTGAGAAGGGGGTAAAAGATGGGGACGGATGTGGGATTAAGAGAGGCGGCAATAAAGAACAACAGAGAGAAGAGGCGGGATTACTTGTTCAGCACTAGATGTATGAAGATTGTATGTGCCTTATGAAGGAGGTACAAGAGGGGGACGGATTTGGAAGTAATTGTGGCAGCAATGAAGAACTACAGTGAGAAGAGTAGGAAATACATGTACGGCTTTAAATATAAGAACAAGGTATGTGCCTTGTGAAGGCGGGTACAAGAGGGGGACGGATGTGTGGTTAGGAGAGGCGGCAGTGAAGAAATACTGAGAGAAGGGGAGGGAATACACGTACAGCATTAGATGTAAGACCAAGGTATTTCCCTTGTGAAGAGGGTACAAGAGGGAGATGGATGTGGGAGTAAGAGAGGCGTCAGTGATAAACACAGAGAGAAGAGGTGATAATGCATGTACAGCACTAGATGTAAGAAGAAGGTATGTGACTTGTGAAAGGAGTACAAGAGGGGTACGGATGTGGGAGGAAGAGAAGCTGTATTGAAGAAATACAGAGAGAAGAGGAGGAAATACATGTGCAGCATTAGATGTAAGAAGAAGACATGTGTCATGTGCTGGAGGTACAAGAGCGGGACGGATGTGGGAGCAAGAGAGGCGGCAGTGAGGAATAGAAAGAGGAGAGGAGAGAATGCATGTACAGCACTAGATGTAAGAAATAGGTATGTGGCGCGGGAAGGGAGTACAAGAGGGGTACTCCCCTCGGAGTAAGAGAGGTGGCATTGAAGAAGTAGAGAGATAAGTGGAGGGAATACATGTACAGCATTAGATATAAGAAGAAGGTATGTACCTTGTGAAGGGAGTACAAGAGGTTGACGGATGTGGGAGTAAGAGAGGCGGCATTGAAGAAATACAGAGAGAAGAGGAGGGAATAGATGTACAGCATTAGATGTAAGAAGAAGGTATGTACCTTGTGAAGGGAGTACAAGAGAGGGACCTATGTGGGAGTAAGGGAGGCGGCATTGAAGAAATACAGAGGGAACAGGAGGAAATACATGTACAGCATTAGATGTAAGAAGAAGGTATGTACCTTGTGAAGGGAGTACAAAAGGTTGTCGGATGTGGGAGTAAGAGAGGCAGCATTGAAGAAATACAGAGAGAAGAGGAGGGAATAGATGTACAGCATTAGATGTAAGAAGAAGGTATGTACCTTGTGAAGGGAGTACAAGAGGGGGACGTATGTAGGAGTAAGGGAGGTGGCATTAAAGAAATACAGAGGGAAGAGGAGGAAATACATGTAGAGCATTAGATGTAAGAAGAAGGTATGTACCTTGTGAAGGGAGTACAAGAGGGGGACGTATGTGGGAGTAAGAGAGGCGGCATTGAAGAAATACAGAGACAAGAGGCGGGAATACATGTACAGCATTAGATGTAAGAAGAAGGTATGTACCTTGTGAAGGGAGTACAAGAGGGAGACGGATGTGGGAGTAAGAGAGGCGGCATTGAAGAAATACAGAGAGAAGAGGAGGGAATACATGTACAGCATTAGATCTAAGAAGAAGGTATGTGCCTTGTGAAGGGAGTACAAGAGGGAGACGGATGTGGGAGTAAGGGAGGCGGCATTGAAGAAATACAGAGAGAAGAGGAGGGAATATATGTACAGTTTTAGATGTAAGAATAAGGTATGTACCTCGTGAAGGGAGTACAAGAGGGGGACGTATGTGGGACTAAGAGAGGTGGCATCTAGGAATACAGAGAGAAGAAGAGGGAATGCATGTACAGCGTTAGATGTAAGAAGAAGGTAAGTTGAAGGTGAAGGATAAATGGTTTTTTAGCTATAGATATTATATGGAAAGTAAGGCCGAGTGACGTTGCATGTGGGGTCGGAGGGGAATAGGTAACGAGATGTGTACAATCAGGGAGGGGGTTGCTGTAGAAGTTAATAGAAGGTGATGAGTGTAGAAGTTAAATGGCGTATTATGGGAATATCATGAAAAGGGTTTATGACTTTGTGTGTGAGAGTGAGGTATGTGTGAACTAATGTGGTGCAGGCTAAATGGGTACAGGCCCCCATATTAGCTTTATTCTTCTAGATGTTAGTGGTGGTATAAGGGGTGTTTTATGACAGTGTATGTAATCCTACGTTTGGTAATGTTTAGGAGACATCGATGAAAAGGGCTATAAGGCCTTTGAGAGAAAAGGTAGAGAGCTGCAGGACATAAATTATGTAATGAGAATCTTCATAGATATGACACTGGCTTTTATCAGTGTGTGGTGGCTTGGTACATTATACAGTTTTAGGAATTTAGAGGTGAAAGGTAATAAGTATAATGTGATAAGGGATTATTTGTTAGGTACCTGGTTAGAGATATGGGAGGGTAGACGGTTAGTGGGTGAAAGTGTTTACATAGGGTTCCCTCAGGAACATGACATGGAGGATTGTGTTTCATGTATTTATGAGAAGCATTACTGAGGCAATGGAGGGACGGTGTATGATTGCGTATGCGGATGATGAAGTTGTGCTGGTGGGTGGCAGTTTAAGGAGGAATTTAGAGGTTAAATGTAGAGGTGTAATTATTGGATGAATGGTGCGTGACTGATAAAATGTAGTTCTCTGTAGAGGAGAAAGTGTGTGTGATGTTGAAAGGAAGCATGGGTGGAACGCCAGTGTTTGAGTACAGCGGTAGAAGAATAAAGGAAGTGAGAAACCTAATAGAAGGGTAAGGAATAAGGTAATTGATAAAGGGTTGAATGTGGGTGGAAATACGAGTGAAGGTACTATTATTGCATGGAAGAAATAGAGGAAGGTGCTGGGTATGGTTAGAGGTATGAATGTGGAGTATGAGAGGCTTAGAAAATTGTATAATTGGTTCTTTGTAGGGTATGGTTGCGGTAGTTGGTGTGACCTGAGGAAGTTGTTGAGGGATAAAAGGAGGATAATATAGGGCACCCTCCAATGAAGATGCGTGTGTTATAGCCGGAGTCATTCCGTTGAACTTAGAATTAGAAAGGTAATTTCAGTAAAGAGGAATGGTATTTTTCATTGGAAGGGTAAGAATTATATAAAAGACGGGATAAAGAGAAACAGTAGGGATGGTGTAATATATGAATACAGGAGAGATGGCCGAAATCGGGGATAGGGAGGGAAGCTTTTCTTTGAAGGGATCAGTTTTAACGAGAATAAAGGTTGTGTGATTTAGCTCTGATTATGACGTGGTTCTGTATGAGAGAGGTTATGTATGCTTTTTGGCTAGCCTAGGAGAGTTATGATGCACAAAGGATGCGGAATGAGTGAGACTAGAGTGCATGTATTATTTGACTGCTCTAAGTGGAATGCTATAAGAGGGGAGATTGTTAAAAAGTTAAAAAAGGATGGATTTTATCAGGAGCGGGGTTAATTTGTAAAATGGGTTTTTAATTTTTCAAAGAATTAGATGGGAGACTTTTGGCTCCAAATCTGGTGGATTCTCCTGAGTATGAATGAGGGTTGTGAGCGGAATCAGTGTGGGTAACGGAGGATCAGACACCAGCCGTAAGGGGTTTCTTTCAAAACTCCTTGTGCCTCTACACTACTTTTGAGAGTCGTATTGATCCAGAGCAACTGACTAAAGTCGTACCACGCAGGAAAAATTCAAATGCTACGACTGAGCAGATAACGCGGCGCCATCTGAAAATATGGACACTTGTGTATTGAGTGTTGTCGTTGATATATGTGTTGAACAATATGGGCCTTATAATTAACCCATGAGTGACTCCAGCCAGTATAGTTTGCCTCAAAGTTTTTTTTTAACTTAACCGTAACGTGGCGCTAACTAACGCTGAAAATTAGAACTATTTAGTATCCATACAAAAATTCTGTTTAGAGAAAACTTTTGTATAAAATCGCTGTATTTCAGGCAAATATTAGGTTTCTTTGCCACTTACGTAAGTAAATAATTAAAAAACAGAGTTAATTTAGTGAAATAAAAAAATGTAAGAAGGTATCCACAATAAGTGCTGTTTCATAATAACGTAGACATTCTTAATTTAGTTTTGAAATTTATGAAGTAGAAAGTGAATTTTAATAAAACAATTAGAGCAGTATGCATAAAATAAAAAACATTTATTTGAAAAATATTTGTTGAGAGATTCTTTATAGCAAATATTAATAAGATTCACACGTAATTAGCTTTTATAAACAAACAAAACCTTTATTATGAAATTACTTTTAACTTTTATTAAAACAATTTTATAATACGATGGAACTGGTTTATTTCAAGACTTTACATCTTCTGCGAATAATTAATAATAATAAACGTTTAATATATATATATATATATATATATATATATATATATATATATATATATATATATATATATATATATATATATAATAGTATTATAGATATTTACCTTACATTAAATTTTAATTACCTTACTTTTCTGTTAGCCACACCTTTAGGTTTCTAAATAATTAAACAATCATAGAAATATACTATCACCTACATTTATTTACCTGACATTTAGTTGCTACTATTTATACCTTCAAATTACATTAATATGATGCAGAGGCAAAGTTTTATTGGATAACTGGGACTAAATTTATTATAAAAGTGGACTTTTGAGGCTTTGATTCCTAATATAATAAAGAATAATAAATACAGTGTTAGATTGCTCTCTCTCTCTGGTCGTTATTATGGGATCTTCTATAAAGTATAAGTGGTCATAAAAAAAACTTGATTAAAATTTATAAAGACAATGAGATTAAATTTGAAATGAATTTACTAAGTTATTGAAATCTCTGTTGGCTGAATCTAATATAATATAGTTTGTACTTATTGTTTGGGCCTCTGGAAATCACTGGTTGCTGGCCATTAACTCCTTCATTTCACTTTTTCACAATAATTAACTTAAATTTTACTTCCCCTTTCTCATTAATATCGGCTAAATTCATTATTCGTCGCACATTTATAAATTGTTTACATAAATTCCTTTTACAATTCCTTCAACTATTGTAAACAAAATAACCCCTTTTAAAACATTTTCGTATAGTTGAATCACTTTGACAAAAATCGCTTCGTGCAAGCATGTGGGGTGGGGATTGGCCATGTACTAGGGGGGAGGACGCTAATAGCCTGACTACATACTTTCGGCAGAGTTGATTCATTTATGGACGTCAAGAAGACAAACCCGGGTACTACCCGGCTGCAACATTTCTTAAAGAAACTAACAACACGTGCACTATAAAACATAAAAGATAACATAAAACCTAAATCAAAACACCAGCAAATGTTTTTGGAAAGGTACGTATAGATCCACCACCGGCTGCTTTCATGACCAACTGAAGTGTCGCTCAGAGCTGTCGCCCTAACGCGCATGCGCACTGGCGCCTCTTAGCCCTGCGCATCAACACCCCGATTTTTCACAAAGTTCGACTGTACAACTTGCCCCCCCCCCAAATACGCCTGCACACGCCCGAGTTCCTCAAACTTAGTTCAGGTTGCCCAATGATTTTAGTTTTTAAGAACGAGCATAATATCCCCCCCCTTATGTATTTCAGCCAATCAGAGTTAACTGTTTAAATTTTCCAACGCATAACGTTCGACTGACGGTATTCTGCTGGTTTGTGCTTTCTCACGCTGCAAGCTAACATTATGCGTTCCCACAGTCTACTTTTCCCAGGTATTACTTTTCTTGTACTTTCTCTGGTTTTCCAGAATTGCTTACTCAAGCAAGCTTCAGTATATATATAAACAACTTGTAAGATTATTTGAGAATAGGATGGTGAAATTTATGGATTTTCCTAAATCATTTAAACCAGAAAAAAACAAATCATAAAATAACAGTTTTTTTATCAAAACTACATAAGTGGAATTTATTGCGACATAAACAAATTTTGCTTCCTGTATGTTATATATATTTCTCGTAAAATACATCGTAAATTACATATAAAACATCGTAAGAAAACTGTTATAGCAAGAAATATATAACATCGTAAAAAGCTGTTTGTAGAAATATATATATATATATATATATATATATATATATATATATATATATATATATATCGTGAAGCAGATGTTGTAGCAAGGAATATAAAACATAGTATGGCAGCTATTGTAGCAAGTATTATATAGCATCGTAAAGCAGCTGTTGTAGCAAGAAATATGTAACTTATTATTTCATCTGTTTAGAAATAAATTTATAACATCGTAAAACAGTTGTTGCAGCAAGAAATATATAACATCGTAAAAAAGCTGTTGTAGAAAGAAATATATAATATCGTAAAGCAGATGTTGTAGCGAGAAATAAATAACATAGTATGGCAGCTATTGTAGCAAGTATTATATAGCATCGTAAAGCAGCTGTTGTAGCAAGAAATATGTAACTTATTATTTCATCTGCTTAGCAATAAATTTATAACATCGTAAAACAGTTGTTGCAGCAAGAAATATATAACATCGTAAAAAAGCTGTTGTAGAAAGAAATATATAATATCGTAAAGCAGATGTTGTAGCGAGAAATAAATAACATAGTATGGCAGGTACTGTAGCAAGTATTATATAGCATCGTAAAGCAGCTGTTGTAGCAAGAAATATGTAACATATTATTTCATCTGTTTAGCAATAAATTTATAACATCGTATAGCAGCTGTTGTAGCAAGAAATGTGTAACATCGTATAGCAGCTGTTGTAGCAAGAAATTCATTATATCCAGCAAACATCATTATCTGACACAACATTTTGTAACTAAAATGTTTCTTATCCACATTAAATAGGATATCTCCACATTTTGCAACAGATTTCTGCAAAAAAAAAAGTAGCCTATCGGGTTTTTTTACTTAGAGATATTAATCTAAAACGATAAAACATGGCCTGGTCACTGTAAAACGAGGTTTTGAGCCGATAGAGTATGGGCTAAAAACTATAAAGTTTATATGTATATATAAATATAGCTTGGTAACACTGTTTTCTTGTATTCACTTATCACTTTCACTATATAAACTTAAACAAGAATCTTACTTGGTATTTATGCGAGTTAACTTTCAAATATTGGTAGTACCTCCATCATCAAGAATCACTGACCGTAGGTTGTAGTAGACTAGAGTAGACTGTAATAGATAGACTGTCAAGTCTACTACAACTTCCGGTGAGTGATGCTTAATGTTGGAGACCAATCTTTGTAACTCGCATAAATACCAAGTAAGATTCTTGTTCAAGTACATATAGTGAGAGTGATATAGGCTCTATATATAAAGAACATAAGTCAAAATACAAATACAAGAATTATAATTGATTTTACAATTCAAAGCTTTTCATTGGCTAACAGTACCAACATCATCAGGAATATTAAATAATTGTTTTTATATTCCTGATGATTTTGGTACTGTTAGCCAACGAAAAGCTTTGAATTGTAAATTCAATTATAATTCTTGTATTTGTATTTTGACTTATGTTCTTTATAATACACAAGAATACATATTGCGATATTTATATATATATATATATATATATATATGTATATATATATATATATATATATATATATATATATATTCAAGATTAAATAATATACACTAATTACACAACAATATAAAGTTCACACTGGAAACAGAATTAACTTCCTAGACTTAACAATTACAATGCAAAACCAAAACTCACTTTTAAAATATACAAAAAGCCCAACAGCACAGACGTAATTATACACAACACTTCCAACCACCTCAAACAATATTAAGATGCTGCCTTCCAATTCATGATACAGATTAATCAGCATAAATATGAACAACAACCATAGAATAAACAACCTCAACATGAGAAAATACACTGTCTATAGAAACAGATAAAAACACACCCTGATAGACAACATATTGTACAAAAAAACAAAACACACATCATACAAAATAACAATACACAAAAAACAAAAATACTTAACATTACCACATCACAAAAATAGCTCCATCATTTTGAACTACAAAGTCGCCTTTGAAACAACCAAAACACCACAAAACACTCCAGAACAAACAAAAAAGGGAAGGAGTATACTGGATCACATGTAAGAACTTGCATGAATTTCTACATAGACCAAACCTGGAGAAACTTCCCCATTCGATACAATAAACACATAAAACAACCCAAATATAATTTCGGTACACACATACAGAAGACGCTACACACTACTAACATAAATCTAAAGGTCCTACATTGTTTCAAAAAAAGCAACAAACAAAACACAACAAAATACTTCAAAATATACAAACATTAAAAAAAAACAACTACAACACATTCTAAACGATTAAACAACACTCACAATCAACAATCTATATTCGAAGCCATAATTAACAACCACTCTAAGAACAATGACATGTCATAAAACACCATATACTCACAATAGTAAAACACACAGGAGCGATAATCTTGTCTTTCTTACGGAATTGTACAATACAGTGATATAGTGTGAAATAGATCAGTTGAAAAATATCAGTAGGTTGTGGTTTTGTTGTCCAGTACCATCAATAAGTATATATCTGTTGATATTATTTACTACTTTAAAAGACGCAATTCCTTAGTATTAAGGGATAGGCAGTATAATAAGATTGCACAATCTTTACTTATTTTAAAACTCTATTCTGCAATGTTTACATACAGGCTAGAGTAGTTTGAAATATTTTCCCCAAACAATTCTGTATTTAAATGGTGTCCCTACTATAGAGGAAATACAACTACAAATAAAATAGTATCCACCCACCAGATCGGACCCATCAAAATACTATGACAGCACCTAGCATGAGTTTCTGTAGAAAAGCATTTGCATTTTAAAGAGAAATTTTAGGAGCACATATTTTATATCTGGAATTATCATATTAGGTGTATAAATTGTGTGTGCGTGTGTGTGAATGTGTCTGTGACTATGTGTTTGTGTGAGCGTTAGTGATGTGACTAACAGTGATTTCACAATAATAGGTCAAACTGTGATTGCTACTTTGAAATACCTGTTATTTTCACTGTGATTGTGATTTTAACTATGATAGTCAGTTGCTGTAATTTATTGAGATTATGTACTGATATGTAAGTTGGCCATGTCAGTATGATTGCTTTATATTAATTATTAGATGTGTGTGCATATTTGTGTGTGTGTATGCGCAGATGTGCAAAATTCAATAATAATTATAGGTAAAACAAAACACTTGCAGACAAAGGAATTAAACATTTACTACAAAAAGATTCAGTGAAAATATACAAATACATGTACACATACAGATCAAGTGTTGATCTTAATGAAGCTATTTGCGACAGCAATAAAAAAAAATATATAAACAGTTTATACACCAAATTATAAAATGATTATACACAGATAGGTTCATTGGCCAATATAAAATAAAAAACCATTTACAAACTTCATCTCCTACTAGTGTGAAGTGGCTAGAGATTTCAATTACAGTAGAGGAACATTAATTGTTGAGCCGTCTTTAAACGGACTATTTCATCTCTCTGACAGGATATATTCCGCCTTGGAGAAAACTCTTTCAGAGGGGACGGACATGTAGCAAACACTGGAGTGCTCTGAGCACTGGTGCAAGAAGTTTTCCTGGTCAGCTCAAATCAAGTGACAAAGTATATTCCCATCTAATAAAATGTTTATGAGTTTTGTGTTACCTTTATAGCATTGAGTTTTTTAATGCAATCAGTATATGTTCCAGGTTTTGAGGTGACCAATTATTTTTGTAATATTGCCTAAAATACAGTAGAGAAGGAGGAACAAGAAACTCATAAAGATACTTGAGATGGAAATAATGTTTATACATTGTAAAAACATGTTATAAATCAATTAATACATTCACAAATATTTGAAACACATAAAATTTTTTTCAATCAGTTTACAGCTCATTCTTTTGTAAGAAATTTAAGATGTAAAAAGTAGTTACCAAGGTAAGACCATCACTAAAACTATTATGTTTTAAATATAATTTATCATGAACCATAACTAACAAATGTAAATATATACTTAGACATTATTCCCCGGAATGTGTGCATATATATTTTCTAAGACTTCCTTTACCGAATATGAATATCTACACTGTAAATATGTGTAAGGGATTTTACCAGAATTTGAACACATATGCTATGATTTTGCGAAGCTGAGTAACTACACTGTAAACATTTGTAAGGTTTTTCACCAAAATGTGTACGCATATGCCTTATATCCTTTGTCGAAATTATAGTAACTACATTTTGAACAATTGTAAGGTTTTTCACCAAAATGAGTACGCATATGGCCTATAAGATGTGCTTTTCGAGAAGCAGAGTAACTACACTGTGCACATTTATTGTATGGTTTTTCGCTAGAATGAGTACGCATTTGGTTTATGAGATTTCCCTTATGCGAAGCTGAGTAAGTACAGACTAAATATTTGTAAGGTTTTTCACCAGAATGGGTACGCATATGGCTTATAAGATGTCTTTACAAGAAGCAGAGTAACTACACTGTGCACATTTGTAAGGTTTTTCACCAGAATGTGTACGCATATGGATTATAAGATGTCCTTTTACAGAAGCAGGGTAATTACACTGTGAACATTTGTAAGGTTTTTCACCAAAATGTGTATGCATATGGATTTTAAGACTTCCTTTTTGTGAAGCAGATTAACTGCACTGTGTACATTTGTAAGGTTTTTCGCCAGAATGTGTACGCAAAAGCTTTATAAGATGTCCTTTTTGTGAAGCTGAGTAACTACACTGTGGACATTTTTAAGGTGTCTTGCCAGAATGTGTACGCATATGTTTTATGAGAGTTTCATTTCGTGAAGAAGAGTAGTTACAATTTGAATAATTTGTAAGGTTTTTCACCAGAATGTGTACGCATATGCCTTATAAGACTTCCTTTTTCTGAAACAGAGTAACTACAATGTGAACATTTGTAAGGTTTTTCACCAGAATGTGTACGCATTTGGATTTAAGACTTCCTTTTTGTAAAGCAGAGTAACTACACTGTGAACATTTGTAAAGTTTTTCGCCAGGATGTGTACGCATATGGCTTATAAGATTTCCATTTTCCGAAGCTGAGTAGTTACAATGTGAACATTTGTAAGGTTTTTCACCAGAATGTGTACGCATATGGCCTATAAGATGTCCTTTTCGAGAAGCAGAGTAACTACACAGTGCACATTTGTATGGTTTTTCGCTAGAATGAGTACGAATTTGGTTTATGAGATTTCCCTTATGCGAAGCTGAGTAGGTACAGACTGAATATTTGTAAGGTTTTTCACCAGAATGGGTACGCATATGGCTTATAAGATGTCTTTACAAGAAGCAGAGTAACTACACTGTGCACATTTGTAAGGTTTTTCGCCAGAATGTGTAAGCATATGGATTATAAGATGTCCTTTTACAGAAGCAGAGTAATTACACTGTGAACATTTGTAAGGTTTTTCACCAAAATGTGTACGCATATGCCTTATATCCTTTGTCGAAATTATAGTAACTACATTTTGAACAATTGTAAGGTTTTTTACCAGAATGTGTACGCATATGGCTTATAAGATGTGCTTTTCGAGAAGCAGAGTAACTACACTGTGCACATTTGTATGGTTTTTCGCTAGAATGAGTACGCATTTGGTTTATGAGATTTCCCTTATGCGAAGCTGAGTAGGTACAGACTGAATATTTGTCAGGTTTTTCACCAGAATGGGTACGCATATGGCTTATAAGATGTCCTTTTACAGAAGCAGAGTAATTACACTGTGAACATTTTTAAGGTTTTTCACCAAAATGTGTATGCATATGGATTTTAAGACTTCCTTTTTGTGAGGCAGATTAACTACACTGTGTACATTTGTAACGTTTTTCGCCAGAATGTGTACGCAAATGCTTTATAAGATGTCCTTTTTGTGAAGCTGAGTAACTACACTGTGAACATTTTTAAAGTGTCTTGCCAGAATGTGTACGCATATGTTTTATGAGAGTTTCATTTCGTGAAGAAGAGTAGTTACAATGTGAATAATTTGTAAGGTTTTTCACCAGAATGTGTACGGATATGCCTTATAAGATCTCCTTTTTCTGAAGCAGAGTAACTACAATGTGAACATTTCTAAGGTTTTTTACCAGAATGTGTACGCATATGGATTTTAAGACTTCCTTTTTGTGAAGCAGAGTAACTACAATGTGAACATTTTGTAAGGTTTTTCGCCAGAATGTGTACGCATATGGCTTATAAGATATCCATTTTCCGAAGCTGAGTAGTTACAATGTGAACATGTGTAAGGTTTTTCACCAGAATGTGTACGCATATGGCTTATAAGATTTCCATTTTCCGAAGCTGCGTAGTTACAATGTGAACATTTGTAAGGTTTTTCACCAGAATGTGCACGCATATGGCCTAGAAGATGTCCTTTTCGAGAAGCAGAGTAACTACACAGTGCACATTTGTATGGTTTTTCGCTAGAATGAGTACGAATTTGGTTTATGAGATTTCCCTTATGCGAAGCTGAGTAGGTACAGACTGAATATTTGTAAGGTTTTTCACCAGAATGGGTACGCATATGGCTTATAAGATGTCTTTGCAAGAAGCAGAGTAACTACACTGTGCACATTTGTAAGGTTTTTCACCAGAATGTGTACGCATATGGATTATAAGATGTCCTTTTACAGAAGCAGAGTAATTACACTGTGAACATTTGTAAGGTTTTTCACCAAAATGTGTACGCATATGGATTTTAAAACTTCCTTTTTGTGAAGCAGAGTAACTACACTGTGAACATTTGTAAGGTTTTTCGCAAGAATGTGTACGCATATGGTTTATAAGATTTCCATTTTCCGAAGCTGAGTAGTTACAATGTGAACATTTGTAAGGTTTTTCACCAGAATGTGTACGCATATGGCCTATAAGATGTCCTTTTCGAGAAGCAGAGTAACTACACAGTGCACATTTGTAAGGTTTTTCGCCAGAATGAGTACGCATATGGTTTATGAGATTTCCCTTATGCGAAGCTGAATAAGTACAGTCTGAATATTTGTAAGGGTTTTCGCCAGAATGTGTACGCACATAGCTTATAAGATGACCTTTACAAGAAGCAGAGTAACTACACTGTGCACATTTGTAAGGTTTTTCACCAGAATGTGTACGCATATGGATTATAAGATGTCCTTTTACAGAAGCAGAGTAATTACACTGTGAACATTTGAAGGTTTTTCACCAAAATGTGTATGCATATGGATTTTAAGACTTCCTTTTTGTGAAGCAGATTAACTACACTGTGTACATTTGTAAGGTTTTTCGCCAGAATGTGTACGCAAATGCTTTATAAGATGTCCTTTTTGTGAAGCTGAGTAACTACACTGTGAACATTTTTAAGGTGTCTTGCCAGAATGTGTACGCATATGTTTTATGAGAGTTTCATTTCGTGAAGAAGATTAGTTACAATTTGAATAATTTGTAAGGTTTTTCACCAGAATGTGTACGCATATGCCTTATAAGACTTTCTTTTTCTGAAGCAGAGTAACTACAATGTGAATATTTGTAAGGTTTTTCACCAGAATGTGTACGCATATGGATTTTAAGACTTCCTTTTTGTAAAGCAGAGTAACTACACTGTGAACATTTGTAAAGTTTTTCGCCAGGATGTGTACGCATATGGCTTATAAGATTTCCATTTTCCGAAGCTGAGTAGTTACAATGTGAACATTTGTAAGGTTTTTCACCAGAATGTGTACGCATATGGCCTATAAGATGTCCTTTTCGAGAAGCAGAGTAACTACACAGTGCACATTTGTATGGTTTTTCGCTAGAATGAGTACGAATTTGGTTTATGAGATTTCCCTTATGCGAAGCTGAGTAGGTACAGACTGAATATTTGTAAGGTTTTTCACCAGAATGGGTACGCATATGGCTTATAAGATGTCTTTACAAGAAGCAGAGTAACTACACTGTGCACATTTGTAAGGTTTTTCACCAGAATGTGTACGCATATGGATTATAAGATGTCCTTTTACAGAAGCAGAGTAATTACACTGTGAACATTTGTAAGGTTTTTCACCAAAATGTGTACGCATATGCCTTATATCCTTTGTCGAAATTATAGTAACTACATTTTGAACAATTGTAAGGTTTTTTATCAGAATGTGTACGCATATGGCTTATAAGATGTGCTTTTCGAGAAGCAGAGTAACTACACTGTGCACATTTGTATGGTTTTTCGCTAGAATGAGTACGCATTTGGTTTATGAGATTTCCGTTATGCGAAGCTGAGTAAGTACAGACTGAATATGTGTAAGGTTTTTCACCAAAATGAGTACGCATATGGCCTATAAGATGTCCTTTTCGAGAAGCAGAGTAACTACACAGTGCACATTTGTATGGTTTTTCGCTAGAATGAGTACGAATTTGGTTTATGAGATTTCCCTTATGCGAAGCTGAGTAGGTACAGACTGAATATTTGTCAGGTTTTTCACCAGAATGGGTACGCATATGGCTTATAAGATGTCTTTACAAGAAGCAGAGTAACTACACTGTGCACATTTGTAGGGTTTTCACCAGAATGTGTACGCATATGGATTATAAGATGTCCTTTTACAGAAGCAGAGTAATTACACTGTGAACATTTTTAAGGTTTTTCACCAAAATGTGTATGCATATGGATTTTAAGACTTCCTTTTTGTGAGGCAGATTAACTACACTGTGTACATTTGTAACGTTTTTCGCCAGAATGTGTACGCAAATGCTTTATAAGATGTCCTTTTTGTGAAGCTGAGTAACTACACTGTGAACATTTTTAAAGTGTCTTGCCAGAATGTGTACGCATATGTTTTATGAGAGTTTCATTTCGTGAAGAAGAGTAGTTACAATGTGAATAATTTGTAAGGTTTTTCACCAGAATGTGTACGGATATGCCTTATAAGATCTCCTTTTTCTGAAGCAGAGTAACTACAATGTGAACATTTCTAAGGTTTTTTACCAGAATGTGTACGCATATGGATTTTAAGACTTCCTTTTTGTGAAGCAGAGTAACTACAATGTGAACATTTTGTAAGGTTTTTCGCCAGAATGTGTACGCATATGGCTTATAAGATATCCATTTTCCGAAGCTGAGTAGTTACAATGTGAACATGTGTAAGGTTTTTCACCAGAATGTGTACGCATATGGCTTATAAGATTTCCATTTTCCGAAGCTGCGTAGTTACAATGTGAACATTTGTAAGGTTTTTCACCAGAATGTGCACGCATATGGCCTAGAAGATGTCCTTTTCGAGAAGCAGAGTAACTACACAGTGCACATTTGTATGGTTTTTCGCTAGAATGAGTACGAATTTGGTTTATGAGATTTCCCTTATGCGAAGCTGAGTAGGTACAGACTGAATATTTGTAAGGTTTTTCACCAGAATGGGTACGCATATGGCTTATAAGATGTCTTTGCAAGAAGCAGAGTAACTACACTGTGCACATTTGTAAGGTTTTTCACCAGAATGTGTACGCATATGGATTATAAGATGTCCTTTTACAGAAGCAGAGTAATTACACTGTGAACATTTGTAAGGTTTTTCACCAAAATGTGTACGCATATGGATTTTAAAACTTCCTTTTTGTGAAGCAGAGTAACTACACTGTGAACATTTGTAAGGTTTTTCGCAAGAATGTGTACGCATATGGTTTATAAGATTTCCATTTTCCGAAGCTGAGTAGTTACAATGTGAACATTTGTAAGGTTTTTCACCAGAATGTGTACGCATATGGCCTATAAGATGTCCTTTTCGAGAAGCAGAGTAACTACACAGTGCACATTTGTAAGGTTTTTCGCCAGAATGAGTACGCATATGGTTTATGAGATTTCCCTTATGCGAAGCTGAATAAGTACAGTCTGAATATTTGTAAGGGTTTTCGCCAGAATGTGTACGCACATAGCTTATAAGATGACCTTTACAAGAAGCAGAGTAACTACACTGTGCACATTTGTAAGGTTTTTCACCAGAATGTGTACGCATATGGATTATAAGATGTCCTTTTACAGAAGCAGAGTAATTACACTGTGAACATTTGAAGGTTTTTCACCAAAATGTGTATGCATATGGATTTTAAGACTTCCTTTTTGTGAAGCAGATTAACTACACTGTGTACATTTGTAAGGTTTTTCGCCAGAATGTGTACGCAAATGCTTTATAAGATGTCCTTTTTGTGAAGCTGAGTAACTACACTGTGAACATTTTTAAGGTGTCTTGCCAGAATGTGTACGCATATGTTTTATGAGAGTTTCATTTCGTGAAGAAGATTAGTTACAATTTGAATAATTTGTAAGGTTTTTCACCAGAATGTGTACGCATATGCCTTATAAGACTTCCTTTTTCTGAAGCAGAGTAACTACAATGTGAATATTTGTAAGGTTTTTCACCAGAATGTGTACGCATATGGATTTTAAGACTTCCTTTTTGTAAAGCAGAGTAACTACACTGTGAACATTTGTAAAGTTTTTCGCCAGGATGTGTACGCATATGGCTTATAAGATTTCCATTTTCCGAAGCTGAGTAGTTACAATGTGAACATTTGTAAGGTTTTTCACCAGAATGTGTACGCATATGGATTTTAAGACTTCCTTTTTGTGAAACAGATTAACTACACTGTGTACATTTGTAAGGTTTTTCGCCAGAATGTGGACGCAGATGCTTTATAAGATGTCCTTTTGAAGAAGCAGTGTAACTACACAGTGCACATTTGTATGGTTTTTCGCTAGAATGAGTACGCATTTGGTTTATGAGATTTCCCTTATGCGAAGCTGAGTAGGTACAGACTGAATATTTGTAAGGTTTTTCACCAGAATGGGTACGCATATGGCTCATAAGATGTCTTTACAAGAAGCAGAGTAATTACACTGTGAACATTTGTAAGGTTTTTCACCAAAATGTGTATGCATATGGATTTTAAGACTTCCTTTTTGTAGAGCAGATTAACTACACTGTGTACATTTGTAAGGTTTTTCGCCAGAATGTGTACGCAAATGCTTTATAAGATGTCCTTTTTGTGACGCTGAGTAACTACACTGTGAACAATTTTAAAGTGTCTTGCCAGAATGTGTACGCATATGTTTTATGAGAGTTTCATTTCGTGAAGAAGAGTAGTTACAATTTGAATAATTTGTAAGGTTTTTCACCAGAATGTGTACGCATATGCCCTATAAGACTTCCTTTTTCAGAAGCAGAGTAACTACAATGTGAACATTTGTAAGGTTTTTCACCAGAATGTGTACGCAAATGGATTTTAAGATTTCCATTTTCCGAAGCTGAGTAGTTACAATGTGAACATTTGTAAGGTTTTTCACCAAAATGTGTACGCATATGGCCTATAAGATGTCCTTTTCGAGAAACAGAGTAACTACACAGTAAACATTTGTATGGTTTTACGCTAGAATGAGTGCACGTTTGGTTTATGAGATTTACCTTATGCGAAGCTGAATAGGTACAGACTGAATATTTGTAAGGTTTTTCACCAGGATGGGTACGCATATGGTTTATAAGATGTCTTTACAAGAAGCAGAGTAACTACACTGTGCACATTTGTAAGGTTTTTCACCAGAATGTGTACGCATTTGGATTATAAGATGTCCTTTTACAGAAGCAGAGTAAATACACTGAGAACATTTGTAAGGTTTTTCACCAGAATGTTTACGCATATGGCCTATAAGGTGTCCTTTTCGAGAAGCAGAGTAACTACACAGTGCAAATTTGTAAGGGTTTTCGCCAGAATGAGTACGCATATGGTTTACGAGATTTCCCTTATGCGAAGCTGAGTAAGTACAGTCTGAATATTTGTAAGGGTTTTCACCAGAATGTGTACGCACTTGGCTTATAAGATGTCCTTTACAAAAAGCAGAGTAACTACACTGTACATATTTGTAAGGTTTTTCACCAGAATGTGTATGCATATGGATTTTAAGACTTCCTTTTTGTGAAGCAGATTAACTACACTGTGTACATTTGTAAGGTTTTTTGCCAGAATGTGTACGCAAATGCTTTATAAGATGTCCTTTTTGTGAAGCTGAGTAACTACACTGTGAACAATTGTAAAGTGTCTTGCGAGAATGTGTACGCATAAGTTTTATGAGAGTTTCATTTCGTGAAGAAGAGTAGTTACAATGTGAGTAATTTGTAAGGTTTTTCACCAGAATGTGTACGCATATGGAATATAAGATGTCCTTTTACAGAAGCAGAGTAATTACACTGTGAACATTTGTAAGGGTTTTCACCAAAATGTGTACGCATATGCCTTATATCCTTTGTCGAAATTATAGTAACTACATTTTGAACAATTGTAAGGTTTTTTACCAGAATGTTTACGCATATGGCTTATAAGATGTGCTTTTCGAGAAGCAGAGTAACTACACTGTGCACAATTGTATGGTTTTTCGCTAGAATGAGTACGCATTTGGTTTATGAGATTTCCCTTATGCAAAGCTGAGTAAGTACAAACTGAATATGTGTAAGGTTTTTTACCAAAATGAGTACGCATATGGGCTATAAGTTTTCCTTTTCGAGAAGCAGAGTAACTAAACAGTGCACATTTGTATGGTTTTTCGCTAGAATGAGTACGAATTTGGTTTATGAGATTTCCCTTATGCGAAGCTGAGTAGGTACAGACTGAATATTTGTAAGGTTTTTTACCAGAATGTGTACGCATATGGCTTATAAGATGTCTTTACAAGAAGCAGAGTAACTACACTGTGCTCATTTGTAAGGTTTTTCAACAGAAAGTGTACGCATATGGATTATAAGATGTCCTTTTACAGAAGCAGAGTAATTACACCGTGAACATTTGTAAGGTTTTTCACCAAAATGTGTATGCATATGGATTTTAAGACTTCCTTTTTGTGAGGCAGATTAACTACACTGTGTACATTTGTAACGTTTTCGCGAGAATGTGTACGCAAATGCTTTATAAGATGTCCTTTTTGTGAAGCTGAGTAACTACACTGTGAACATTTTTAAAGTGTCTTGCCAGAATGTGTACGCATATGTTTTATGAGAGTTTCATTTCGTGAAGAGGAGTAGTTACAATGTGAATAATTTGTAAGGTTTTTCACCAGAATGTGTACGCATATCCCTTATAGGATCTCTTTTTTCTGAAGCAGAGTAACTACAATGTGAACATTTGTAAGGTTTTTCACCAGAATGTGTACGCATATGGATTTTAAGACTTCCTTTTTGTGAAGAAGAGTAACTACACTGTGAACATTTGTAAGGTTTTTCGCCAGAATGTGTACGCATTAGGCTTATAAGATTTCCATTTTCCGAAGCTGAGTAGTTACAATGTGAACATGTGTAAGGTTTTTCACCAGAATGTGTACGCATATGGCTTATAAGATTTCCATTTTCCGAAGCTGAGTAGTTACAATGTGAACATTTGTAAGGTTTTTCACCAGAATGTGTACGCATATGGCCTATAAGATGTCCTTTTCGAGAAGCAGAGTAACTACACAGTGCACATTTGTAAGGTTTTTCGCCAGAATGAGTACGCATATGGTTTATGAGATTTCCCTTATGCGAAGCTGAGTAGGTACAGACTGAATATTTGTAAGGTTTTTCACCAGAATGGGTACGCATATGGCTTATAAGATGTCTTTACAAGAAGCAAAGTAACTACACTGTTCACATTTGTAAGGTTTTTCACCAGAATGTGTACGCATATGGATTATAAGATGTCCTTTTACAGAAGCAGTGTAATTACACTGTGAACATTTGTAAGGTTTTTCACCAAAATGTGTACGCATATGGATTTTAAGACTTCCTTTTTGTGAAGCTGAGTAACTACACTGTGAAGATTTGTAAGGTTTTTCGCCAGAATGTGTACGCATATGGCTTATATGATTTCCATTTTCCGATGTTGAGTAGTTACAATGTGAACATTTGTAAGGTTTTTCACCAGAATGTGTACGCATATGGCCTATAAGATGTCCTTTTCGAGAAGCAGAGTAACTACAAAGTGCAAATTTGTTAGGTTTTTTGCCAGAATGAGTACGCATATGGTTTATGAGATTTCCCTTATGCGAAGCTGAGTAAGTACAGTCTGAATATTTGTAAGGGTTTTCACCAGAATGTGTACGCACATGGCCTATAAGATGTCCTTTACAAGAAGCAGAGTAACTACACTGAGCACATTTGTAAGGTTTTTCACCAGAATGTGTACGCATATGGATTATAAGATGTCCTTCTACAGAAGCAGTGTATTTACACTGTGAACATTTGTAAGGTTTTTCACCAAAATGTGTATGCATATGGATTTTAAGACTTCCTTTTTGTGAAGCAGAATAACTACACTGTGTACATTTGTAAGGTTTTTGGCCAGAATGTGTACGCAAATGCTTTATAAGATGTCCTTTTTGTGAAGCTGAGTAACTACACTGTGAACATTTTTAAGGTGTCCTGCCAGAATGTGTACGCATATGTTTTATGAGAGTTTCATTTCGTGAAGAAGATTAGTTAATTTGAATAATTTGTATGGTTTTTCACCAGAATGTGTACGCATATGCCCTATAAGACTTCCATTTTCTGAAGCAGAGTAACTACAATGTGAACATTTGTAAGGTTTTTCACCAGAATGTGTACGCATATGGATTTTAAGACTTCCTTTTTGTGAAACAGAATAACTACACTGTGAACATTTGTAAGGTTTTTGCCAGAATGTGTACGCATATGGCCTATAAGATGTCCTTTTGGAGGAGCAGAGTAACTACACAGTGCACATTTGTATGGTTTTTCGCTAGAATGAGTACGCATTTGGTTTATGAGATTTCCCTTATGCGAAGCTGAGTAGGTACAGACTGAATATTTGTAAGGTTTTTCACCAGAATGGGTACGCATATGGATCATATGATGTCTTTACAAGAAGCAGAGTAACTACACTGTACAAATTTGTAAGGTTTTTCACCAGAATGTGTACGCATATGGAT
This sequence comes from Prosapia bicincta, assembly GCA_036971475.1. Lineage (NCBI taxonomy): Eukaryota > Metazoa > Arthropoda > Insecta > Hemiptera > Cercopidae > Prosapia > Prosapia bicincta. The sequence goes on from JBAIZL010000001.1 coordinate 36,190,184, forward strand.
TTTAAGACTTCCTTTTTGTGAAGCAGAGTTACTACAATGTGAACATTTTGTAAGGTTTTTCGCCAGAATGTGTACGCATATGGCTTATAAGATTTCCATTTTCCGAAGCTGAGTAGTTACAATGTGAACATGTGTAAGGTTTTTCACCAGAATGTGTACGCATATGGCTTATAACATTTCCATTTTCCGAAGCTGAGTAGTTACAATGTGAACATTTGTAAGGTTTTTCACCAGAATGTGTACGCATATGGATTATAAGATGTCCTTTTTGTGAAGCAGATTAACTACACTGTGTACATTTGTAACGTTTTCGCCAGAATGTGTACGCAAATGCTTTATAAGATGTCCTTTTTGTGAAGCTGAGTTACTACACTGTGAACATTTTTAAGGTGTCTTGCCAGAATGTGTACGCATATGTTTTATGAGAGTTTCATTTCGTGAAGAAGATTAGTTACAATTTGAATATTTTGTAAGGTTTTTCACCAGAATGTGTACGCATATGCCTTATAAGACTTCCTTTTTCTGAAGCAGAGTAACTACAATGTGAACATTTGTAAGGTTTTTCACCAGAATGTGTACGCATATGGATTTTAAGACTTCCTTTTTGTGAAACAGAGTATCTACACTGTGAACATTTGTAAGGTTTTTCGCCAGAATGTGTACGCATATGGCTTATAAGATTTCCATTTTCCGAAGCTGAGTAGTTACAATGTGAACATTTGCAAGGTTTTTCACCAGAATGTGTACGCATATGGATTTTAAGACTTCCTTTTTGTAAATCAGATTAACTACACTGTGTACATTTGTAAGGTTTTTCGCCAGAATGTGGATGCAGATGCTTTATAAGATGTCCTTTTGGAGAAGCAGAGTAACTACACAGTGCACATTTGTATGGTTTTTCGCTAGAATGAGTACGCATTTGGTTTATGAGATTTCCCTTATGCGAAGCTGAGTAGGTACAGACTGAATATTTGTAAGGTTTTTCACCAGAATGGGTACGCATATGGCTCATAAGATGTCTTTACAAGAAGCAGAGTAATTACACTGTGAACATTTGTAAGGTTTTTCAGCAAAATGTGTATGCATATGGATTTTAAGATTTCCTTTTTGTAAAGCAGATTAACTACACTGTGTACATTTGTAAGGTTTTACGCCAGAATGTGTACGCAAATGCTTTATAAGATGTCCTTTTTGTGACGCTGAGTAACTACACTGTGAACAATTTTAAAGTGTCTTGCCAGAATGTGTACGCATATGTTTTATGAGAGTTTTATGGCGTGAAAAAGAGTAGTTACAATTTGAATAATTTGTAAGGTTTTTCACCAGAATGTGTACGCATATGGATTTTAAGACTTCCTTTTTGTGAAACAGAGTAACTACACTGTGAACATTTGTAAGGTTTTTCGCCAGAATGTGTACGCATATGGCTTATAAGATGTCCTTTTACAGAAGCAGAGTAATTACACTGTGAACATTTGTAAGGTTTTTCACCAAAATGTGTATGCATATGGATTTTAAGACTTCCTTTTTGTGAGGCAGAGTAACTACACTGTGAACATTTGTAAGGTTTTTCACCAGAAAGTGTACGCATATGGATTATAAGATGTCCTTCTACAGAAGCAGAGTAATTACACTGTGAACATTTGTAAGGTTTTTCACCAGAAAGTGTACGCATATGGATTATAAGATGTCCTTTTACAGAAGCAGAGTATTTACACTGTGAACATTTGTAAGGTTTTTCACCAGAAAGTGTACGCATATGGATTATAAGATGTCCTTTTACAGAAGCAAAGTAATTACACTGTGAACATTTGTAAGGTTTTTCACCAGAAAGTGTACGCATATGGATTATAAGATGTCCTTTTACAGAAGCTGAGTAATTACACTGTGAACATTTGTAAGGTTTTTCACCAAAATGTGTATGCATATGGATTTTAAGACTTCCTTTTTGTGAGGCAGAGTATCTACACTGTGCACATTTGTAAGGTTTTTCACCAGAAGGTGTACGCATATGGATTATAAGATGTCCTTTTACAGAAGCAGAGTAATTACACTGTGAACACTTGTAAGGTTTTTCACCAAAATGTGTATGCATATGGATTTTAAGACTTCCTTTTTGTGAAGCAGATTAACTACACTGTGTACATTTGTAAAGTTTTTCGCCAGAATGTGTACGCAAATGCTTTATAAGATGTCCTTTTTGTGAAGCTGAGTAACTACACTGTGAACGTTTTTAAAGTGTCTTGCCAGAATGTGTACGCATATGTTTTATGAGAGTTTCATTTCGTGAAGAAGAGTAGTTACAATGTGAATAATTTGTAAGGTTTTTCACCAGAATGTGTACGCATATGCCTTATAAGATCTCCTTTTTCTGAAGCAGAGTAACTACAATGTGAACATTTGTAAGGTTTTTCAGCAGAATGTGTACGCATATGGATTTTAAGACTTCCTTTTTGTGAAGCAGAGTAACTACACTGTGAACATTTGTAAGGTTTTTCGCCAGAATGTGTACGCATTAGGCTTATAAGATTTCCATTTTCCGAAGCTGAGTAGTTACAATGTGAACATGTGTAAGGTTTTTCACCAGAATGTGTACGCATATGGCTTATAAGATGTCCTTTTCGAGAAGCAGAGTAACTACACAGTGCACATTTGTAAGGTTTTTCGCCAGAATGAGTACGCATATGGTTTATGAGATTTCCCTTATGCGAAGCTGAGTAGGTACAGACTGAATATTTGTAAGGTTTTTCACCAGAATGGGTACGCATATGGATTATAAGATGTCCTTTTACAGAAGCAGAGTAATTACACTGTGAACATTTGTAAGGTTTTTCACCAAAATGTGTATGCATATGGATTTTAAGACTTCCTTTTTTGAAGCAGATTAACTACACTGTGTACATTTGTAATGTTTTTCGCCAGGAGAGACGGAAACCTTCCTGAGGATGCGAAGTTGCGCCACTGTCACATTAGCATGGCATCATTGGGTGGAAGAGGTTGCATGTTGATCAGCGTAACGCAACACAATGTAGAGATTATTGGCAGCTTCGGCATGAGCAAAAGCATTTGTAGAGGCATCTTTTTTTCTTGCTATCGCTATCTGCTACACTGTCATCGTGTTGATCCTGGATCATAGACACCATGCCATCGGTATATTCCTTATTGTTTTCTAGTGATGTCTACTCTTCCAGGCAACTTTCTGCAGCATCTTCACATCCTGGTACTTTTTGAATGAGCTCAGTTTCCTCATCCCGTGTTCTAAGTGGTGTTTCCAAAAATTCGATTTTATGCCAGAGCTGCTTCCAAGATTTCTGCAGTTAAGTGTTACTGATATTATTATACGATTCAGCTACCCAGTAAATTACATCCTTTATTGTAATCGTCTTAAGTTACAATAAGCCCCAGGGGTTGGGGGATGATTAATGGCGTCGCCTAATGTAAGAAATCGTGGGTATGTAAATTTATTATCATTAAAAAAATATGTGGGAATATAATATGACTAAGTGTTGGAAGAAAAAATAGAAATGTGTGGTCGAGGATCGAACGTTTAGTATGCAGGCGCGGAACGCTAGTGACAGAGCTATGAGTCAGGCAGCTGAGTGACAGTGTTTGATGCGGTTAGAAGAAGGTCGTCCTATGCTTTGACGTGTGTTCACTATTAGAACACTCAGGTCAGGTGACGGTCAACAAATATTACAATATAATTAAAAAGACGCGGGACCTATATACATACTGTGTTAAGCCAACATGTATGTTAACCTATATACCTAATGTGTTATACCAACATGCATGTTAACCTATATACATACAGTGTTAAGCCAATATTCATGTTAACCTATATAGGCTTATATACTATGTTAAGCCAGCATGCAATATACTCTAAATAGCCCTATATACTGTGTTAAACCAATATGCATGTTAACCTATATACATCCTGTATTAAGCCAATATCCCCGTTACCCACATAGGCCTATATACTATGTTAAACCAGCATGAATGATAGCCTATATAGTGTGTTAAACAAATATGTGTGTAAACCCACATAAATACTATGCTAAGCCATCATGCATGCTATCCTACATAGGCCTATATACTATGTTAAGTTAACATGCATGATAGCCCTATATAGTGTGTTAATAAGCCAATATGTATCTAAACCTACATACTGTGCTAAACAAATAATATCCGATGCATGGCTTGACTATGGGTCTTAGGTATAGGGAGCTTCCCAAACCCCAGATATAGTCGCTGTAAATACACAACAAATAGGCTAATCATCAGGTACAAGGCATAAATCTAAGGCAATGCAAGAGTAACCTCACATGTAGGGGCTTTCCAAACTGTGATATGGTCGCTCTAAATACTATAACACACAACAAATAGGTTAATCATATTCCCTACGTGGGCCTACAAATTATGTTAAGGTAACACGCATGATAGCCTACAAACTGTGCTAAGCCAATATGCATGTAAATCTTCGCACATCCTGTAATAAGCCAATATGCATGATACGGTACATAGGCCTACATATTGTGTAAAGTAAATATGCATGTCACCCTACATAGGCCTACATCCTGTATTATGCCAATATGCACGTTACCCTACCAAAGCCTACATACTGTGTTAAGCCAATAAAAATGTAAACCTACATTCCTCCTGTATTAAGCCAATATGTATGTTAGCCTACGTAGACCTAAATACAGTGTTAAGCCAATATGTATGTTAACCTACATACATCCTGTTTTAAACCATTATGCATGTTACCCTACATAGACTTAAATCTTGTATTAAACCAATATGGATAATACCCTACATATGCCTAAATTCGGTGTTTAGCCAATAACCATATAAACCTACATACATCCTGTATTAAGCCAATATGCATGTAAACCTACATAGCCCTACATACTGTGTTAAGCCAGTATACATGTTACCCTACATAGGCCTACATACTGTGTTAAGCCAGTATGAATGTAAAGCTACATACATCCTGAAATAAGACAATATGCAAGTTAACCTACATAGCACTACATACTGTGTTAAGAAAATATGTATGTTAACCTATATACATCCTGTAGGCGATGGGGTAACCCCTACCAGCTTAGAAATGTAGAGGGGATGATGATGGATTCAACCCTTACATAGAGAACAATATAAGCACTCGCAACAAACAGCACAGACATAGTCTACAGACAACACCATGGTCGGTGTTTACTTCTGGACAGATACTCTCACAATTGAGAAAAAAGTGTTCCCCAAACTCACCCAGCAGATTACGCTCGTTTCGTACTTGGAAAGGAGTGTCAAATGATACTGTTAATCTGATGCTTCTCAGTGAGGCGGGACTTTTTTACACCGGACAAGAAGATCAAACCTTGTGCTTTACATGCGTAGGGGTCTAAAAGGTTGGTTACCGAATGATGATCTCTTAGAGGAACACGCAATGTGGTTTCCTAGATGTAAATATGAGGAGGCTGTGAAATCTAAACGGGCACAGATGGAGGTCGACTGTACGTCCGACGACGATGACGACGCAGACGATGATGATGGAAACACTCAATCTCAGGATGGACGTACGTTATGTAAAATTTGTTGTATCGAAGAAATACGGGTGGCCCTTTTACCGTGCAGACATGTGTACGCCTGTCAAGGATATGCCTTAAACCTTCAAGAGTGTAGCGTTTGTAGAGTGCCGACATCCAGCTTGTTAACAGTTTATCTTTCATAGTCTTCACCGTCATGTTACTAATTAGTTAAGCCTAATAAAATGTAAATATTATTTTTATTGTTCAATAGAAAAGTTTATGTGATACATGTGTTAGTATTTATTCTTGTAAATCGTATAACCATTATTAAATTAAAAAAGAAACAATTATTGCAAGCACTTGGATGTGATAGTGGTGTTTCTTTTATTGTAAACAACATGGGATGACTCATAAGGTAATAAGTAGTAGTAGTAGTATTTGATAATAGAGACATATATTTACAATAATAATAATAACAATACGATGTGAACATTAAACATAATTAAACCTTCAATGTTAAATTTCTTAAATCTAGTTACAAATCCTCTGCTATTGCTTTATTTTTATTACCGCGACATTTGTACAAAAGTCGACTGGTCGCAATTTGTCTTGCCTGAGACAAATTAATAGATATCTCGGTAATTTATATAATTACTCTGTATCATCCTCTAAAATAGGTTTTCACAAGTTTAACACTATCTCTTAATATTAGACATTTTTCTGTAAACTGTAAAAACTCTATATATCTATCGTAATTTCGTATGTAAGCTACATTTAATTTATAAATGTCCGATATATATTCACAAAAACATGTAAACTCGTATCCCTGATCTATTGCCATTTTTAGTGTTGTATTTCTAAATCAATATAAACTGTCGTTAAAAGCTATTAAAAATTGATTAGGGCAAAACACACTCATAGTGATGCCATCATGATAATCCTTTGATTCTCAATGGATAATACAAAAGCCAAAATGTGACTTCTCATTGTCCATGTACCTAAAACACAATACTCCTGACGTTATTTATCGTCAGGAGTTTTTGCAGATTCAACAAACTCACCAACATACTGTGACTATATTCACAGACGGTTCAAAACTGGACAATGGGATAGGTTGTGCATTTTATATGGAAGGACAAACTTTCACTTACGGATTGCCCTCAGCCTGTAGCGTTTTTACTGCAGAACTTTATGCAATTTTCCAAGTTTTAAGATCAATTCCGTCTGCAAAATCTAAATATCTTGTGTGTTGTGATTCCAAAAGTGCTCTCCAGACTATTCAGGAAATGTACACTAAGAACCCTTTAGTTGGAGACATCTTGTGCTCTATACACAGGCTCCAATTACGAGGTGTCGAGGTGTCATTTCTCTGGGTGCCTGGTCACTGCGGAATATTTGGAAACACTAAAGCAGATGAAGGTGCAAAATTAGCTACAAGTATGGTACCATCGACACAACGTATGATGGCATCAGATTTTGTATGCAATGTTAAAACTATACTATTCTCTGTTTGTAATGAAGAATGGCAAAATGTAAATAGAAACAAGCTGAGGGACATCAAAAATACCGTCCGACCATGGAGGACATCTGTTCGTTCGAATCGTAGGGAGGAAGTGGTGGTTACTCCACTTCGCATCGGCCACTCTTTGTTAACGCATGGATGGTTGATGCGACATGAGGATCCACCACTATGTCCGTTTTGTAGAAGCAATATTACAATCAAGCATATCCTGCTTGATTGTGATGAGTTGAGCGATTTGTATGTACGTTACGATCTTCGAGGTAGTTTAAAGGTGGTTTTAAGGGACTATGTCACGGCTATCGACCGTGTCATCGCTTTCTTACGCCACCTGAATCTATTTAATAATATTTAAATTATGTATAATTTTAGTTTCTTTCGTTTAGTTACAATTAGTATTAAACATTTATTTTATTTTATTTTGTTTAGTTGGTTAGTTTTATTTTGAAATAATTATTTAAATATTTTATAGTTAGGCGATGATAACCTTGATAGGTTTTTCGCCTGGAAAAAAACCAAAAGGTATGGCCTCCTATGTATAACATATGCTCACTCGAAAAGTTTACATCCAAAAATATTTTTTATATTCTTTTCCTATATTATAGGCAAATTTCTTAAAAGTATGAAGTTTTCTTACACATACAAAGGATTATAGGTATAAAACATATTTAAATAAGTAAAAATACTAATGAAGTCATCATCTAAATATCTTATAATCTTGTCGCTAATTAGCGGGTTGGTGAAGCATTCAACTGTTACCATGGTGTATCTGGAAATTAATAGAAGGTTATTGCAATGTTAGTCTGAATATCTAAAGTTTGTTCACACAAATATCCCCCGAAGGGGGTAAGGAGAGGTACCAGCCCCGCCTCTCCTCGTGGCATCCGTCCGCAAAACAAAATGATGCCTCCGTGTATCACCGACCGTCCTGCTTGACAAGTACATTCGCCTTACGGACCTTTACGGCCGCTCAAGAGGGGATGCATACTCCTCACGAACTGATTAGAGCTACGCCAGTGAGCATTCATCCTACACATTCATACTACTCATCAATCAGGAGGGTACGGTCTAAGAATTACTTATAGAAAACAATACATTTGTGTGAAAAATCAACATTCGCTAGTACATAGCTATTCATTTTGTTCACTCATTCGTGGAATTTTGTAGCCATAAGGTAGTGAGTCATAATCGTTGTGCAGAATTTTTTTATTTTTTTATTTTATTTTTATTTTGTCTTTTTTAATCATTTGTTAATCTGAATATTTATAGAAAACAATACAGTGTGAAAAATCAACATTCGCCAGTACATAGCTATTAATTTTGTTCACTCATGCGTGGACGTTTGTAACCATAAGGTAGTGTATCGTAATCATCGTGCATTTTCCTTTTAGCGCCTGTTAATCTAAATATTTTAACTTCTGAGATCGTGATGACGTCACGATCTTTTGTTCGGCGGATCCGACTATTAGTTACTACGAGCGGATCGTTACCCTCCAAAACCATTCGTTTCATTGACTCAAATTTGACCGTGGCGGAAGTACTGAGATTCAGGGCCAAGCCTTTGACTTTGCACACGGTCACGTGATCGTTTTTATTTGTAGACCAGACTTTGTAGCCGTAGATTTTAGGGCCGCTTGAGACGGATTCGGTAATATACGAACTTGGACCGTATTCTAAGAGCTCGTCAGTCGTCTGGCCTAAATAATCTCCGGTTTCGACTCTTGGCAGACCCTCCCTGTGAAGGTATACTACGCTGTCGGTATCTTTGTAAATATGTTGAGGGCCTAAAGCGTCCATATATTCGTATAACTTTAATCTAGCATGAGCAGTAGTGTAGACGGCTAGTACTACGTTGTCAGTGGGCAGTATTTTGCAAACGTCATCCGAAAACTGCCAATTCACTACCACCATGTCTTCGTTCACTTCCTATATATTATTTACATCAATAGACGGGCTATGCAACATTTTAAACAATTCATGAGGCTGCCTAATAATCGAGGTTTTTGTCTGATTCTCCCTCTGTCCAAATTTTCCCCAAAACGAGTTCAACATTAATTTGGTCAACGAGCGCGAGCCTTCGTTTTTAGCGGTCTTTGATTGGTCTAAACGAACACCCTCGTTGATGAAATAATCTTCAACGTACTTGGCCTTGTCCTCTTCCGTTCGACACCAGCCAGGGTAACCTGACGCCTCCTGTTTCATTTTTAGAAATGTATTAATAAACTCTTTAAACAGCCCATCGTTCCCTGGAGCCATTTCGTACTGCCACATTTCGTGCATTTCCACAATGGCATACCTCTTCTCTACCGCCTTACGGATCTCGTCCATGGTCCATGTGCCTGTCAGAGCACGCTCGTCCACCGTATGTCCGTATTCATCAGGGTTCAGAGTTTCTCCACAAGTCCGACAGAGTACAAACATCAACTTCTTATTCATCTTTAGCGGCAATACAGGGTGGTAGAATTATGCACTTGAGCAACCCATCGGCGCTCATTTCCAATTTCCTACACTCGTCGTTACCGACGATTATTTTAGGGTGTCCGACCGGGTATTTTCCGTACTTGCATACCCATGGATAGAACGAACATACGTCTGCGTACTGGATTGTTTCGTCCTCTTTAACATCGCAGTAGGTCTTTATATTCCCCGTCCTGCCGCCGAAGAAAGCGTCGCGTGGGTTAAGGGGCGCAGTGTTGAGGATGGGGTGGGTTTCGAGGTAATCAAAGGGCTTGTCTTTTTTCTCCTGCTGTCTAAATACACACTCCCACATCTCGACGACCTCATAGCCGGCCTTTGAGAGTTTAGCGTTTTTCGCTTTTGTCCTTTCGAAGCGGGCATTTTGCGTATCCGCCGGATCATCCTCCAAGGTGGCGTCACGTCCGTTGGGGAAGCACTTGGGACAGACGTGGAACCAACAGCCCTGGAATTCGTACACAGTGTTCGTCACAGTCCGTCGACCTTTAGACCGTCGACTTTCATCTCGCGGCCGTTACCTGCATGACATATTCGCAAGTTGCCCTCTGTTTCGAGCCACAGCAGCCATTGCAGAGCGATAAACGATTGTTTATTGGCTAGACGGTAACCGGATTTCGGAATTATGGCGATTGTGTTCGGTTTCAGAAAGTTTCTTCTAAACGCCAAGTTACAGGCGCTGGCGATGGTCACGGCCTCTAGAAACGGATCAACGTTACATTCTTGTAGGAAACAGGTTCTGAATTTCAAGCACGCTTGTGCCAAGATCTCTACGTCCGACAGGCAGTATTCGAATATTTCCTTTTGGAAATAAATCACGTACTCGCCGCGCACCTGTTCGTCTTACCATCTTGAAAACTCTTCGTGATTCTTGTCAAACATAGAATCGGGGCAATAGTACTCTTTGGCGGGGATAGGGCCTACATAATTTTCATTGGCCAACGTGTTGAACAGGTGCGGAAAATAACGTTTTTTTCTTTTCCGGAGGTAGATCTTTTCCGGAGAAGGCTTTGGGCAGTTTAGACAGGGCCATAAGCATGTAGTTGAGAGAGGCGATTAATTTAACGTTGAGTTACATGAGGATGACCTTGGTGCCCCGTGTAATCAGGTCAGGTGTAAATTGGGTCTCTTCTAGAACGTACTTTAGGATAAACTGAAAATCAATGGCCTGGCCGTTGTGTGCTATGACGATCACTTTTTTGTACGCTTTTCGCACTTCCATAAGGTACACCATGAATTTGTTGACGGGGTCCTCTATGAACACTCGAGTTCTTTCCGTACACTGTAGGCATGCACCGCCGCTCATAAACTTCCAACAGTATTGCTGGGACACACACAAATTGACACGATGCACTCGAGCGTCGTTAATAACTTCGTCTTGTCGAGTTTCAAGATCAAAGAAAACGAAAAGAAAGTTATTTGCTAGCGGTCGCCTAGTATCGATTCTCATATAGTACAGATGGCCTGCTGGCATGTACTCCTTACAAACTTTACAGTAGCTCTCGCCGCATACGTAAGGAGCTTTTCTGTTCTTCGTTAGAATGTATCTATTACAGTCTGGACACTTTCTTATCGCCCAGCATACATTTTTGATGTGCGCCGTAAAAGAAGCTATATTTTGAAATTGTCTATTGCAGTCGCCGCATAGGATGCCCTCGTCTTCAAGCAAACACGGCGGGGACCTCTTGCAAGAGTTGCATTTGGCTGAGCATTGATTGTACATGCGATTATCGTAGGGAACGTGGCACGATTCGCAATAGTAACTACAAGCGAACGCACCTGTCAGATTTGTTATAACGTTGAAGTGATTGGAATGATATAATAAATTTAGCTTGTGCTTCGGGTTCTGAGCGTCGCCCTCAAAGTAAATATCACGACCTCTGCTACCGTAATTGTAAACTGTAATTTTATAATCGGAGAGATAATTTTGAAACTGTTGCAATTCGCGAATACCTGCACCCCATCCCCTATTTGTACCCCGGCGTCCGTCATTAGCTGTTTTGATCTGTTGGTTTAACACTTGCCTCCGTCCATTCTCACGAGCTTGTACTCGAGGTCTTTTAACGCATGCGAAATAGCTACAACCAGAGAACAGGGTAAACAAAGAGCGTCCTTATTTTTAATCGTAACAATACCCTTCCTACGGTGCGACTCTTCGTTGGAATTATTTTACAATCCGGGTCTTACACGCCCACGCCCTATAGGTACTTTAACCTTTGTACAGGTCACTTTTAAGGTGTCGTCGTCTTTAAAGGTATCTGCGTTGCTCTGGATAATAGAACCAAAGATATTAAACAACGCGTCGACAGTTATCGAGGACGCTGCTCTAAACGAAATATATCTAGGGGCGTGGTTTCGAAGATTTAGGCTCTGCATGGTGAAGCCTAATTGTACGTCTTTAGTAGCGTTTTTTTCATAGTCTCTAAAATTTCCGCTAGTCCGCGTCTAACCCAGTCTAGCTCGTTTTCCACCTCGGGCACAGGATTGAATATAAAAGTTACTCTAGTGCCATACATTCGGAATTTTCTTACATATATCTCGGCCAACGATACAATACCGCCGACCATTTTAGAGAAAAATCAGAGATGTGAAACAATTTAATCACTACAATAATTCTCAGATTAACAGAGGTATATGCTATATATTTATTGAAAGAGATGCTATGCGAAAGAGTTTAAATCTTGAATTAATCACCAAAATAATTCAACTTGTTTTGATTGATTTAATCACTACAATAATTCAACTTGTTTTGAATAAAAGTTATTCGAAGAGATGTTTCGTGAAACAATTTAAATTTTGAATTAATCGCTAAAATACTTCAACTTGTTTTGATTGATTTAATCACTACAATAATTCAACTTGTTTTGAAAATAAATACTCAGATTAACACATGTATTTCTCAAAGAGATGTTATGTTTGAATTATTTGCTAAACTAATTCAAGCTGTTATGAAAAACACTCAGATTAACACAGGTATCTGCTATAAAATTATGTGAAACAATTTAATGTTTGAGTTAATTCAAATTGTTTTGAGAACACACTCAGATTAACACAGGTATTTGCTAATATAAGATGTTAGTTTATAGACTACAGATTTCACACGAGGATAAGTAACAATGAGATAGCTTACCAGAGTGCTTCTTCTTCCAATGTTGAATAGCAAGTGGTAATTGTCACAGTGAGGTTTGTAAGTCATAAGCGCTAGCACGTGATCGAATCATGAACTAGCTTGCCCACCCCTTATAAATGGCCGCGGCCGCCATGATGTAATCAACATGGGGAATATGGACTCGTCCACCCCTCACACATGGACCCGTCTACCCCTCACACACGGACTTGTCCACTACATAATATACATGGGGGGGAGTATAGCAGATTTGAACAGTCAGTGTTGTGAGTGCTTTACGTGATCGTATACATAAGTGCGTGTCAGTAAGTATGTCTTCAGTGTCGGTTAAGTTTTCAACTTTAAATTCTGTAGATTCTATACCTATACGCGGTCTGAAGATAGGCAAAGCCTATAAAATTGTACATACACGATTTGTCGAGACAACGTATGGCAATGCTGTAGATTCTATACCTATACGCGGTCTGAAGATAGGCAAGGCCTATAAAATTGTACATGCACGATTTGTCAACACAAAGTATGGCAATGCTGTAGATTCTATACCTATACGCGGTCTGAAGATAGGCAAGGCCTATAAAATTGTACATGCACGATTTGTCAAGACAAAGTATGGCAATGCTGTAGATTCTATACCTATACGCGGTCTGAAGATAGGCAAGGCCTATAAAATTGTACATGCACGATTTGTCGAGACAAAGTATGGTAATGCTGTACTTGTAGACCTACTGGTAGATGAAGACTGACGCGCTGTCTTTCTTCCTAAACGATACGTCACGGCTTTGACTGAGGAAGATTTAAATTCTGTTGTAGGCAAATTTTTAACTGTTACCAAACATGTCGGTCAGACTGTGAATTTGGACATAACAGATTTATATTATTATTTTTTTAAGAACGTTTCAGCATGTTTTCTTTTTTAATTTTTTATTTTACAGTGCCTCTATCTTTGTTTAACCTATGTGCCATAGAAGTCTGCGCATGCGTGCAGACCAGAAATCATATAGACAATTTGGAATTACCAGTATCTGTAATGCAAACTTTGATGAAATCTTTTAAAGACTATGTATTGATGAAAACTTGTGGCACTACTGATTTTGATTTTTTATCTATAGAATTCAATAATTTAAATTTTTCAGAATTTTTAAGGTTGATGAACCACCCTGGTGAGGTAACTGTGTTTGCCTATGAAAGGACATTTGTAAAATTTATTAGATTTCACTACAGCGGTCTGTCTAATAATAATAATAATATTTGCCGAGAGTGTTTGAGTAACTTGGTGATCCACCAATCTGAAAATTTCGATATCGAAAGAGCCAGTTACATACACTCTACAGCCGAAGTGGACTGCTTCGAATTTTTACATTATATTCGGGACCCCGATAACTGGTGCGATAACTGTTTAAGCCGGTTATTAAACATACTTAGTTTTGAAGAATTTTTACAATCAAGTCCTGAAGAGGGCTATACTTTAGTCAACTATTGTGATCCGTTAATCTGCAAGTCATACATTCACGAGAGATGGCATCAACGTCGTACCAACCTATAAACACCCAAATTGTAAGTAACTACTCTTTAGACTTTTTCAAAGTTGTATTCTTTTTCAAATTATGTAAAGCCTAAATCACACAATATATTGAGTGTTAGTTTATTTATAAATAGCATTTATAGGAAAGCATATTTTTTTCAGTATACTTTTTCAAATTATGTAAAGCCTAGATCACACAATATATTAAGTGTTAGTTTATTTATCAATAGATTCTTTTTTCAAATTATGTGAAGTCTAGATCACACAATATATTGAGTGTTAGTTTATTTATAGGAAAGCATATTTTCAGAATTCTTATTCAAATTATGTAAAGCCTAGATCACACAATAGGCCTATATTGAGTGTTAGTTTATTTATCAATAGATTCTTTTTCAAATTATGTAAAGCCTAGATCACATAATATATTGAGTGGTAGTTTATTTATCAACAGATTTTTTTCAAATTATATGAAGTCTAGATCACACAATATAGGCCTATTGAGTGTTAGTTTATTTATAGGAAAGCATATTTTCAGAATTCTTTTTCAAATTATGTAAAGCCTAGATCACACAATATAATGAGTGTTAGTTTATTTATCAATAGATTCTTTTTCAAATTATGTAAAGCCTAGATCACACAATATATTAAGTGATAGTTTATTTATCAATAGCATTTATAGGAAAGCATATTTTCCAGAATTCTTTTTCAAATTATGTTTAGCCTAGATCACACAATATATTGAGTGGTAGTTTATTTATCAATACCAGTTAATCTCATTGGCGGCTCCTGCCCAATTACATTGGTGGCTCATGACAAGGGGTTTCCCCAGATTTACGAGATGCGGAGAAAATTTTGAAATTTGATACCCATTTAACTCGTTTTATATTCTAAGCACCTACAACTGTTATTAAGTTATACTTATTGATTAATATATTAACATTGCTATAACTAATAGACGTATTACGGTGTGATTTACGAAATGTTGTAAGGTTGGGTAGTTAAGTGATCGCCTATTGTTTGCTAAAGCGTCGAGTACTCAACGAGTAGTGTGAATCATGTTTTACTTTTAAGAGTATATTAGGCCACTGCGTATGCGCATCAAAGGATCTATAAATGGAAACAATACTTATCTAGTACATAAATATTATTCTTTAAAATGAGTTTAAAATAGTAGTTTCATAAACGCATATTATTATTAAATATAAAATTTGATTTATTTACTTTGAGTCAAACGCACCAACATTTATTTGTGAGAACATTACAAATAAGCCTACAATGCTGCTGCCTAATCAGCAGCACTGATTAGTCATTTCTCAACGCATGCGCAAGACGGCGGGACTCCATCCCAGGCAACCCGTAACACTCGTATTGAGTGACGTCACCGCACGGTTTTGGCTGTTTCAGCTTATTCCATGCACACTCAATGCACTAGTCTGGGGCTCTCTGCTGTGAGCCCCGCACGGAGCTTGCGGCTAATTTCGTGCGTCAACTGCTAAATATTTTATGGTTTAACATTACTTAAATAATTCTAAGCTCTTCTTAACCTAATTTAAGATAAATGAATATTAATTAAAAATTAATTTTTGTAATTGGGAGGGCTGCGCCCCAGAGCCCTTTTGGAAAACCGCCACTGGTTAATCTGTATTTATAGGAAAAGCATATTTTCAGAATTCTTTTTCAAATTATGTAAAGCCTAGATCACACAATATATTGAGTGGTAGTTTATTTATAGGGAAGCATATTTTCAGAATTCTTTTTCAAATTATGTAAAGCGTAGATCACACTATATATTGAGTGGTAGTATACTTATCAATAGCAGTTAATCTGTATTTATAGGAAAGCATATTTTCAGAATTCCTTTTCAAATTATGTAAAGCCTAGATCACACAATATATTAAGTGTTAGTTTATTTCAAATTGAAGCTTATTTTGAACACAAGATATTATATGTTATTTTCAATTCTGTTCAAATTATGTGAAGCCTAGATCTCACAATATATTGAGTGTTAGTTTATTTTCAATAGATTCTTTTTCATTTTGTATAGGCGTACACAACACTTTCAGATTCTTCACTAACCCTTCAGGAATCGCCAACCTATTCACTATCTGCACTACTGCTACCCCTGGACTCATGGGCTACCTCATCTCCAAGCGTTCTGCCTTCCTGACCACCTGGAATTGTTGCTGACAGTGAAGAGGATGATCGCAGACCCGGCAGACTTCTATCGAGTTGGGATGATACCTTTTCGTTTCGTCTACAAGATTTCCTAATGGATTTCCATCCACCGTGGGACCTGCCCTCGCCCTACACCTGCTCACAAACGTTGGACTACACTTTAATGCAACTCTGCCTGGTAATTAGGGATTTGTGGATGGCTGCTTCGAGATCATACTACAGATCGAGCAAAACGTTTTCATTTAACATTTGGGGCATGACAAAGAGATTCCTAGAGGATATTATGTAGATGGGAGACGACCATTTACGAGCTGTCCATCGTATCAATTATAAAAAGAATAATGTAAGTAGATTTTCATATTATTTCAATTGACTTTTATGCTTCTTTCAGGCTATCTGGATCGAATTACTGATCGTAATGTTTCTTACAGGATTTTTAAAATCATATACAGCTAATATTAATTGACTTTATTGTTTCTTACAGAATACGTCACGTACGTCCGAGGGTAATCTACCTCCTATGTGCAATATATGCTGTGAGAACCCTGGAAACGCAGTTGCCACGCCATGTGGACATGTATTTTGTATAACCTGTCTCTCAAGATGTAACCACTGCCCGAATTGCAGAGCACGGATCGTCAACACTTTTAAGCTATATATGTAATAATGAGAATATAATTTTGATCATTTTTTATCAGTGCACTGTGAAATTATTATTATTATGTACTATCAGTTTAATAAAAAATCATGATGATAATGCTAATTGTAAATATTATTTTTCTAGCTTCCTTAGTCCCCTTGTTTAAGAATACTGAGGACAATATATCACACATTAAACAAAATAATATATATCTTTAGTACAGTTTGTATCCAATACAAATTTTATTTTAATCTCTCTTTTATATTTTAGGTTCTGAGAAATGTTATCTTTAATTATTAATTTCAGCTGGATAACTTTATCCAAGTCCTCCTCAGTCTTTTTAATATTTAATGTTCAGATGTCTAAACAACTGTTTATAAATTGAAATATTACACTTACTTGATTGATGTTCATATAGGATTTAATAAATATAGCCTTGAGGGAGCTTAATATATATCGTAATGTTACCAATATTAATTCAATATATTTAAAATTACTATATACTGTAATATTTTCTTCTTTTTTAACATAAATATTTTTGTAACATAAAACATATAACTCATTAATAATTTAAATTCTTTATTACAACAATTTTTTTATTCACACAATAAACAGAACAAAAAAAACAAAACTTAACAAGTTTTAACACAATAGGCTAAACTCAATTCCTTCAATTTTAGTTACAAAATTTTATACCCTAGGCTATTTTCTAAGATCTCTTAATATCTCGGGGTTTATATGCATGGGCTATATCTTTTAACTCTTTGGTTAATTAAATAAATTTTGATAAACAAGATTAAATTTAGAAAATAGTTTTAATAAATAGCTTCCTGATGAAAAAAAACTTAAATTTGGAATAAGCAAAAAGGTCCCTAAACTGTTTGAACTGGATATGTTTCTTATTACTTACTATTAATTAATTACAAGATATTCTAATAATGTACAATTTTAAATTTCCTTATGATTTTAAAAGTTCACTAAAGTTTATTTGTATAGCGCTATTTACTTAACTTATAAATTCTCGAAGTTTGGCTGAATCTTCATACAGGATTCATTTCTCTTTAAATTTTATATTTCACACAATTAAATTCCTTTTAGTTACTTCAAATTACATTAATACTGTATTATAGCTTTAAATTCACTTATCCTTGTTTAATTTGGCCAAGTTTCTCCACAAATTTGTACAATTTTGACGAAATTCTTCAAATGGAATTTTGACTTCTAAGAACTGCTCCTATTCCTTTGGCTACCCCACGCTAGACTAACGCGTCCTATTTCTTTTAAAAAAATGTTTTTAAAAGATGGCGACAATTCCTTTTTTAACTCTCATCTTCTATGTAATTTAGTTCGATTTTTTCCCACTAGAGTCGATTGTACACTGTCCTACTTCTTGGTTCCAGATCTGATGCAACAACGAGATTGTTTACAATCGCGTTTTAATTTGGTCAACATACTGATTCAATTTTCCGATCCTTAACAAACCTTCCAGTGTTTATTTAATTACTATTATTTGTGTGTGAAGTGTCTTTACTTTTTACTTTTGTAATAATTCCGAAATGTGTGTGTTTTGGCTGGATTTATGGAACATAACCTTTCATTTCATTGTTTACAACCGTTTTTCACCTTCTATCTCTCAAGTAATTACTTATGCCCTATGTTAATTGTTAAGTACAGGATCTTCAATAGACCACGTTTGTTTACAATTCTCATTATTTCGTATAACCTAGCAATCACCTGGTGTTTTATCACAGTTCAAGTTCCACCGCCTACTAGACTTTCATTGCCGACCAGAATCTAGGATTCTTTTACTGCAAAGAAGTAGGTTTTACGATCCAGTCACCAGACGCATTTAGACTATTCATCTATGGTTTTAGACTAATTTCTGATTTAGTTACCTGTTGCTAGCATTTCCGTCTTTCTCAAGTTACACACCTCTTGCAACATGGTGGTTTTCTAGTGCGGTTATCCTGTTTTCTATTCAAGTGTTTTAGCCGATTACATCGGGTTTAAACCGCGTTAGAATATTACACCGCTTACTGATTATGTTCAGTTAATGTCTTAGATGCGTTCTAACTATAAATTAACGCCGTCAAACTTTAATAAGTCATTTTAACCGCATTCTAAGTTTGATTGCCATTGTGTTAGGTTAACCGCGTGGTATTTCATTACACTGCAGACAATTAACTCTTTAACCTCGTGTGTGAACTATCTAGTGTTGATTAAAGATTTTATATTGTGACTATTGAAGTGCTTTTAACTTTCAATTAATTTTAAATAAGTTCTAGTTTTATGCCCTTCTTCGCAAGCTACGTTTCATCACTTCTGGACTTACCCAGGCCTGGGACAACCGCAGCATCAACTCTTCAACTACCCTGTATAGCTTGGAATGGTAAGTGGCGTAGACTTAACTTCACTCATAAAATTGAACTATTTCTTTTAATTAACGTTTAGTGTTTCATTTAAATTCAGTGTCGTTTTTATCATTAAAGCAGCCCTTGCACTGCTTCAACAAAGCAAGGTGGTCTTCCGGACTTTTTAGTGCAACCTCGTATGATTTGAACTACCCTATTGATTTCTAATATTTCACTTAATTTTCTTTCTTTAGTTTTGCTACCAAAACTATACATGGTCAACACGGGCCGAATAATTTGAATCGAATAAGCCATAGGTTACAGTTCACTGCAAAATTCATCTTAAAAATTTCCTTAACAAATCTTATTTGAATTCTAGTAAAAATGGCAATTAATACTGATTATTATTTGTCAAAATTAAATAATATCATTGAGGACCTGCAACAGGTTATTAACATAATTGCTGGAAATGATATCCCTACAGGTCTCATTAGCGAAATCCGACGCATCCACGGCAACTTTATTGACACATACGAATATATGGAAAAAACTTTTGAGCATGAAGTCGCTGAAACCGCAGAAAAGGCTTTTCAATTGAAAGCCAAATTTCAACTTTTGTACTTGCCCATCCTGGCTAAATGTCCAGGCATTATAAAATCTGAAGAAAAGGAAATTTCACCGGCTAACCTCACAAATAATTGCATCAGTCTGCCAAGCCTACAAGTACCCACTTTCTCAGGCAATAACAATGAATGGACAGACTTTATCACTATGTTTGACTCCATGATCCACTCTAATGCAAATCTTACCGCAGTACAAAAATTTCAGTACTTTAAATCAACTTTAAAAAGCGATGCCTTAGCAATCATTACCGGCTTAACAATTTCAGACAATAATTATGCAATAGCTTACAACGCTCTAAGAAACCGCTATGCAAACCCACGCAGGCTAGCCGATCATTACTTTAAACAGATTCAAGAGTTCAAATCAATGCAAACCGCTTCGCATTCAGAACTCAACCACTTTCTAACTGCACACTCTAACGCAGTATGTGCCTTGAAGGCCATTAACTTACCGGACTTGGCAAATTTTCTGTTGTTTCAACTGGCAGTTAATAATTTAGATCCGAAGACTCGTCTTAATTTTGAAACCAGGCTAGGCACCAACACTATGCCTACTTACCGCAGCTTGAATGATTTTGTAACTGAACAAGCTAGGGCAATAGAATTGCTCAACCAGCCTTCGACCTCAACCGCAGCTAGCACAAGCCAACAACCCCAACTATCGGTCTCCTCTGTCAACGAACCTGACTTAAGTAATACACCTCCTGAGAGTCCAACACTGCCGCTCGAATACCCCACTAAACTCATGACGCTGATCTCGACTACCGCAGCCACTACAAGTAACCCCGCCGACTACGCAGATGAAGCCGCACAGCTGAATGAAGGTCATCACCGCAGTACAATGCACCACACCGCCAGGACTCAACCGCCGGCTTTGCGACCACCAGTGATAAGCCAACGCATCCAGTTCAACCGAAGAGCACCCGCACCACAACCATCACCGCTTGTTAGACAAAATTTACCCAGACCGCGCTTGCCTACCCGACCTACCAACCCGCCTCGTAACGATCCGTCCGCAGCACAGTGTTTCTATTGTTCAGCCATTCACAATATCTTTTGTTGTCCAGACTTTCTCAAACTAAAAGCTCAGGAACGTCGCGAGTCTATACGACATATGCAGCGCTGTTTCAATTGTTTCGGCACCCACTACCAAAACAAATGCAAGTCACTCAAGACTTGTAAACATTGCAACGGTAATTATCACTCCTTGTTACATGACTCTAACTCAGCTTCGTCCCAGGGACCGTACACGCATCGACACCCAAACTCAGCCAATGACTGCAATCATTCAACTACCAATGGAAAACCTCTCGCCAGCGCCGATAAAACTAATGTCGCTTCTGCCTTATTAGGCACCGCTCAAGTCATTGTAAATGATCATTTTGGAAATCCGCATATCCTTCGAGCAATCATTGACCCAGGCAGTCAAGTGTCTGTCATAACAAAACCCGCAACCGCAATGTTGAGCTTACCTACTAGGAAATCAAATGTTTCTCTTGTCGGGGTCGCTTCTCAAACCCGGATTACATCGGGTTTAAACCACGTTAGAATATTACACCGCTTACTGATTATGTTCAGTTAATGTCTTAGATGCGTTCTAACTATAAATTAACGCCGTCAAACTTTAATAAGTCATTTTAACCGCATTCTAAGTTTGATTGCCATTGTGTTAGGTTAACCGCGTGGTATTTCATTACACTGCAGACAATTAACTCTTTAACCTCGTGTGTGAACTATCAAGTGTTGATTAAAGATTTTATATTGTGACTATTGAAGTGCTTTTAACTTTCAATTAATTTTAAATAAGTTCTAGTTTTATGCCTTTCTTCGCAAGCTACGTTTCATCACTTCTGGACTTACCCAGGCCTGGGACAACCGCAGCATCAACTCTTCAACTACCCTGTATAGCTTGGAATGGTAAGTGGCGTAGACTTAACTTCACTCATAAAATTGAACTATTTCTTTTAATTAACGTTTAGTGTTTCATTTAAATTCAGTGTCGTTTTTATCATTAAAGCAGCCCTTGCACTGCTTCAACAAAGCAAGGTGGTCTTCCGGACTTTTTAGTGCAATCTCGTATGATTTGAACTACCCTATTGATTTCTAATATTTCACTTAATTTTCTTTCTTTAGTTTTGCTACCAAAACTATACAAAGTTTACAATTTTGTTTAAACATAATTATTATTAGATTATCTTGTTTTAATTTTATTTGATAGGTTATTTGATATAACAAATTTCCTAATGCAACAGTTCAAATATCTTGTTTACATTTTACAACCTTTCTAGGCTTTTACCTAAAATTAGTTTCAATTTTAATCTAGCCAATTTCTCATTTGCTATTTTCAAAATGTTACAATACATTACCTGTTCTACGAACTTCACTGTTCTCACAACACCCTAGACAGCTTAACTAGACTCGAGCACTTAGCACTGTACACTGTTAACTTTATGTTATTATTTTTTAACACAATCAAAAGCGGTGGGGCGGACTTGAGTGATTGCAGACATTCTGATGTAATCAGAGCCAGAGGGGCAGTGTTGTGTGATTGCAAACAAGCTGTTTCTGCATAATATGATAAAAGCTTGTTTTATTATGAAGCGGTGGTTTGTAGACGGGCGTTATTAGCCAAGTGTGAATTGGTAATTTATCAAAAGAGGTGTATTTCCCACCATCAGATGTTGACCCCGTATATTTAGCAAAATTTTATTCTTTCCATTATACTATAGGTTCTGAGAAATTTTGTCATTTTTTATTACTTTTAGTTGGATAAATTTATCTAAACCCCCTTCAATCTTTTTATATTTAAAATCAAATCTACAAAACTCTTTAAACACAGCTTATAACATGAGGATTATTTTCATAACAACTTAACCAGCAGTTGCGATAGCGGTTGTCGGTCAGCCGGGGTGATAAGAGAGTTCCCACACAGATTGTCGATTAACTAGATGTATATTGTCCATCAGCTGGACCGTTTAGTTGATCATTTTTGGGCCATTCCCGGAAAAGCTAGGTTAGGATACTAGCGAGACGCATTTAGGCCACCACAAATTCATCCCAGGGGTGAGCCCCGGATAGAACAGACTAAAACACAATCACCCACTTAGGGGTTAGGTTAGAACACTAGGCGACGTCATCAATCATCCACCAACCCCTGGGGGCGACCCCGCTACAACCCATACATCTACCCCTAACACACAACACACTTAGGGGTGGGTTACGTTAGGACATAAACGAGGCCAAATTTTTTTTCTTCATTCCCCAACCCCTGGGGCAACCCCACCCCTCTAAAGGCTACGAACAACCCCATACCAAACCCCATGACCACTATATTCACCCCTAACAAACAACACACTTAGGGGTAGTTTTTCCCAAAGTGCTCCCGGTTCTACTTACAAACATCAAAAAAACCAACCACAACACATTCTAAAAGATTAAACGATACTCACAATCAACCATCTATACTTGAACCCATACTTAACAACCACTCTATGAACAATGACATGTCATAAAACACCATATACTCACAATAGTACAACACACATGAGCGATAATCTTGTCTTTCTTACAGAATTGTACAATACAGTGATATAGTGTGAAATCTGTCTGTTGAAAAATATCAGTAGGTTGTGGTTTTGTTGTCCAGTACCATCAATAAGTATATATCTGTTGATATTATTTACTACTTTAAAAGACGCAATTCCTTAGTATAAAGGGATAGGCAGTATAATAAAATTGCACAATTTTACTTATTTTAAAACTCTATTCTGCAATGTTTACATATAGGCTAGAGTAGTTTGAAATATTTTTCCCAAACAATTCTGTATTTAAATGGTGTCCCTACTATAGAGGAAATACAACTACAAATAAAATAGTATCCACCCACCAGATTGGACCCATCAAAATACTATGACAGCCTCTAGCATGAGTTTCTGTAGAAAAGCATTTGCATTTTAAAGAGAAATTTTAGGAGCACATATTTTATATCTGGAATTATCATATTAGGTGTATAAATTGTGTGTGCGTGTGTGTGAATGTGTCTGTGACTATGTGTTTGTGTGAGCGTTAGTGATGTGACTAACAGTGATTTTACAATAATAGGTCAAACTGTGATTGCTACTTTGAAATACCTGTTATTTTCAACTGTGATTGTGATTTTAACTATGATAGTAGCTGTAATTTATTGAGATTATGTAGAGATATGTAAGTTGGCTATGTCAGTAGGATTGCTTTATATTAATTATTAGATGTGTGTGTGTATGCGCAGATGTGCAAAATTCAATAATAATTATAGGTAAAACAAAACACTTGCAGACAAAGGAATTAAACATTTACTACAAAAAGATTCAGTGAAAACATACAAATACATGTACACATACAGATCAAGTGTTGATTTTAAAAAAAGCTATTTGCGACAGCAATAAAAATATATATATAAACAGTTTATACACCAAATTATAAAATGATTATACTCAGATAGGTTCATTAGCCAATATAAAATATAAAAATATTTACAAACTTCATATCCTACTAGTGTAAAGTGGCTAGAGACTTCAATTACAGTAGAGGAACATTAATTGTTGAGCCGTCTTTAAACAGACTATTTCATCTCTCTGACATGATATATTCCGCCTTGGAGAAAACTCTTTCAGAGGGGAAGGACATGTAGCAAACACTGGAGTGCTCTGAGCACTGTTGCAAGAAGTTTTCCTCAGCTCAAATCAAGTGGCAAAGTATATTCCCATCTAATACAATGTTTATAAGTTTTGTGTTACCTTTATAGCTTTGAGTTTTTTAATGCAATCAGTATATGTTCCAGGTTTTGAGGTGACCAATTATTTTTGTAATATTGCCTAAAATACAGTAGAGAAGGAGGAACAAGAAACTCATAAAGATACTTGAGATGGAAATAATGTTTATACATTGTAAAAACATGTTATAAATCAATTAATACATTCACAAATGTTTGAAGCACATATAAAACAGTTTTTTTTTCAAATAGTTTACAGCACATTCTTTTGTAAGAAATTTAAGATGTAAAAAGTAGTTACCAAGTTAAGACTATCCCTAAAACTATTATGTTTTAAATATAATTTACCATAAACCATAACTAACAAATGTAAATATATTCTTAGACACGAGATTATTCCCCGGAATGTGTGGATATATATTTTCTAAGACTTAATTTACCGAACATGAATATCTACACTGTAAATATGTGTAAGGGTTTTTACCAGAATTTGAACACATATTGTTAAATATTTTGCCATGTAACGGCAACATTGATTTCCGGAGGACCTTAAATAATTAAATGAATGAAGTTGACGTTTTGTACATACCTCACTGGGTGAAGTACCGCCACTTGTCGGACAGTTATTCGGGTGCACCCTTTCCCGCACTTATCAATTACCTGTTGAACTTAAAGAAATCACTTATATTCAAAATGTCACTATTAATGTAAAGAGTACCTTCGTCACACGACAGGAGAAACAAAGAGAGAGAAATGGTCTAAACCGAGCCTCGTTTAGAACACACAAAAACTACGTCACGTCGAGAGTGACGGGAGAGATGTCGTCTAACCGACGATTCGAAAGGAACTGGGGCGTACCGAACCTTGTAAGAGACAAAGGTTGGCCGATAAGGAGTCCCTCTCTGAAGCAGTTACACTGTCTTTTAAATTATCTTTAATTTAAAGAAAAGTACGTAACATACCGGGGGCCTTGAATCCTCCTAGGATTCAAAGAAGAATACAATATAAGCTACCCCAGCATGAGAGAAAAAAAACAATAATTATCAATAAACAAACTGAGAGTTCTTCACAAAAAACAAATATACACTAAATAAAATGAAATT
Organism: Prosapia bicincta; assembly: GCA_036971475.1. Lineage (NCBI taxonomy): Eukaryota > Metazoa > Arthropoda > Insecta > Hemiptera > Cercopidae > Prosapia > Prosapia bicincta. The sequence goes on from JBAIZL010000001.1 coordinate 36,215,991, forward strand.
TCCTTTTCTAGAAACATGAGAAAAATAATAAGTTTATTCTGCACTAATGGGCAGGGGGAAAACCTTATGAGAAGGTCGAGTTATAAGTCCTTGCTGTGTCTTGAGCTGAACAACTCGCACCACACCGTCTGTGCCAGGGAACACTTGTGTCACTCTTGCCAATGGCCAAGAGAGAGGCGGAGTAGGTTGATGCACTAGCACTAGGTCGCCCACACGAAGGTTGTCTGTCGTTTCCGTCCATTTGGTCCACTGCTGTAGAGTGTGAAGATATTCCAGCTGCCACCTTTTCCACACGCGTTGGTGAAAAGCATGGACGAGGTGCCAATGCTTAAGTCGATTAGTAGGGACTTCAGCCAGATTTCTTTCGGGTACGGCGACGAGTGGAGCTCCAATTAAAAAGTGTCCTGGGGTCATAGCAGTGAGATCGGAACGATCGTTAGACAAAGGTGTGAGTGGTCGAGAGTTGAGGATTGACTCGACTTGAGTTGTCAGAGTCATGAATTCGGAGAGAGTTAGTACGTGTTCACCTATGACGCGACGCAAGTGATGTTTAGCGCTTTTAATTGCGCTTTCCCATAGCCCTCCTTGATGAAGTGCAGCAGGAGGATTGAAGTGAAAATTAACTCCACGTTGAAATGAAAATTCACAAACGATATTTTGTCCTGAGGTCCTGATTAGAGATCGCAGAGCATTGTCAGCTCCCACAAAGTTTGTTCCGCAGTCGGAATAGACGTGTTGACAAAGACCTCGTCTAGACACAAATCGAGTCAATGCTGCGATGAACGCGTCCGTCGAGAGATCAGTGACCACCTCAATGTGAACAGCTTTGGTGACAAGGCAAAGAAAGACACAGATGTATGCCTTGATGGTTCGAATAAAGCGTAGATTATGTACTTTCAGAGTGAAAGGACCACCATAATCAATGCCTGTGTTGAGAAATGGGCGAGTAGGGGTCAGTCGAGGTTGAGGTAAGTTTCCCATTAGAGGATTTTTATTTTCAGGTCGGTGCTTAAAGCACACAATACACTTGAAGACGCGTGCACGGATTACATTCCGAGCACACAATATCCACACCTCTTGTGCGAGAAGTGATTGGGTGAGTTGAACTCCAGAATGAAGGTACTTCCGATGATATAGGTCAATCAAGGAGTCAACCACAGGGTGTTTCTTAGGCAAAATCACCGGATGTTGTGTCTCATAACGAATCTGTGCTGCTTCGAGTCGTCCACCAACTCGCAGGACGCCATCGCTATCGAGAAATGGTGTTAATCGTCGAAGCCTAGAAGATACCCTGTTAGGAGGGGTGTGTCCTAATGCCTTTAAATCTTCGATGAAGGAGGATGCCTGAAGTAATTTGAATATTCGGATTCTGGCTGAGTTCAACTCCCCCGTAGTGAGAGGTCCAACAGTTCTTCCTAAGTGACGAGAGTTGTGTATGAAACGCAACAAGTACGCCATTACACGCTGCAGTCGACTAAAGCTAGAATATTTCCGCAGCAAGTCCCATTCTGAGTGAACAGTGGAGAGAAGAGATATAGGTGAAATAGGTTTATATTCCCCTGTGTCAATGAGTTTTGCAGGCTCAAAATGAGATATAGGCCAGTTATCATGCGACTGTTGTAACCAAGAGGGTCCGTACCACCATAATTTATGTTGAGGTAGGTCTGAAGGAAGTAATCCACGTGACGCGCAGTCAGCGGGATTGTGTTCACTCAGTACGTGCCTCCAATAATGAGAAGACAATAATTCTTGAACCTGCGCTACCCGATTGGCGACAAAGTTTTTGAGTCGATAAGGAGGTGTATGTATCCATGTCAGTGTTACTGACGAATCGCACCATAGAAAAACAGAGGAAAATTCCATTTTTTTGTTATAAAGAGATATAATATACGCCACTAATTGAGCGAGTAAATGAGCAGTACTTAGCTCCAAGCGAGGTACAGTGAGTTTTTTCAGTGGGGCTACCCGAGTCTTCGATAATAGCTGCCGAATTACCACCGAGTTGTCACTAATCTGGCATCTTAAGTAAATGACAGCAGCGTATCCACTCTCAGAAGCATCTGAGAAACCGTGTAACTCAATGTTAGGCGAGTGACTCAAGCGTAAAGCCCGCGGAATCACAATATTTTTTAAACAATTAGAAGTCTTTGCAAATGTTTGCCACTGAGTTAGAAGTTCAGGTGGTAGGGATTGGTGCCAGTCTAACCCTTTTGTTCAGAGGAGCTGCATAAAACATTTCGCCCACATGACAACAGGCGAAAGGAAACCACAAGGTCATAAATTTGAGCGATAACGCTGAGCACTTGGCGTTTAGTTTTAGAGTTTCGAGGAAAATTCAAATGGTAAGTAAAAGCGTCCGAAGAGGATGACCAATGAAGTCCGAGAATATTATAATGAGGTTGTGCGGTATCCTGAAGAAACGTGGGTGTCTCTAGGTGTTCGTCTGGAAGATCCTGTAATAGTTGATAAGCGTTAGTAGTCCATTTCCGCAATTCGAAGCCACCTCGAAGTAAAAGAGAAATGAGCTGAGTTTTCAAATGAGAGGCCTCATCAATGGAATCACCACCCGCAATAATGTCGTCGACAAACGTTTATGTGCGGAGTACTTCGGCAGCCTGAGGGAATGAAGTACCTTCATCGGAGCCGAGCTGATGAAGAGTTCTTATCGCCAGGTAAGGTGAACAACTAAGTCCATAGGTTACTGTGGTCAATTGATAAGTGGAAATAGGTTGATCGACATGGTCCCTCCATAGGATCAGCTGATAAGGTTGATCATCAGGGTGGACTTTGATCTGACGATACATCTGACGTATATCGCAAGTAAAAACCACATTATGATAGCGAAACATGCGTAACAGATCACAAATGTTGGTCTGCATTTTCTGTCCTGTCCACAGGGTGTCGTTGAGAGAGAAACCGTTGGATGTTTTTGCACTGGCATCAAAGACTGTTCGAAGGCGAGTAGTGGTGCTGGATTCCTTTAGAACCCCATGATGAGGTAAAAAGTAGTGAGGTGAACTGAGCTGAGTGTTTTGGGCAAGTATCATGTGTCCAGACGTCAAATAGTCAGACATGAATTCTGCATAAAGTTGCTTGAAGCGAGGCTCAGAGTTGAACTTTTGTTCGAGAGATTTTAATCGTACTTCCGCGTTCCCGCGAGAAGTTCCGAGAAGAGGTGTATCTTCTTTGAAAGGAAGTCGGACACAGTAACGACCTGAACTGTCGCGTGTATGAGTAGCGACATAATGAGCTTCACATGCTTGATCATGTGGTGAGAGTTTTGAGGTGAAGGGCACTTCTTCATGTTGCCAGAATTTTTGTAGAAAATTGTGCAGTTCCAAGTCATTCACCGTGAGTAATGTGGTGGACATACTAGCACTAGATTCCCTTTCACAGGTAGGCAGAGATGGAGCTTCTCCCATAACCATGAATCCAAAGTGAGTGCCTATCAGGCACGGCATATTAGAGCCGAGAGAATGCGTAGTTGGAGTCAATATTAAAGGAAAAAGAGCGCCGCCCAGAAGAATATCAATGCGACTTGGCAAATGAAAAGTAGGGTCGGTAAGCGTATAAGATTGTACCTTATTTAGTACTTTTAACGTCAATGTGAGTACGAGGTAAATGGACGCAAATTTTGTCGAGAATGAGAAAATTATGTTTGGCAGCTATTACTGTGCCATCGAGAGTGTGCACGCCTAAAGAGGTCATGCCCCTGGAGCGAGTAAGATTTTGAGAAAGTCCAACAATGTTGTGATTACTTCTCGTTCGAGTTACACACATTAGTTGAGCTACTTGCTCTGAAATAAATGAGGATTGGCTTCCTGAGTCCACCAGAGCCCGGAAAACATTAGTCGTCCCGGTGGGAGAGGAGAGTTTTACTAAGTGTGCCCAGGAGCACAGTTGTACTTTGAGAGGCAGGATTAGTCGCCTGAGAAGTCATACTAATAGGTGACTGAACAACTTCTGTTACACCTTGGTCCTGGGAAAGAGAGGACTTTAATGGTGTATGCTGAGGCAGGTGATCGTTGTCGAAATGGAGAAGAGTGTGATGTTTCCTTTTACATTGAAAACAAGTCGAATTGGATTTACAAAACTTCACACTGTGAGCGCCCAAACATGAAATACATCTACTATACGACTTCGCGATCTTCAAACGCTCTGTTGGAGATTTGGCCTTAAACTTAAGGCATGAATAGATTTTATGGTCTGTTCCTTTACACAGAAAACATAAAGGATGCTTTGTTTCAGACGCTGTGTCATTGACAGAGTTATAATTCACTAGCGAAGTACCCTTTCGGTTATCCTGAGTCTTATACATTAACTGTTTTCCCTTTGAAATTTGAGGTGAGTTTGAAGGTAATGAGTTAGCGTTGAGAGTTGAAAAGGAATGTAGTGTCACGTGTTCAAGTTCACTACATTTTTGTGAGAGGAAGTTGATAATTTCCGCAGGTGTTGCCAGAGTCGACGTGTTATCCCGTGATTGTTCAAGCTTCTTCAGTATAGTAGAATCCAGCTTGCGTAAAATCATCGCTGACAATAAGGGATTGTTACTCGTGATATCAATTTGTAGCCCCTTCAAGGCTTAAGTGTTCCCTGTGTAACTTGTAACAAAGTTACGCATTTGGTTAGAAGTGTAATTGATATTCAGCAAGTCGAGAATTCTATTGAGATGAATTGACATTAATCGTCTTGGAGAATGATATCTCTCCATAAGAAGGTCATACGCGACTTGATAATTAACTTCCGAAATAGGTAAAGAGTTAATTAATTTGAATGGTTCACCTGAGAGTACACTGATCAAATACTGTAGTTTGGTGACAGCATTGAGAGATGTATTTTTATGTATGGTAGAGTCAAAGAGATTTTTGAAAGAAATCCATTCTAATGGATCACCCGTGAAATGTTTGAGTTCCAATTTTGGAAGTCCCAGTGGGATTTGCGACGAGAGTGAAGAGCTAGCTTCGGTTTTTTGCCTTGCAGCTTGTTTCGCTTCTATTGAAGCAACAGTGTAATTTATGCGAGAAACAAGATCATTAACCACAGCCGAAGTTGAGAAATTGGGAATAAAATCGTTATCTTTTTCCAACGAGAGTTCATTGAATAAGTCCAATGTGTCTAAAAATTCTTGTTTAATGCTAGCGACAGAGGGAGCTCGGATCATTAATTCCTGCATGATCGCTTTATCAGAAATCTTTTACGTGAGATCATAAATAGATTGGATCTGGGAAAATAGAGCTTCCTTCTTAGCAGTGATTACCCTTAGTGATTTGGCCATTTTGTAGAATTGAATTATATCTACAATAACAATAAGGCTCTTTAAATACTCTAACAAAATATGCTATACTAATAGCAAGAGCGATAGAGAAAGCATAAACTAGTTTCTCACAAAGAAATGTAAATATTGAATGTTTGAACTTATGAACGGACGTAAACAGTTGAAGTAAACAAATGTCTCTTATTCAAGGTTACAATAACAAGATATCTTCCAATAATTGCAATAAAAAAAACGTTCAATACAAATTACGAAAAATGTAAATATTTTAAAAGGAAATATTACAATTACATTGGACAGCATGTAACTGAATGATCTGCTTCAAAACAATAAGCATTAATAAATATAAATTTGCAATTTATAAGCACTGAAATCATAGGTGACTTCTTTTACCATACTAAATAGTTAGCAGAAAATATTTATAAATATATTAGCCTATTAACATTAGCATGAGTGGGAAACATAAATTTTGAATCATACGAATTGTTTACAAATAGACAAGCGTAGTTAATTATAAAGATATGCTTTCAGAGAGGGTTTGTTATAATCTACTGTATTTGAACAGCTGATAGATAAGAAATTGAGTGAGGTAAGCCTTGTAACAAGGACAAGATATTGCGTGCGGTTGGAAATATGTACGTCACACTTGTGGACATGTTTTAACATAGGACCTTTTCAAAAGATCCGGGCCGTAAGACCAAAAATGTTAAATATTTTGCCATGTAACGGCAACATTGATTTCCGGAGGACCTTAAATAATTAAATGAATGAAGTTGACGTTTTGTACATACCTCACTGGGCGAAGTCCACCACTTGTCGGACAGTTATTCGGGTGCACCCTTTCCCGCACTTATCAATTACCTGTTGAACTTAAAGAAATCACTTATATACAAAATGTCACTATTAATGTTAAGAGTACCTTCGCCACACGACAGGAGAAACAAAGAGAGAGAAATGGTCTAAACCGAGCCTCGTTTAGAACACACAAAAACTACGTCACGTCGAGAGTGACGGGAGAGATGTCGTTTAACCGACGATTCGAAAAGAACTGGGGCGTACCGAACCTTGTAAGAGACAAAGGTTGGCCGATAAGGAGTCCCTCTCTGAAGCAGTTACACTGTCTTTTAAATTATCTTTAATTTAAAGAAAGGTACGTAACACATATGCTTTATAAGATTTACTTTTTGTCCTTTTATAAGATGTCCTATTTCTTAAGCTGAGTAACTACACTATCACCATGTGTAAGGATTTTCAACATAATGTGTTCGCATATGAATATAGGATGTTGATTTTGCGAAGCTGAGTAACTACACTGTAAACATTTGTAATGTTTTTCATGAGAAATGTGTACGCATATGTATTATAAGATTGCACTTTTGTAAAGTTGAATAAGTATACTGTAAAAAATTATAAGGTTTTTCACCAGAATGTGTATTCATATGGTTTACAAGATGTCTTTTTTGTGTCGTTGAGTAACTACACTGTGAACAATTGTTAGGTTTTTTGCCAGAATGTGTATGCACATGGTTTATGAGATTTCCCTTTCGCGAAGCTGAGTAAGTACACTCTGAATATTTGTAAGGTTTTTCACCAAAATGTGTACGCATATGCCTTATATCCTTTGTCGAAATTATAGTAACTACACTTTGAACAATTGTAAGGTTTTTTACCAGAATGTGTAAGCATATGGATTATAAGATGTCCTTTCACAGAAGCAGAGTAATTACACCGTGAACATTTGTAAGGTTTTTCAACAGAATGTGTACGCATATGGCTTTTAAGATGTTCTTTTACAGAAGCAGAGTAATTACTGTGAACATTTGTAAGGTTTTTCACCAGAATGTGTATGCATATGGATTTTAAGACTTCCTTTTTGTGAAGCAGAGTAGCTACACTGTGTACATTTGTAAGGTTTTTCGCCAGAATGTATACGCATATGCTTTATAAGATGTCCTTTTATAGAAGCAGAGTAACTACACTGTGCACATTTGTAAGGTTTTTCGCCAGAATGAGTACACATATGGTTTATGAGATTTCCCTTATGCGAAGCTGAGTAATTACACTGTGAATATTTGTAAAGTTTTTCACCAGAATGTGTAAGCATATGGATTATAAGATGTCCTTTTACAGAAGCAGAGTAATTACACTGTGAACATTTGTAAGGTTTTTCACCAGAATGTGTACGCATATGGATTATAAGATGTTCTTTTACAGAAGCAGAGTAATTACTGTGAACATATGTAAGGTTTTTCACCAGAATGTGTATGCATATGGATTTTAAGACTTCCTTTTTGTGAAGCAGAGTAACTACACTGTGTACATTTGTAAGGTTTTTCGCCAGAATGTATACGCATATGCTTTATAAGATGTCCTTTTATAGAAGCAGAGTAACTACACTGTGAACATTTGTAAGGTTTTTCCCCAGAATGTGTACGCATATGTTTTATGAGAGTTCCATTTCGTGAAGCAGAGTAACTACACTGTGAACATTTGTAAGGTTTTTCATCAGAATGTGTACGCATATGGATTTTAAGACTTCCTTTTTGTGAAGCAGAGTAACTGCACTGTGAACATTTGTAAGGTTTTTCGCTAGAATGTGTACGCATATGGATTTAAGATTTCCATTTTTCGAAGCTGAGTAGTTACAATGTGAACATTTGTAAGGTTTTTCACCAGAATGTGTACGCATATGGCTTTTAAGATTTCCATTTTTCAAGGCTGAGTAGTTACAATGTGAACATTTGTAAGGTTTTTCACCAGAATGTGTACGCATATGCCTTATAAGACTTCCTTTTTCTGAAGCAGAGTAACTACAATGTAAACATTTGTAAGGTTTTTCGCTAGAATGTGTACACATATGAAATGTAAGTGTAAGCTTTTCTGAAGCCGCATAGCTACATAGTGAACAATTGTAAAGTTTTTTCCTGGAACAGTAACTGATATGTTCATTACGATTTATTGGTTGTATGGCTAGATAACTAAATTGTGAACCTTTGTTTAGTTTTGTCCTAGAATGAGCCCTGAAGTATTTTTTAAAACTAGATGTTTGCGATTTTGAAAATTCCCATTATAGATTTTTACAATGTATTTTATTCATTTGTTTTTTCAAATGAATTATAAAATCATCCATCTTTGAACCTAAATAAAGACACTGTTTGCACTTGAGTAGCTGATTGGCCATGATTGCAGACATTACTGATGCTGTTTAGTTACCTACTGTGACTCCATTTTGCTCTCAAGTATTGTAATACATGACTGGGTTATAAGTGCTTGGATATATGTCCTCTTTGTTATTCCAGGTTACGGTTATTATTATATCCAAATGTTTCGCAGTACAGATTTCCTGAAAATTGAGATATATTCCATTTTATTATAATTATCTTACTATTCAATTATGAAAATTCTATTATTACTAACAGTTTTTGTTTACACTAGGGGTGGTGTCACACTTTCGATAAAATAGATAGAGGGTCGAATTTTAAGAACTAGTGCAACCATTTTTGTGATAGATCAATAGCTTTTGAGGGTTTAATAGTTGATGTCAATTTTTTGTGAAGAAAATGCTTGTTTTGAAAGAGTTTTAAAAAATAACTTACAAACTATGGGTTTTTGCAAAAAATATTATTACAAAAATTGAAGCTAAGATAAAAACAGAGAGATTTTTGAAAGAACATTGTAAGTTGCACCTAGGTAGTTGTTTATCAGTGATTATATTCTTCTGTGAATACTATAATTCAAGTAATTGAGGTTCAATAACAGGAAATTGATAAATTTTTCAGAAAACACCTAATGAAGAGTTTTCAAAGTACTTGGAAAGACCTTTACATGAAGTCCAGAATTTATAGCATTACCTATCCAAGTTATGATGAAAATAAGCCGGGACTCCTGATTTTCTAAAGGGACAAACAAAACCTACTCTATTTCCACCAGGAAACCAATTTATAAAAATCCTTATACGATTTACTTTATTTTATTATAAGTAATGAGCTCAAAAACTTTGACCAGCTTTGAATGCATATTTTTGATGAAAAGTACAAATTTAACCCCAGAAATCCAAACCACCGCAAAATCCAACTATGATTTGATGAAAACCACATTTTAAAAAGTATGTAAAACTTAATGAAGAATGTTCTGAAAGTTTGCTAAAAGCGTAAAACATAGCTGAGATCTGTAGTACATTGGAGTTGAGACTGTAAAAATTGATTTATTACTAACGCCTATACTGTACTACTATGTCACTCCATTAACATAGAAATTTATTGGCAGTAAAATAAAAATTAAAAAAACAAACATTAAACTATATGTTTCACTTAAAAAGAAAAGACAAACACTTGACTATATTTTTCACTTAAAATCAGTAATCTTCATCTGGCGGGGAGACGGAAACCTTCCTGAGGATACGAAGTTGCGCCACCGTCGCATTAGCATGGCATCTTCGGGTGGAAGAGGTTGCATGTTGATCAACGTAACGCAACACAATGTAGAGATTATTGGCAGCTTCGGCATGAGTAAAAGCATTTGTAGAGGCATCTTTTTCCTCGCTATCGCTATCTGCTATACTGTCATTGTGTTGATCCTGGATCATAGACACCATGCCATGGTCGATATATTCTTTATTGTTATCTAGTGATGTCTACTCTTCCAGGCAACTTTCTGCAGCATCTTCACATCCTGGTACTCTTTGAATGAGTTCAGTTTCATCATCCCGTGTTCTAAGTGGTGTTTCCACAAATTCGATTTCATGCCAGAGCTTCTTCCACGATATCTGCAGTAAAGTGTTACTGATATTATTCCAAGATTTAGCTACCCAGTAAATTACATCCTTTATTGTAATCGTCTTAAGTTTTTCTGGAATAGAAAGAAAACAATCTTCTTCAATTAATGTTTGCAGAGGATTTTTTCTTTAGCTTAGTTTTATGTTCTGCAGCATTTTTGTAAAGTTGAATAAGTATACTGTAACAATTGTAAGGTTTTTCTCCAGAATGTGTATGCATATGGTTTAAAAGATGTCTTTTTTATGAAGTTGAGTAACTACAATGTGAACAATTGTTAGGTTTTTTGCCAGAATGTGTATGCACATGGTTTATGAGATTTCCCTTTTGCGAAGCTGAGTAAGTACACTCTGAATATTTGTAAGGTTTTTCACCAGAATGTGTATGCATATGCCTTATATCCTTTGTCGAAATTTGAGTAACTACACTTTGAACATTTGTAAGGTTTTTTACCAGAATGTGTACGCATATGCTTCATAAGATATCTTTTTTCCGAAGCTCAGAAGATAAACTGTGATCATTTGTAAGGTTTTTCGCCAGAATGAGTACGCATATGGTTTATGAGATTTCCCTTATGCGAAGCTGAGTAAGTACACTGTGAACATTTGTAATGTTTTTCAACAGAATGTGTACGCATATGGCTTATAAGATGTCCTTTACAAGAAGCAGAGTAACTACACTTTGCACATTTGTAAGGTTTTCACCAGAATGTGTACGCATATGGATTATAAGATGTCCTCTTACAGAAGCAGAGTAATTACACTGTGAACATTTGTAAGGTTTTTCACCCGGCAAGCTGGCCTGAGCAACCGGGCGGGTCCACAGGTGGCGGATAGTGGGACGGCCTACAGAAATGTAGGTTACCTGTGAATAAGGATTCCGGAAGGTTTCTGAATATGCAGGCCTGGACCAAGACTATGGTTCAAAGGTGAGGAATTATCCCTCCTCGTCAGTCTACCGGTTGGGGGCGGTAGAAATAACTGCTCTGACTGGGGAGACTGGGGTAGTTGGGAATTAAGTCCTCACAATGCTACTCTCACCTCCCGGGTGAACCAAGGGCAATGCGACAGTGAAGTATGGGCGGGAAACTATCTAACGACACAGTTGTAAAAAAGAGAGTAAAGCAGGCTGTTCGCTTCATGAGCAACAGTTAATAATGTCCTGAACTTGGGGTGTGCTTCAAGGTCAGTGACTGAATACCCAATCCAAGGTGGAAGGCATCGTGCCGAAGGATGAATGGCTGCAGGGTATAAAATGCAGTTGCACACGATCCCCTTGAGGAACCAGACAAAACCTCATTGTATGTCGTCTTGCCAGGGCAGTGGGGGCTCTGCTCTGGTCGACCGTTATTTCCCCCATACTCGTGGGACTTTAATGGACCAAGTAAGTAAAAGAATTGATTTCGAGACTGCACAGACAGTGGGAGCCAATGAGACGGCAAACCGTGAGTCTGTAGCAGATGTGTCAACGGCAACCATCACTGGGGATGCGGGGGCGGCTGTCAAGCTGCCGACTGCAGAAACCGGTGAAGTGGCTGTAGAGTTGAGCACGCTGTCTAGTCCTGGGGCTGCTCTGCGGATCCAGGCGACTGCAAATTAAGCAGAACAATGATCAAGATCCTCCAAGTGAACCTACAGCATAGCAGGGCGGCGAGTGCTGTCGTGTGTAGGATGCTGGACAGGGGAGAGGTGGACTTGGTTCTCATCCAGGAGCCATGGATTTCTGGAGGACGAATATGCGGGCTGGCGACATCTGGAGGTAAGTTGTTGTACGATAAGGACTCCGGTGTTCCCAGGACGTGTATCCTGGTTAGGAGGGGGTTGAGTGCTTTTGTACTAACGGACTTCTGCTGCAGGGACTTAATAGCAGTGACGGTGGAGCTGCGGGCGGAGGGGAGGATGAAGAGGCTGAACCTTGCCACGGCATATCTCCCCTTTGACAACGCGGGGGCTCTACCAACACAAGAGCTGAGGAGGCTGGTCGAGCACTGCGGGGCTGTGGATGAGGAGCTGCTGGTGGGGATGGATGCTAACTCCCATCACACTTCGTGGGGAAGTACAGGTACCAACACTAGAGGTGAGGAACTTTTAGCTTATCTTAGCTCTAAGAATTTACTAGTCTTAAATCAGGGGGAAGAGCCGACGTTTGTCACTAGGGCCAGACAGGAGGTCCTGGACATTACGGTGGCATCGAACCAGACGGCTAGGTATGTACTAAACTGGCATGTGTCGGATGAACCATCTTCTTCTGACCACAGACATATTAGGTATGATATCTCTCTAAATCCAACCACGCTTCGGCCAACCAGGGATCTAAGAAGAACAGACTGGGACTCCTACAGGAGGGACCTGGGAGTTCGGATTGAGGAGGCTGGATTGGAGAAGCATTTCTGTAGAGGTGGCAGGGGAGGTCAGAAGGGCGGAGACAAGTCTGGGCTGTGCACAGGGGGGGTTCTCTCTCCTCTGTTGTGGTGCCTAGTGGTTGACAACCTTATTTAACTCCTGAATGAACAGGGGTACTTCTGTCTAGGATATGCGGACGACATAGTTGTTTTGATCCTGGGCAGATTCCCTGATACAGTCCTTGAGGTAATCAGAAATCCTCTACGACTGATTGAAGAGTGGTGTAAAAAGGAGAACCTTAGGGTAAATCCAAAAAAGACTGCTCTCATTAACTTCACCAGACAGCGAAAAGATCTGACGACCAGGATGCCCCGCTTGTTTGGTGAATACCTTGAGTTGTGGGGGAGGTGAAGTACCTGGGAGTTACTCTGGACAGGAAACTCACCTGGAACCCACATCTTGAGAGGACAGTTAACAAGGCCAAAAGGGCACTGATGACTGTGAGAAGAATGGTGGGTAAGAAATGGGGACTGAAGCCATCAATGATGCACTGGATGTATCTGAGGGTGATAAGACCTATGATTACCTATGAAGCTCTGGTGTGGTGGACAAAGGCCAACCAGGCACAGACAAGAGCTAAACTGAGCTCTATCCAGAGATTGGCCTGTCTGTGCACACTGGGAGCGATGTCAACTACACCAGGTGCAGCAATGGAAGTAATGCTTAACCTCCCTCCCCTTGAGCTTGTCCTTAGGGGAGAGGCGAGGCTGGCGGCATGGAGATTGCGCAACTCGAGCAACTGGGCTAACCTCCCAGATGTCTCGGGACATATGAGTATCGAGTGCGTGGTCAAAGAACCCGTCTTGGAAATGGGCAGCGACCACATTACTCGAATGTTTGCACCTGACCAGGTACACCAAACTATGATGGAATGGTCAGGGACACTAACATCAGGAGCTCAGATCTGGTACACAGATGGCTCCAGGATGGACTACGGCACTGGAGCGGGGGTGTATTGTAAAAACCCAAGGGTAGAACTAGTTTTTTCCTTGGGGAGGCATACCTCTGTATTTCAGGCCGAAGTATATGCTATAAATGCCTGTCTGGGAGAGATAGCGAGAAGGGAAACACACGGGACCCGGATTGCTATTTTCTCCGACAGTCAGGCAGCAATTAAGGCGCTAAACGGACACGTGGTCACCTTGGCCATAGTCAGGGAGTGCCTAATTAACCTACAAGCTCTGGCAAGGCACAATCAAATCATGATAGGTTGGGTGCTAGGGCATAGGGGAATACTTGGAAATGAAGCCGCAGATGCACTGGCCAGGGAGGGGTCTTCGACTCCCCTGATTGGACCGGAGCCTGCGGTAGGTATTTCCAAATCCATGGTCAAGATGGCAGTGCGAAGGTGGATGGCTGAAAGACACTGTGAGCACTGGATGAGACACAGTAAGCTAACCCTTAGGAAACCTTCCTTGGGGCTGCAGAAGAATCTCATCTATCTGTCTAAGCAGGAATTGAGGATAGCCACAGGTCTACTCACGGGACACTGTGGACTAAGGAAACATTTGCATAAAATGGGTATCTACAAAGATGAACCAGTGTGCAGATTATGCGGGCAGGAATTGGAGACTGCTACACACATTATCTACAGATGTGAAGTACTTGCTGAGAGGCGCTTCAACCTCTTTGGTGATGGAACGGCTTTGGTGGATGCTGAAGGTAAAACTCTAGTCAGGAAACTCCTAAACCTGGTAAGAGGGAAGGGGCTATTTGACTAGATCAGGGAGGTAAGTACAATATACCTTAAGGTAGCAGTGCTTCGGGCAATTCAAACCCGCTCCCAAGTTAAAAAAAAAAAAAAAAAAAAAAAAAGGTTTTTCACCAGAATGTATATGCATATGGATTTTAAGACTTCCTTTTTGTGAAGTAGAGTAACTACACTGTGTACATTTGTAAGGTTTTTCGCCAGAATGTGTACGCATATGCTCTATAAGATGTCCTTTTACAGAAGCAGAGTAACTACACTGTGAACATTTGTAAGGTTTTTCGCCAGAATGTGTACGCATATGCTTTATAAGATGTCCTTTTATAGAAGCAGAGTAACTACAATGTGCACATATGTAAGGTTTTTCGCCTGAATGTGTACGCATATGAATTATAAGATCTGCTTTTACAGAAGCAGAGTAACTACACTGTGAACATTTGTAAGGCTTTTCGCAAGAATGTGTACGCAAATGCTTTATAAGATGTCCTTTTTGTGAAGCTGAGTAACTACACTGTGAACATTTGTAAGCTTTTTCACCAGAGTGTGTTCGCATATGGATTTTAAGACTTCCTTTTTGTGAAGCAGAGTAGCTACACTGTGAACATTTGTATGGTTTTTCGCCAGAATATGTACGCATATGGATTTTAAGATTTCCAATTTCCGAAGCTGAGTAGTTACAATGTGAACATTTGTAAGGTTTTTCACCAGAATGTGTACGCATATGCCTTATAAGACTTCCTTTTTTTGAAGCAGAGTAACTACAATGTGAACATTTGTAAGGTTTTTCGCCAAAATGTGTACACATATGAAATGTAAGTGTAAGCTTTTCTAAAGCCGCATAGCTACATAGTGAACAATTGTAAAGTTTTTTCCTGGAACAAAAACTGATATGTTCATTACGATTTATTGGTTGTATGGCTAGATAACTAAATTGTGAACCTTTGTTTAGTTTTGTCCTAGAATGAGCACTGAAGTTATTTTTAAAACTAGATGGTTGAGATTTTGAAAATTCAAAATGTAGATTTTTACAATGTATTTTATTAATGCGTTTTTTTAAATGAATTATAAAATCATCAATTTTTAACCAAAATAAAGACACTGTTTGCACTTGAGTAGCTGATTTGTGTCTTTCTTAACAGTCGCCATTATTGCAGACATTATTGATGCTGTTTAGTTACCTACTATGACTCCATTTTGCTCTCAAGTATTGTAATACAGTAAAATAAAAATTTAAAAAAAAACAAACACTAAACTATATGTTTCACTTAAAAAGAAAAGACAAACACTTGACTATATTTTTCACTTAAAATCAGTAGTCTTCATCTGGCGGGGAGGCGGAAACCTTCCTGAGGATACGAAGTTTCACCACCATTGGCCATTAGCATGACATCATTGGGTGGAAGAAGTTGCATGTTGATCAACGTAACGCAACACAATTTAGAGATTATCGGCAGCTTCGGCATGAGTAAAAGCATTCATAGAGGCATCTTTTTCCTCGCTATTGCTATCTGCTACACTGTCATCGTGTTGATCCTGGATCATAGACACCATACCATGGTCGGTATATTCTTCATTGTTATCTAGTGATGTCTACTCTTCCAGGCAACTTTCTGCAGCATCTTCACATCCTGGTACTCTTTGAATGAGTTCAGTTTCATCATCCCGTGTTCTAAGTGGTGTTTCCACAAATTCGATTTTATGCCAGAGCTTCTTCCAAGATATCTCCAGTAAAGTGTTACTGATATTATTCCAAGATTTAGCTACCCAATAAATTACACCCTTTATTGTAATCGTCTTACGTTTTTCTGGAATAGAAAGAAAACAATCTTCTTTTATTAATGTTTGCAGAAGCTTTTTCTTTAGCTTAGTTTTATGTTCTGCAGCACATCATTGATAGGTTGAAACCACAATGTGATGTTAGGTGGGAGAAATATTACGTTTATGTCTTTACATACCAACTGCATGTCTGAAGGATGTAAAGGAGCATTGTCTATCAGAAGTAGAGCTATTTGTGGCAGTCCATTTTCTTCATTCAATTTTGTTACTGAAGGAACAAATTCATTTTTCAACCACTCCTTGAAAACATTACCAGATCATCCACTCCTTATACTGATTTCTGTAACTACCAGGAAGAGCATTCAAGTACATATTTTCAAGGGCTCGTGGTTTGGCGAATTTTCCAATATCCAATAATTATAGCTAATTTGTTCCTGCGGCGTTACTTCAGTCTAGAACTGTGTTTGCTCGTTTTACAGCCTGGCGCAGAAGATTCCTCTTTAGAATCAAGACTTTTAATGGCAAGGGCTTTCAAATTCAATCCCGTCTCGTCCGAATTATACACTTGCTGGAGTAATTTTCAGACAAAATAAAATCTGTGAATTCGTCTAAATATTCTTTTCCATCAAGATTATCAACTAATAACTCCTCCCCGCTTACCGTTAATTGTCTAATTCTGTGTCTTCTCTTCCATCCAACCAACTATTGCTAGCAGTAAATTCCAAATCACCGATCATTCACTTGTTCAACTGTAATGCCTTTTCTTGTATTAATGGGTGACTAATATGAACTATCATCTGCCTCTCTTGTGTAAACTATAAAAATACAATCCCGACCATTTTTTAATTCACAGAAACGTTTGTATGATGACATTGTTCCAAAGACTCTTCACTTGTAGCAATGCAAAACTGTTCAATTTTTTATTCAGAAGTATGTATTGAATGCTCTAATTGTTGATAATTAGTTCAGATTTCAGGGGTTCCACTGACATAAAAAATGTTAATAACAAAAAGGTAGGGTACTTTCTAACAAACATTTTGGGTTTTTCATGTATGGGTATGTATATATATGCTGGTTGACAGTAATAATAGCTCTGATAAAAAGGAGTTTTAAAATTTTCAAAGAAACTTTAGGATATTAAGTTTTGTATAATTTGGCAACAAATTGATAAAACACTTCTGTTTTTTTCTAAATATTTATGATGTTTACTTTAATAATATTTAAATTTACTGTTTTCCTTTTGGCCAATTAATGAATTATATTTTTGTGGGGAAACAAATAAACAAGTAAAATGTTTTAAATTGCTAAATCAATTTATCCATAAAGGGTAAATTTGGGGGTTGAGAGGATAAATGAATAAGTAAAATACTTCGTTAGCAGTGAAAAGGGTCTATACCATTGAAGCTGTGAAACTGGCTGAAAAATAAGATTTTTATAAGCTTAATTCTAAATTTTCATGAAAATCGATTAAGGGTTATCAAAATCTGCTTAAAATTTGTTTCTGTGGTGTTTGTGCATTTCAAAGCCTCTGTTGTTTTCAATTCATTGATTTTCTGATGAAATGTAAAACTTTTAGATTTGTATCAATGTTTGATTATGTATGTTGCGTGTTCTGTATATGCATAGCAAAATTTTATGAGGGTTTTTTGTCTCTCATGTAATTTTTTAATTATGTGGTGAAATTTCTCTGGGTTTGAGATCTATGGTGAAGCTAGGGCAATCATTAGATGTAGTGCAGTTGTTGCATGTGATCTTGTATATTCCTACCTTGTTGTGCATGTTCTGAACTGTGTTTGTGTTATGTAGGGGTTTTATGATAGTATTAAATGTTTTAAAGAACAACTTTATACTTAAGTTTTTGAAATGATGAGGTTATTTGTGAAGTGTTATAATATGTTAATGTTACGTACTTTTTTTCTATTATTATGGGTTTTTTTGGTGTGTGTTGGGTTATATGTGTTGTAATATTATGTGATGAAATTTTAATCTTATTCAAAGTCCACTAAAAACATATTCACACCTTCCACAGATTCAAACGACACATCACAGACTCGCAATAATACAGCTTTGAAATGTACAAACACCACAGAAACAAGTTCTAGATCATTGTGCGTTTCTTTTGTGCTGTGTCATGGACAAAACTGTTGCTCAGGTGTGTTGTATTATTGCGAGTCTGTGATGTGTCGTTGTTCATTGAGTCGTTGTTAATAATGTTTGAATAGAGTGAATGATTGGTTTGAAGTGTTTTATTGTTAAGAATTTGTTTCTGTAGTGTTTGTATATTTCAAAGCTTATGGTGTTTTTAGATTATTTTGCTCTTTTGGTTAAATTTAGAACTTTTAGATTTGTATCAATGTTTGATTATGTGTGCAACATAAACTTAATTCTAAATTTTCATGAAAATCAATTGAGGGTTATCAAAATCTGTTTAAAATTTGTTTCTGTGGTGTTTGTGTATTTCAAAGCCTCTGTTGTTTTCAATTCATTGCTTTTCTGATGAAGTGTAGAACTTTTAGATTTGTATCAATGTTTGATTATGTATATTGCATGTTCTGTATATGCATAGCAAATTTTTATGTGGGTTTTAAGTCTCTTATGTATTTTTTGAATCATGTGGTGAAATTTCTCTGTGTTTGCGGTCTACGTTGAAGCTAGGGCAATCATTACATGTAGTGCAGATGTTACATATGATATTGTATACTCCTACCTTGCTATGTATGTTCTGAAGTGTTTTTGCATTATGTAGGGGTTTTATGATAGAGTTAGATCTTTTAAAGACAACTTTATACTTGAGCTTTTGAAATGATAAAGTTATTTGTGAAGTTTTGTCGTAATATGTTATAATGTTATACATTTTTTTTCTATTATTATGGGTTTTTGTGGTGTCTGTTGGGATATATGTGTTCTAATATTATGTGATGACATTTTAATCTTATTCAAAGTCCACTAAAGATATATTCACACCTTCCACAGATTCAAAATACACAACAATATAAAGTTCACAATGGAAACGGAATTAACTTCCTAAACTTCACAATTACAATGCAAAACCTAAACTCAGTTTTAAAATATACACAACAGCACAGACGTACTTTTTCACAACACTTCAAACTACCTCTTACAATACTAACATGCTGCCTTCCAATTCATGATACAGACTAATCAACATACATAAGAACAACAACGATAGAATAAACAAGCTCAACATGAGAAAATACACTGCCTATAGAAACAGGTAAAAACACACCCTGATAGACAACATATTATGCAAAAAAACAACACACACAAATTATAAAAATAACAATACATAAAAACAACACACATAATACAGTGACCAATACACAAAAACAAAAGTACCTAACATTACCATATCACACTAATACATCACAAAAATAGCTCCATCATTCTAAATTTAAGTACAAAGTCGCCTTTGAAACTTCCAACACACCACAAAAACCCTCCAAAACAAACAAAATAGGGAAGGAATATACAGGATCACATGTAAGAACTGGCCTGAATTTCTACATAGACCAAACATGGAGGAATTTCTCCACTCGATACAATAAACACATAAAACAACCCAAATATAATTTCGGTATACAGAACACGCTACACACTACAAACATAAATCTAAATGCCCTACATTCTTTCAAAAAAAGCAACAAACAAAACACAACAGAAAACATCAAAATATACAAACATCAAAAAAACCAACCACAACACATTCTAAACGGTTATACAGTACTCACAATCAACCATCTATATTCGAACTCATAATTAACAACCACAATATGAACAATGATATGTCATAAAACACCATATACTCACAATAGTACAACATAAACGAGCGATAATCTTGTCTTTCTTACAGAATTGAACAATACACCAATTTAATGGGAAATCTGTCTGTTGAAAATTATCAGTAGGTTGTGGTTTTTTTGTCCAGTGACATCAATAAGTATATATCTGTTGATATTATTTACTACTTTCAAAGACACAATTCCTTAGTAAAAAGGGATAGGCAGTATAATAAGATTGCACAATCTTTACTTATTTTAAAACTCTATTCTGCAATGTTTACATATAGGTTAAAGAAATTTCAAACAATTTTTTCCTAACATTTTTGTATTTAAATGGTGTCTCTACTATAGAGGAAATACAACTACAAATAAAATAGTATCCACCCACCACAAGGGACCATCCAAAAATACTATGACAGCACCTAGCATGAAGAAGCAGGAGAAAGAATGTTGAAGAAATATTAATGAATCTGATATTTTGGGGTTTTAAAAATGGGTTTTTAAAAAACAGGATGGGAATTGTTATATAACACTTGAAACTTCCTTTAAAATGATTAAGGGATTTATCCGATTGTATTATAAATAACAGTTTTTTGTAGAAAAGCATTTGCATTTTAAAGAGATATTTTAGGAGCACATATTTTGTAACTGGAATTATCATGTTATGAGAAAAAATTGATTTCAAAATGATTTCTTTCTGTTAATTATTAGATTTGTGTGTGTGTGTATGCCCACATGTCCAAAATTCAATAATAATAATAGGTAAAACAAAACACTTGTAGACAAGGGAATTAAACATTTATTACTAGAAGATTCAGTGAAAATATGCAAATACATCATGTGTTGATATTAAAAAAGCAATTTGCGACAGTAATAAAATTATATATATATATATATATATATATATATATATATATATATATATATATATATATATATCAACAGTATATAGACCAAATTATAATATGTTTATATTCAGATAGGTTCATTAGCCAATTTAAAAAAAACAAATATTAAAAAACTTCATATCCTATTAGTGTAAAGTGGCTAGAGACTTCAGTTAAAACCTGTTGAAGAATTAAGTTGAGGAACATTAATTGTAGAGCCTTCTTTCAACAGTCTATTTCGTCTCTCTGATCGGATATATCCCGCCTAAGAGAAAACTCTTTCAGAGGGGACATGCACAAAACACTGGAGTGCTCTGAGCACTGGAGCAAGAAATTTTCCTGGTCAGCTCAAATCAAGTGGCAAAGTATATTCCCGTCTAATACAATGTTTATGAGTTTAGTGTTACCATTTTGGGTTTTTTAATGCAATCAGTATATGTTCCAGGTTTTGAGGTGATCAATTATTTTTGTAATATTGCCTAAAATGCAGAAGAGAAGGAGGAACAAGAAACTCGTGTAGATATTTGAGATGGAAATAATGTTTATAAATTATAAAACATATTATGAGGCAATTAATACATTCACAAAAACTACATTATGAATATATAAGTTATTTGTAATGTATAAGTCGTGTTATGAACTCCGTGAATGTCATATTTGGAGCACATAAAAAACAAAAAATTTTCAAATAGTTTGCAGCACTTTTTTGTAAGAAATGAAAGTTCTAAAAAGTAGTTACCAAGGTGAGACTATCACTAAAACTATTATGTCCTAAATATTATATACCGTGAACTATAACTAACAAATGTAAATACAGTCGGCGCCGCTTATTGTGATCACGGTTAATGTTATCATTCGGTTATTGTTATCGTTGCATTGAAAAACAAACACGGATGTATATTAATGCATTCAAATTGGGCCGCTTATTGCAATCATCTGTTCGCTTATTATTATCATTTAATTTGCCATTCAAAATCATATGTGTCAACGTATACTAGCATGGACCAAGTAAAAATGTCTACAAAGTAGTGTAAACAGCACGTGCAACACACAATGACGCCCAATTCATAGAATGTTTATTTTTAGAATGACAGAAATACTTTATAACGGTTTCAGCACTTACTCAGACAGTTCTCAGAATGTCTCCCTTACTCTTTGTTTACGCAAACACCCTAGCCGTGCTTGAGTCGTCTTTAGTTGTTTGTTAACATTAGTTGATGTTACTACTGAGCCATTTACAGTACAGTCCTACTGTATTATTTAACAGTGAAATTTTATGAACGTTTATTACAGTATTTCAGTGTGATTTTACATAACTTAATTTTTAATGATCTTTTTCGTTTGTTTTGTAGAGTTTAGTGTCACTTGAAGATTCTAAGGACAGTATAGCAAGATGTCCGAATCTCAAAAGAAACGACGCGATTTAAGTCTTAAACAAAAACTTGATATACTAGATAGGTACAGTAAATTACCAAAAATGAGTCAAAGAAATGCTGCTTCTCAACTTGGCGTTTCTCAACCTCTCTTATGTAAAATATTGAACAACAAAGAAAAAATCTTGTCATTATCAAAGTGTAATGCAAATGTTGACAACAAAAGACATCGTTCTGGGAAGGATCCGCAAGTGAAATCAGCTTTGAAATTGCGGTTTAAAAATGTTCGTGAAAAAGATGCTCGAGTTGACGGCCCACTAATGCGTCTAAAAGCTGAGGATCTTGCCAAAAAAATAGGAAAACAGGATTTTAAAGCCACAGATGGATGGTTCAATCGATGGAAGAAAAGGGAAAACATTGTTTACAAGAAAACATGTGGTGAAAAAAGAAATGCTGATTTTGTTGGAGCTGAGGACTGGTTACAATACGAATGGCCAAAGATTTTGGCCGAGTATTCTCCTAGCTGCATATACAATGCAGATGAAACACGACTTTATTATCGTGCTTTACCCGAACATACTTACTTATTTAAAAATGAAATTGCTAACGGCTGTAATATATGTAAACAAAGAATAACTGTTTTATGTTGTGTAACATGGTTGGTCATAAAGAAAAACTGTTAATTATCGGTAAATCTAAAAATTCACGTTGTTTTGAAGGTATCAAAAAGCTACCGGTTGAATATCATTCAAACTCCAATGCTTGGATGACATCAAAAATTTTTAATGAATGGCTGACTAATTGGGATACCAGCCTCAAACGCAACATTGTCCTTCTACTAGACAACTGCACTGCACATAATGACATAGCACTACGCTAAAACACATCAAAGTGATTTACCTTCCGGCCAATACTACATCAATTATTCAGCCATGTGACCAAGGCATAATTAAAAATCTCAAAAGTTTTTTAGACGAGAGATGCATGCTAGAATTATAGAAAATATGGATGAATTTCAAACCCTTACCTCAAATGAATTGGCTAAAAAAACTTCTTTACTCGATGCTATTCATCTGATAGCAAAATCTTGGAATGAAGTTTCTGAAAAAACTGTGAAAATTTGCTTTAGAAAAGGTGGTTTTTTTGTTGAAGAAAATCGATAGCAAGCTACATCTGAGGAAGACTCTGAAGAGAACTTGAAGCCTTTCGATTTGTCCTTAAAAGAATATACTGAGTGGATGGAAGTTGACGATAGTATTGAAACAGCAGCGGAAATGACTGAAGACGATATTTGTGAGGTAGTTGCTTCAACATCAAAAGTTACTGAAGAAGAAGAAGGCACCGATGATGACGAAAATGATAAATGTGTGCCTCAAAGATCTAAGCAGGAAGTTCACCAAGCTCTTGAGATTCTAAGGCAGTTTGTTCAACAAAAAGCAGAAAATTTCAACAAACATTATGAATATGAACAATTTATAAACAATATTTTACGAGAAGACTACAGACAGTCACATATAGAGGAATTCTTCGAGAAAAAGTAAATGTAAATTTGAAGTGTAAATAAGATTGAAGTGTTTTATAATGAAGTTTTATGTGTTAATATGTATTGATCAAGTGTTTTACGTAGTTCTATATACTGTATTTTTTTCAATTATGCTAGATTCAGTGTTTAAAAAAAAATCTACAGTCGAATAAAATAAACTGACATGAAATATGCCCACTAATTTTAACAAGTAGAAAACTAAATTACAGAAATTCTACTACTGTACATAAAACTGTCCGGAATAGCATCAAAATTTGGTAAGTACAGTTTAATTATAGTGTTACAGAATTAGAATTACTTGATGTAATGATAGGCTTAAAGGTAGGATCGTTCAGAACAAACAGTTGTGGCAATAATACATTGAGTTCAATGCAGTACGGCTGTAGACTACATCGTGATTAAACGTTCGGTTATTGTTATCGTTCGGTTATTGTTATCAAATATGCTTCTGACAAATATGATCACAATAAGCGGCGCCGACTGTATATTCTTAGACACGAGATTATTCCCTGGAATGTGTACATATATATTTTGTAAGACTTCCTTTTACCGAACATGAATAACTACACTGTGAATATTTGTACCATTTATCACCAAAATGTGTACACATATGCTTTATAAGATGTCCTTTTTCCGAAACTGAGTAACTACACTTTCAACATTTGTAAGGTTTTTCACCAGACTGAGTATGCATATGCTTTAGAAGATTTCCTTTTTGTGAATTTGAGTAACTAGACTTTGAACAATTGTAAGGTTTTTCACAAACACTTGACTATATTTTTCACTTAAAATCTGTAATATTCATCTGTTGGAGAGACGTAAACCTTCCTGAGGATGCGATGTTGTGCCACCGTCGCATTAGCACGACATCATTGGCTGTTGCATGTTGATTTACGTGACGCAACGCAATGTAAAGAGTAACATCATTTGTAGAGGTTTCTTTTTCCTTGCTATCTCTATCTGCTACACTGCCATCGTGTTGATCCTTGATCATAGACACCATGCCATGGTCGGTATATTCTTCATCGATATCTAGTGCTGTCCACTCTTCCAGGCAACGTTCTGCAGCATCTTCACATCTTGGTACTCGTTGAATGAGCTCAGTTTCATCATCCCGTGATCCAAGTGGCGTTTCCACAAATTCGAATATATGCCACAGCTTGTTCCAAGTAAAGTGTTACTGATATTATTCCATGATTCAGCTACCCAGTAAATTCGTTACATACGCAGTATACCCAGTAACTGTTGTTCCTTCAAAAACTCAAGTATAAAGTTGTCTTTAAAACATCTAACACTATTATAAAACTCCTACATAATGCAAAAATACTTCAGAACATACATAACAAGGTAGGAGTATACAATATCACATGTAACATCTGCACTACATCTAATGATTGATCTAGCTTCAACGTAGACCCCAAATCCAGAGAAATTCACCACATGATTCAAAAAATACATAAAAGACTTAAACCCACATTAAATTTTGCTATGCATATACAGAACATGCAATATACATAATCAATCATTGATACAAATCTAAAAGTTCTACACTTCATCAGAAAAGCAATGAATTGAAAACAACAGAGGCTTTGAAAAACACAAACACCACGGAAACAAATTTTAAACAGATTTTGATAACCCTCAATTGATTTTCATGAAAATTTAGAATTAAGTTTATGTTGCACACATAATCAAACATTGATACAAATCTAAAAGTTCTAAATTTAACCAAAAGACCAATAAATTAAAAACACCATAAGCTTTGAAATGTTCAAACACCACAGAAACAAATTCTAGATCATTGTGCTGTTAGTCATGGACAAAACTGTTGCCCAGGTGTGTTGTATTATTGCGAGTCTGTGATGTGTCGTTGCTCATTGAGTCGTTGTTAATAATGTTTGAATACAGTGAATGATTGGTTTGGAGTGTTTTAACGTTAAGAATTTGTTTCTGTGGTGTTTGTACATTTCAAAGCTTATGGTGTTTTTCATTCAACATACATAAGAACAACAACGATAGAATAAACAAGCTCAACATGAGAAAATACACTGCCTATAGAAACAGATAAAAAAAACACCCTGATAGACAACATATTATGCAAAAAAACAACACACACAAATTATAAAAATAACAATACATAAAAACAACACACATAATACAGTGACCAATACACAAAAACAAAAGTACCTAACATTACCATATCACACTAATACATCACAAAAATAGCTCCATCATTCTAAATTTAAGTACAAAGTTGCCTTTGAAACTTCCAACACACCACAAAAACACTCCAAAGAAGGAGTATACACGATCACATGTAAGAACTGGCCTGAATTTCTACATTGACCAAACATGGAGAAATTTCTCCACTCGATACAATAAACACATAAAACAACCCAAATATAATTTCGGTATACACATACAGATCACGCTACACACTACAAACATAAATCTAAATGCCCACATTCTTTCAAAAAAAGCAACAAACAAAACACAACAGAAAACATCAAAATATACGAACATCAAAAAAACCAACTACAACACATTCTAAACAGTTATACAGTACTCACAATCAACCATCTATATTCGAACTCATAATTAACAACCACAATATGAACAATTACACGTCATAAAACACCATATACTAACAATAGTAAAACACACATTAGAGATAATCTTGTCTTTCTTACAAAATTGAACAATACACTGATATAGTGTGAAATCCGTCTGTAGAAAAATATCAGTAGGTTGTGGTTTTTTTGTCCAGTGACATCAATAAGTATATATCTGTTGATATTATTTACTACTTTAAAAGACACAATTCCTTAGTAAAAAGGAATAGGTAGTATAATAAGATTGCACAATCTTTACTTATTTTAAATCTCTATTCTGCAATATTTACATATAGGCTAGAGTAGATTGAAATATTTTTGTCCCAAATAATTCTGTATTTAAATGGTGTCCCTACTATAGAGGAAATACAACTACAAATAAAATAGTATCCACCCACCAGATGAGACCCATCAAAATACTATGACAGCACCTAGCATGCGTTTCTGTAGAAAAGCATTTGCATTTTAAAGAGAAATTTTAGTAGCACTTATTTTATATCTGGAATTATCATATTAGGTGTATAAATTGTGTGTGTGTGTGTGTGTCTGTGACTGTGTGTTTGTGTGAGCGTTAGTGATGTGACTAACAGTGATTTGACAATAATAGGTCAAACTGTGATTGCTACTTTGAAATACCTGTGATTTTCAACTGTGATTGTGATTTTAACTATGATAGTTGCTGTAATTTATTGAGATTATGTAGTGATATGTAAGTTACATGGAGTGATATGTAGTGATATGTATGTAGTGACATGTCAGTATGATTGCTTTATATTAATTATTAGATGTGTGTGCGTATTTGTGTGTGTGTATGCGCAGATGTGCAAAATTCAATAATAATTATAGGTAAAACAAAGGACTTGCACTTGCAGACAAAGGAATTAAACATTTACTACAAGAAGATTCAGTGAAAATATACAAATCCATGTACACATACAGATCATATGTTGATCTTAAAAAAAGCTATTTGCGACAGCAATAAAAATATATATATAAACAGTTTATACACCAAATTATAAAATGATTATACTCAAATAGGTTCATTAACCAATATAAAATTAAAAAAATATTTACAAACTTCATATCCTACTAGTGTAAAGTGGCTAGAGACTTCAATTACAGTTGAGGAACATTAATTGTTGAGCCGTCTTTTAAACAGACTATTTCGTCTCTCTGACAGGATATATTCCGCCTTGGAGAAAACTCTTTCAGAGGGGACGGATATGTAGCAAACACTGGAGTGCTCTGAGCACTGGTGCAAGAAGTTTTCCTGGTCAGCTCAAATCAAGTGGCAAAGTATATTCCCATCTAATACAATGTTTATGAGTTTTGCTCTACCTTTATAGCTTTGAGTTTTTTAATGCAATCAGTATATGTTCCAGGTTTTGAGGAGACCAATTATTTTTGTAATATTGCCTAAAATATAGTAGAGAAGGAGGAATAAGAAACTCATAAAGATACTTGAGATGGAAATGATGTTTATAAATTTTAAAACATGTTATAAAGCAATTAATACATTCACAAATGTTTGAAGCACATATAAAACAATTTTTTTTTCAAATAGTTTACAGGACATTCTTTTGTAAGAAATTTAAAATGTAAAAAGTAGTAACCAAGGTAAGACTATCACTAAAACTATTATGTTTTAAATATAATTTACCATGAACCATAACTAACAAATGTAAATATATTCTTGGACACGAGATTATTCCCCGGAATGTGTACATATATATTTTGTAAGACTTCCTTTAACGAACATGAATACCTACACTGTAAATATGTGTAAGGGTTTTTACCAGAATTTGAACACATATGCTTTATAAGATTTCCTTTTTGTCCTTTTATAAGATGCCCTTTTTCTTAAGCTGAGTAACTACACTATCAACATGTGTAAGGGTTTTCAACATAATGCGTTCGCATATGCATTATAAGATGTTGATTTTGCGAAGCTGAGTAACTACACTGTAAACATTTGTAAGGTTTTTCTCCAGAATGTGTATGCATATGGTTTACAAGATGTCTTTTTTATAAAGTTGAGTAAGTACACTGTGAACAATTGTTTGGTTTTTTGCCAGAATGTGTATGCACATGGTTTATGAGATTTCCCTTTTGCGAAGCTGAGTAAGTACACTCTGAATATTTGTAAGGTTTTTCACCAGAATGTATACACATATGCCTTATATCCTTTGTCGAAATTTGAGTAACTACACTTTGAACAATTGTAAGGTTTTTTCAGAAGATACACTGTGATCATTTGTAAGGTTTTTCGCCAGAATGAGTACGCATATGGTTTATGAGATGTCCCTTATGCGAAGCTGAGTAAGTACACTGTGAACATTAGTAAGGTTTTTCACCAGAATGTGTACGCATATGGCTTATAAGATGTCCTTTACAAGAAGCAGAGTAACTACACTGTGCACATTTGTAAGGATTTTTACCAGAATGTGTACGCATATGGATTATAAGATTTCCTTTTACAGAAGCAGAGTAATTACACTGTGGACATTTGTAAGGTTTTTCACCAGAATGTGTACGCATATGGATTTTAAGACTTCCTTTTTGTGAAGCAGAGTAACTACACTGTGTACATTTGTAGGGTTTTTCGCCAGAATGTGTACGCATATGCTTTATAAGATGTCCTTTTCGTGAAGCTGAATAACTACACTGTGAACATTTGTAGGGTTTTTTGCCAGAATGTGTTTGCATGTGTCTTATGAGAGTTCCATTTACTGAAGCAGAGTAACTACACTGTGAACATTTGTAAGGTTTTTCCCCAGAATGTATACACATATGCCTTATAAGACTTCCTTTTTCTGAAGCAGAGTAACTACAATGTGAACATGTGTAAGGTTTTTCCCCAGAATGTGTACCCATATGGTTTATAAGAAGTCCTTTTACAGAAGCAGAGTAATTACACTGTGAACATTTGTAAGGTTTTTTACCAGAATGTGTATGGATATGAATTATAAGATCTCCTTTTACAGAAGCAGAGTAACTACACTGTGAACATTTGTAAGGTTTTTCGCCAGAATGTGTACGCAAATGCTTTATAAGATGTCCTTTTTGTGAAGCTGAGTACCTACACTGTGAACATTTGTAAGGTTTTTCACCAGAATGTGGACGCATATGGATTTTAAGACTTCCTTTTTGTGAAGCAGAGTAACTACACTGTGAACATGTGTAAGGTTTTTCGCCAGAATGTGTACGCATGTGGCTTTTAAGATGTCCATTTTCCGAAGCTGAGTAGTTACAATGTGAACATTTGTAAGGTTTTTCACCAGAATGTGTACACATATGAAATGTAGGTGTAAGCTTTTCTGAAGCCGCATAGCTACATAGTGAACAATTGTAAAGTTTTTTCCTGGAACAGAAACTGATATGTTCATTACGATTTATTGGTTGTATGGCTAGATAACTAAGTTGTGAACCTTTGTTTAGTTTTGTCCTAGAATGACCCCTGAAGTATTTTTTAAAACTAGATGGTTGCGATTTTGAAAATTCCCATTGTAGATTTTTACAATGTATTTTATTAATGTGTTTTTTTTAATGAATTATAAAATCTTCAATCTTTGAACAAAAATAAAGACACTGTTTGCACTTGAGTAGCTTATTTGTGACTTTCTTAACAGTCACCATGATTGCAGACATTACTGATGCTGTTTAGTTACCTATTGTGACTCCATTTTGCTCTCAAGTATGGTAATACATGACTGGGTTATAAGTGCTTGGATATATGTTCTCTTTGTTATTCCAGGTCACGGGTTATTATTATATCCAAATGTTTCGCAGTACAGATTTCCTGAAAATTGAGATATATTTCATTTTATTATAATTCTCTTACTATTCAATTATGAAAATTCTATTATTACTAACAGTTTCTGTTTTTATCTTTTTTACGTTTAGAGGCTATTATAAACATATACTTCTTGATATCACTTGCAAAAAATCGCTGTTTACTGATATTTTCCTGCATCCGATTTTCGCATGACAGTCCAGTTAATGGAGGAAAACTTTGAACCTTCATAAATTTGCATGGAAATTGGTGAATAGTCAGAAGGTGCCTCAAGTATAAAAAGTGGATAGTGTCAACTGGCACTTTTACACTTGGGGTGGTGCCAAACCTTCTATAAAATCGATAGAGGGTTGAATTATAAAAAACTAGTGCATACATTTTTGTCATAGGTCAATAAATTTTGAGCGTTTAATAGTTGAAAATGTCAATTTTTTGTGAAGAAAATGCTTGTTTTGAAAACATTTTTAAAAATAACTTACAAACAATGAGTTTTTTGAAAAATATTATTGGGACCAAAATTGAAGATAAGAAAAAAACGTAGAGATTTTTGAAAGAACATTGTAAGTTGCACCTACAGCGACTTATAGGTAGTTGCTTATAAGTGATCATATTATTTTGTGAATACTATAATTCAAGTAATTGAGGTTCAATAACGGGAAATCGATAAATTTTTCAGAAAACGCCTAATGAAGAGTTTTCAAAGTACTTGGAAAGACATTTACATAAAGCCCAGAATTTATAGCATTACCTATCGAAGTTAAGATTGGACTCCCGATTTTCTAAAGTGACAAACAAAACCTACTCCATTTCCACCAGCAGATCAATTTATAAAAATCCTTATACGATTTACTTTATTTTTTTTATAAGTAATGAGCTCAAAAACTTTGACCCGCTTTGAATAAATATTTTTGATGAAAATTGCAATTTAAAAAAATATGACTTTTCAAATCTCAAAAAAATCTATTCTTTTAAATACTGTAAATCTAAAAATAGTAAATATACAGTAGAACCCCTCAAATTTAAACCCCAGAAATCCAAACCACTGCAAAATCCTAGCATGATTTGATGAAAACAAAATTTTGAAAAAGTATGTAAAATTTAATGAAGTATGTACTGAAAGTTTGCTATTAACGTAAAACAGAACTGAGATGTGTAATATATTGGAGTTGACACTGTAAAAATTGATGTACTACTAAGGCCTATACTGTACTACTATATCACTCCATTAACATAGAAATTTATTGACAGTAAAATAAAAATTAAAAAAAACAAACACTAAACTATATATTTCACTTAAAAAGAACACTTTTTGAGATGAACACTTGACCCTATTTTTCACTTAAAATCAGTAATCTTCATCTGGCGGAGAGACAGAAACCTTCCTGAGGATGCGAAGTTGCGTCACCGTCGTATTAGCATGACATCATTGGGTGTAAGAGGTTGCATGTTGATCAACGTAACGTAACACAATGTAGAGATTAATGGCAGCTTCGGCATGAGTAAAAGAATTCGTAGCGGCATCTTTTTCCTTGCTATCGCTATCTGCTACACTGTCATTGTGTTGATCCTGGATCATAGACACCATGCCATGGTCGGTATATTCTTCATTGTTATCTAGTGATGTCTACTCTTCCAGGCAACTTTCTGCAGCATCTTCACATCCTGGTACTATTTGAATGAGCTCAGTTTCATCATCCCGTGTTCTAAGTGGTGTTTCCGCAAATTCGATTTTATGCCAGAGCTTCTCCCAAGATTTCTGCAGTAAAGTGTTACTGATATTATTCCACGATTCAGCTACCCAGTAAATTACATCCTTTATTGTAATCGTCTTAAGTTTTTCTTGAATAGAAAGAAAACAGTCATCTTGAATTAATGTTTGCTTAAGTTTTTTTCTTTAGCTTAGTTTTATGTTCTGCAGCACACCTTGATCCATAGGTTGAAACCACGACATGTCGTTAGGTGGGAGAAATATTGGTTTTGTGTCTTTACATACAAACTGCATGTCTGAAGGTTGTGAAAGAGCATTGTCTATCAAAAGTAGAGATTTTGGAGGCAGTCCATTTTA
This sequence comes from Prosapia bicincta, assembly GCA_036971475.1. Taxonomy (NCBI): domain Eukaryota; kingdom Metazoa; phylum Arthropoda; class Insecta; order Hemiptera; family Cercopidae; genus Prosapia; species Prosapia bicincta. Next base: position 36,247,994 of record JBAIZL010000001.1, read on the forward strand.
TTCATTAAATTTTGCTACTGAAAGAACAAATTATTTTTGAACCATTCTTTGAAAATATTACAAGTCATCCACGCCTTACACTGATTTCTGTAACGCACAGGGAGGGCATTCAAAGACTATTTTTAAGGACTTGTGGCTTGGCGGATATTTCAATTTCCGATAATAGTAGCTTATTTGTTCCCACGGCATTACTGTAGTCTAGAACTGAGATGCTGTTTGCTCGTTTTAAAGATTGGCACAGAAGATTCCTCATTAGAAGCAAGACTATTAGTAGGAAGGGCTGTCAAATTCAATCCATTCTCGTCAGTATTATTCACTTGCAGGGGTGAGTAATTATCAGATGAAATAAAATCTGTGAATTTGTCTAAATATTTTTTTGCAGCTAGATTATCAGCTGATAACTCCTTCCCGCTTACTGTTAGTTGTCTAATTCTGTGCCTTCTCTTCCATCTATCCAACCAACTATTGCTAGCAGTAAATTCCAAATCACCGTTCATTCATTTGTTCAACTCTAATGCCTTTTCTTGTACTAATGGGCGACTAATATGAACTATCGTCTGCCTCTCTTGTGTAACCTATAAAAATACAATCCCGACTACATTTTTATTCACAGAAACTTTTGTGTGATGGCGTTGTTCCAAAGACTTTTCACTTGTAGCAATGCAAAACTGTTCAATTTTTTATACGAAAGTATGTAATGAATGCTCTAATATTGTTCCTTAATAAAAAAACACACTTCTTTCAAAATACAAAATATACAGCTAACCCAAAATCTGAACTTTTTCAGCAAATCCGAACCGTCTATAGCCCCAATTAGTTCAGATTTGAGGGGTTCCACTGTACATAAAAAAAGGTTAGGGTCATTCCATGTCAAATCAACACACCTATTTTACCACACCCTTTCATATATTAATGAAATTTGGTACACCCAAAGTGGGGGTTGAGACTAAAAAAAAAATACTACATTTCAAATTTTTATCTATAACGGTTTCCGAAATACGGCAATGTAAAGTTTTCAAAAAACGGTCAAAATGTCGCTGCGGGAAAACGTTTAAATGGTCATAACTCCTCTCCTAATAAAGTAAGAATCATGGGAAAGGTGTCATTTTTTAGCTTGTTTTATGCCCTTTTCAATAATATATAACACATATAGGTTGTGAGAAAAAAAATATTTTAAAAATCAAAAATAAATTTTTGAATTTAAATATTTTTGAAAACACATTTTTAAAAATTTTCAAAAAAATATATATAATAGGTCTTATTATCACTAATTTGTATACCAAGTTTAGTTATGGGATTGCAATGGGTTCATAGTCAAAATAATTTTAAACCGAACCTGGCTTTAACTAGTTTTACGTATATAAAAACTTTTTATAATTATAATTAATGAAATCCAACCATTACCATTGCATATATTTCAAACACAGTGAAACTTAACATAAGGTCTACATGTGTTGGAGGTATTGTGATAACATTTCATTGGTTGTTAAAATTTCATCTTCGGATAGGACGTAAATTCTTCCTGTTGGAGTTGTTGGATTCACAGTACATAACACATCTGTGAATGGTAGCCATAATACATCTGGTATTCTTGGGTAGCTAAATGACGGAGAAGGTCCTTTGGGATGAAGGAAGGTAACTTTTAATTCATCTTCGTCCATTATATAATTATTATTATATAATAATTATAATTATAATTAATATTATAATTTTTGTCCATTATATAAGCAAGCCACCAGTTAGAGTCATAGACGATACTTATGTAACCATTACAGTCTGCAAAAGTAATTTTGTCTGTTGACCTTGATACTGTTACTTGAGAAGAAGTTGTTGATTCGGAAAATATTTTCACAGTTAACTTATTTCGGATTGAGGCAACAGGCATAAAGGTGTGGTATTGTTGAGTCCCCTTTATTGTGAGTGCTTCACTAAACCGATCTTTCAAAAAAATTTCTGCTGAGACATAATCTTCTTGCGTTCCATAATCAAAACTAATCCCATGAATATTTTCAACTGACCATTCGTAAAATTCACATGGAGTCAAGATTTGGTTTTGAAACGGTCTTTGTAAACTAGCTTTTGCAGCTAATCTTTTGACCGTGCCACCAAGTCCATCACTTGGTCCCTTACCGTGGGCAGTGGCAAAAAAATGCCAGTCAGCCTCGATGCCAAAGTCGTCAATATGGTTACAAAGGTTTATAAAATTCTTCTTATTCTTATATTGGGCTGCACACCCATCAGAAAAATATATGATCTTTTGCGGAACTTCTCCAAACTTCATGGTCAAAAAATGAACAAGCTTCTTTTGAAAACTGTACACGGCTACTGTGTTGTGTTCAAGACATTCTGAAATTATTACATAGTTTAAATGTTTGAGTTTAACACCTTCTCTGTAATATATTACAAAAGGATGAACTGTAGCCTGGTTACTAACCCAGTGATAACTTTGGGCTTCGTTTTGCACAACCATGCTATAGTTTTCTGCAAAATCTAGTGTTACAGCAAATTCAGATTCATTCAAGTTTTCCTTTACCTTGTTCAGGTATGAAGTTTGTTGTTTTGCAACAAAGTCATGTCTAATTAAAACCTCCAACTTGCTGCAAAACATGTCAATGAATTCATCTGATGGTTTCTCCAAAGTCTCTAAAGAACATCGGTCAACTGATATCCATTGTCTGAATGTCACTTTTTCAATTAGGTTTTCTTCGAATGATTTTTCAAGAATTTGTCTAACTAGTTCTCCTCCTGGACATGATGAGCATTCATTCATTAAACAGTCTATAAATGGTAAATTACATAACATCTTTGCCATGCAGTGCTTGTACGTCTGTAATTCATTGTTAGTTACTGTCCCCAGTTTTGCATTTTCAATCATTATTTTGACATTTTCATGCGTCGTACATACACATACTACATGGGTGGCAGTTGATCCAGCTAATACACAGTGCCTGGGTCGCAGCTCAGCAAATTTTGAAAAACTTATGTTAATAGAGGGAAATTCACTTTTAAATAGAGTACGCCTCTTTGAGGTTGCATAAAATAAGTCTTTTTGAGACTTTGGTCTTGTTTCAACTTTCATCAACAATGGTGATACAGTCCTTCATTCCTGGCATAGCTCTACTAAGCTCATCATTTTCATAGAAGTCTCGGACATTTTGAATAACTTCTTTTGGCAAACTTTTACCAGGTTCAGGATTAGGGCTTTCTAAAATTCCTTTTTCTGTAAGTACTTTTTTTGATTGACGCACCATGTAGTTTGGAGCATTAAATTCACGCATTATTTTTCTGACTGTCCAATCATTTGGAATACAAGTTAAAATCATTAACTTTTTCTTTCTACTAGTTGCATTGGAAAACTGGGTTTTCAGATTTTGTAAAACAGAATTATTTAATTCTTGGCTGTCATCATCTGACTCAGAATCTGTTACTGATACAAAAAGCCTTTTTTTCAAAGCAGAATCTATCTTTTTTACCTTTTTAGCAGAATAAGATTTTGATTTAATTTTTTTATAATCAATAGGTGACTCACCAAGCTCATTTAGAGAAGTGTTGAGTGTCTCAACCACGTGTGATTCTGCCTGAAAACTGGGATCGTCATCTTCGGAATCAAAAGGGTCTTTGTCCTTGGGTTTGTTTGATTCTCTTTGACTTTCTTCATCCAAATCTTGTATAGTGTCAGTTTCTTGGACCTTGTTAGAAGCAATGTTTTCATTTTTAATTGCTGAAACCTCTTTCCTGCATGTATCACAAATCTTTGATATCTTTGAAATTTCTGGGTAAAAACTACACATCCAGTCAGGGACAGTTCTTAATTTTTTTTTGTCCCTAACATAGTGATGAGGTTTTTTTAAAGGATTGCAACATTGTGCATTTGAAAATCTGCAATTGTCTGTCATTTTCCTTACTCATGAAAAACTGCTTTCCCTATTTCTGAAACAAAATAATATACACAATCAAAAACTACTAATTAATAAACTTTACACACACACTTCACAAGTTAATTAGGCCTAACACACTAATACACACTTTAATTAATAAACTTTAATTAAAAAAAAAACTAGGAAGTAAGCCTACTCTACTAAAAATTATATGAAACACTTGGACTAATGATGTGTGCACCACTGACTTCAGCTGCAAACTGAACACAATCTGACGGTGAAGTGCTACTGGACATGAGCTTGTCTCAACTTGAAAAGCAAGTACAGACATGAAATTGTCTGTGGTGGGAACAAGAGTGAATATTGTGCAATAACAAGCTGAAAATGGTACTTCATAAACTTGCAATTACATGTAGGATGAAAATATAAATACAAAATGTAATATTTGAGAATACATTAATACTTTTTTTATATTTTCCATTTTTAGTTATTTTTATAAAATATTTTATAAAACAAATTTTATAAAATATTTTGATATTGTAAAAACCACCACTAATAAAACATTATTTTGACTATGAACCCATTGCAATCCCATAACTAAACTTAGTATACAAATTAGTGATAATAAGACCTATTATAAATATTTTTTTGAAAATTTTTAAAAATGTGTTTTCAAAAATATTTAAATTCAAAAATTTATTTTTGATTTTTAAAATATTTTTTTTCTCACAACCTATATGTGTTATATATCATTAAAAAGGGCATAAAAAGAGCTAAAAAAATGACACCTTTCCCATGATTCTTACTTTATTAGGAGAGGAGTTATGACCATTTAAACGTTTTCCCGCAGCAACATTTTGACCGTTTTTTGAAAACTTTACATGGCCGTATTTCGGTAACCGTTTGAGATATTAAGCTGAAAATTGGTATTTTTTTATTCTTCATGAAGATAACCTATATTCCAAATTTTATCATAATCTGAGATGGTGATGGAAAAAATCTCTTAAAAGTGTGTTGATTTGACGCGGAATGACCCGTTAATAACAAAAATGTAAGGTTCTTTCTAACAAACATTTTGGGTTTTTCATGTATCGCTATGTATATAAATGCTGGTTGATAGTAATAATAGCTCTGATAAAGAGGAGTTTTAAAATTTTCAAAGAAACATTAGGATATTAAGTTTTGTATAATTTGGCAAAAAATAGATAAAACACTTGAATTTTTCTAAATAATTATGATTTTTACTTTAATAATATTTAAATTTACTGTTTTCCTTTTGGGCAATTAATGAATTATATTTTTGTGCGCAACAAATACAATAGTAAAATGTTTCAAATTGTTAAATTAATTTAAATTTGGGGGTGGGAGGTTAAAATGAATAAGTAAAATATTTCATTAGCAGTGAAAAGGATCGTTTCAATTGAAGCTGTCAAACTTAATAAAAATTAATTTTTTCAAAGGCTTGATTCTAAATTTTCATGAAAATTGATTAAAGGTTATCAAATTCTGCATAATACCATATTATTACCTTCATTGACTAAATTCCTAGATCATTGTGCGTTTGTTTTGTGCTGTGAGTCATGGACAAAACTGTAGCTCAGGTGTGTTGTTTTATTGAGAGTCTGTGATGTGTCGTTACTCACTGAGTCGTTGTTAATAATGTTTGAATACAGTGAATGATTGGTTTGGAGTGTTTTAACATTAAGAATTTGTTTCTGTGGTGTTTGTACATTTCAAAGCTTATGGTGTTTTTCATTTATTGCTCTTTTGGTTAAATTTAGAGTTTTTAAATTTGTATCAATGTTTGATTATGTGTACAACATAAGCTTAATTCTAAATTTTCATGAAAATCGATTGAGGGTTATCAAAATCTGCTTAAAATTTGTTTCTCTGGTATTTGTGCATTTCAAAGCCTCTGTTGTTTTCAATTCATTGCTTTTCTGATGAAATGTAGAACTTTTATATTTGTATCAATGTTTGATTATGTATGTTGCGTGTTCTGTATATGCATAGCAAAATTTTATGTGGGTTTTTTGTCTCTTATGTATTTTTTGAATCATGTGGTGAAACTTCTCTGGGTTTGGGGTCTATGTTAAAGCTATGGCAATCATTACATGTAGTGCAGATGTTACATATGATATTGTATACTCCTATCTTGTTATGTATGTTCTGAAGTGTTTTTGTATTACGTAGGGGTTTTATGATAGTGTTAGATGTTTTAAAGACAACTTTATACTTGAGCTTTTGAAATGAATAAGTTATTTGTGAAGTTTTGTCGTAATATGTTATAATGTTATGCACTTTTTTTCTATTATTACGTTTTTGTGGTGTGTGTTGGGTTATATGTGTTCTAATATTACGTGATGACATTTTAATCTTATTCAAAGTCCCCTAAAGACATATTCACACCTTCCGCAGATACAAAATACACAACAATATAAAGTTCACACTGGAAACAGAATTAACTTCCTAGACATAACAATTACAATGCAAAACCAAAACTCACTTTTAAAATATACAAAAAGCCCAACAGCACAGACGTAATTATACACAACACTTCCAACCACCTCATACAATATTAAGATTCTGCCTTTCAATTCATGATACAGACTAGTCAGCATACATATGAACAACAACCATAGAATAAACAAGCTCAACATGAGAAAATACACTGTCTATAGAAACAGATAAAAACACATCCTGATAGACAACATTTTATACAAAAAAAAAAACAACACACACATCATACAAAATAACAATACACAAAAACAAAAGTACGTAACATTACCATATCACACTAATACATCACAAAAATAGCTCCATCATTCTGAATTTAAATACAAAGTCGCCTTTGAAACATGTAAAACACCACAAAAACACTCCAGAACAAACAAAAAAGGGAAGGAGTATACTGGATCACATGTAAGAACTAGCATGAATTTCTACATAGACCAAACATGGAGAAACTTCCCTACTCAATACAATAAACACATAAAAAAACCCATAATTTCAATATATACATACAGAACACGCTACACACAATTAACATAAATATAAATGTCCTACATTCTTTCAAAAAAAGCAACAAACAAAACACAACAAAAAACTTCAAAATATACAAACATCAAAAAAACCAACCATATTCTAAACGATTATACAATACTCACAATCAACCATCTATATTCGAACTCATAATTAACAACCACAATATGAACAATGACACGTCATAAAACACCATATACTCACAATAGTACAACACACATGAGCGATAATCTTGTCTTTTTTACAGAATTGAACAATACACTGATTTACAGAGAAACTTCAAATATTTTTTCCCAAACATTTCTGCTACTGTCTCTACTATAGAGGAAATACAACTACAAATAAAATAGTATCCACAACACCACAAGAGACTCCGAAAGTACTATGACAGCACCTAGCATGAAGAACCAGGAGAAAGAATGTTGCATAAATATTATTGAATTTGATATTTTAGGGTTTTTAAAAATCAGGATGTGAATTGTCATACAACCCTTGAAACTTCCTCTAAAATGATTTTGAGATGTATCTGATAGTATTAAAAATAACAGAGTTTCTGTAGAAAACCATTTGCATTTTAAAGAGATATTTTAAGAGCACATTTTATATCTGGAATTATCATCTTATGTGTATAAATTTTGTGTGTGTGTGTGTGTGTGTGTGTGTGTTTGTGTGTGTGTGAGGGGGTGCATGTGAGCATAGGTGTGTGTGTGTGTGTGTGTATGTGCGTGTGCGTGTGAGCGTTAGTGATGTGACAGTGAAATCAGTATGATTGCTTTATGTTAATTATTAGATGTGTCTGTGTATGTGTGTGTGTATGCGCACATGTGCAAAATTCAATAATAATGATAAATAAAACAAAACACTTGTAGACAAGGGAATTAAACATTTACTACAAGCAGATTCAGTGAAAATATACAAATACATCATGTGTTGATCTCAAAAAAAGCAATTTGCGACAGTAAAAAATTATATATATATATATATATATATATATATATATATATATATATATATATATATATATATAGATTTTTTGGACTAGGAGACTGACAGACTTACCTTGGTAAGAGTCCACTCTGTAGTCTTGAAATAGAAACACATAAAAGCACTTATCCAATGATATATTTCAACCACACAGTGGTCTTTGTCAATCAAAGAGAAAACACAAAAAGAAATATGAGAGAATGAAATAAAAAACCATAGAGATATAATGATTCTTCCAGCAGATAAAGGTTCAACCACTGTTATTATGAACAAAGAAGCAAATAAGCAACTGTCAGATTGACTAAGACCACTGTGTGGTTGAAATATATCATTGGTTAAGTGCTTTTATGTGTTTCTATTTCAAGACTACGGAGTGAACTCTTACCAAGGTAAGTCTGTCAGTCTCCTAGTCCAAAAAAACTAAATAATCTTTACCAACCAAAACTAACCTAATATATATATATATATATATATATATATATATATATATATATATATATATATATATATATATATATTTTTTTTTTTTAACAGTATATATACCAAATTATAAAATGTTTATATTCAGATATGTTCATTATCCAATTTAAAAGAAACAAATATTTACAAACTTCATATCCTATTAGTGTAAAGTGGCTAGAGACTTCAATTAAAGTTGAGGAACATTAATTGTTGAGCCTTCTTTAAACAGTCTATTAAGTGGAAATAAAGTTGACAAATTATAAAAACATGTTATGAAGCAATTATTACATTCACAAAAACTACATTATTAATATGTATGTTATTTGTAATGTATAAAGTGTGTTATTAACTCCGTGAGTGTCATATTTGAAGCACATAAAAAACCAAAATTTTTCAAATAGTTTGCAGCACTATTTTGTAAGATATTTTAAGATATAAACAGTAGTTAAAAATATGAGACTATCACTAATTAACTATTATGTCTTAAATAATATTTACAATGAACCATAACTAACAAATGTAAATATATTCCTAGATACAAGATTATTCCGCAGAATGTGTACATATATATTTTGTAAGACTTCCTTTTACCGAACGTGAATAACTACACTGTAAATATTTGTAAAGTTTTTTACCAGAATGTGTACGCATATGCTTTATAAGACTCTTTTCGCAAAAATGAGTAACTACACTTTGAATAATTGTAAGGTTTTTGACCAGAATGTGTACGCATATGCATTATAAGATTTCCTTTTCATGAAGCTGAGTAACTACACTGTGAATATTTGTACCATTTTTCACCAGAATGTGTACGCATATGCCTTTTAAGATGTCTTTTTTGTGAAGCTGAGTAATTACACTATCAACATTTGTAAAGTTTTTCACCATAATGTCTACGCATATGCCTTATAAGATGTCCTTTTTTTGAAGCTGAGTAACTACAATATCAACATTTAGGTTTTTCGCCAGAATGTGTATGCATATGCATTATAAGATTTCCTTTTTGTGATGTTGAGTAACTACACTTAGAACAATTGTAAGATTTTTCTCCAGAATGTGTAAACATATGCCTTAAAAGACTTACTTTTTCAGAAGCAGAGTAACTACACTGTAAACATTTGTAAGGTTTTTTGCCAGAATATGTACGCATATGTCTTATAAGATGTCCTTTTGCAGAAGCAAAGTAACTACACTGTGAACATTTGTAAGGTTTTTCACAAGAATGTGTACACATATGCATTATAAGATTTCCTTTTTGTGAAGTTGAGTAACTACACTTTGACAATTCTAAGGTTTTTCACCAGAATGTGTATGCATATGGCTTATAAGAAGTCCATTTTCCGAAACTGAGTAGTTACAATGTGAACATTTGTAAGGTTTTTCACCAGAATGTATACGCACATGCCACTCAGATCCACCGATCCATCCGTATAAATCCTTGTCCAATGCTCATATCTCTCCTGTATCATTTCCAGGGCCTCGATCCTTAGGCTGTCCTGATCCTCCACACCTCTCTTAGTTTGCCAGATGGTAACACAGTAAGTGCTGAGAAGGGGCTGATTACCGATCCCTGCACAATGCCGCTTTCGAGCCTAGCCGGTGAAGACATTGCCCCATTTACTGTTGTACGTATGACTCTCTCTTTCAGAAATTCGGTTAGGTATTTGAGTGTCTTACCCTTGATTCAAAGCTTCATGCTCTGCAGCAGGATGATTTTGTGCGACGTACCATCAAATCCAGCCTCAAACTCCAGGAGCACCAGCACTGTTGACTTCATAACCCTCAAGCCCGCATATATCCGGTTTGTTAGGTGTATCAGAGCGTCACCAGTGCTGCGTTGTTTCCTAAAGCCAAACTGTCTACTCCCGAGTTTATTGGATGATTCCAGTCTCCATATCAGGCGATTGTTTACAAGCCTTTTTATTAATTTGCTCAGACAACAAGTGAGGGAAATTGGTCTGTAGGATGTCACCAGTGAGGGGTCCTTTTCAGGTTTTGGTAAGGGAATAATAAGAGAGGATTTCCAAGCCTGAGGCAAGTTCCCAGTGTCCCATATTGTGTTGAAAAGACTGAGGATCTTACCAACCAGCCGTGATGAACAGTGCATGAGCTAGTCATTGCTGATGTCATCCTGGCCAGGGGCAGATCTAGTCAGTTGGCCGATGCCCGCCCTTAGTTCCACCTCCGTGAAAGGGATGTTCGCCTCGTCTTCTGCGAAGAAAAGCCGTTCGAAGCATGCAGTAAGCGCTATCTCCTCCCATGTCAATGTGCGTGGCCAGCTCTCTGCCTTTCCCGCTCTGCTGCTGTAGTATTCATTGAACGACTCGGCTTTAGCGCAGTCCTCTTCCAGCCAGTTACCCTCTTTTGTTTTTATCTGGTGTATTTTAGAACTAGTCTTACCCTCAATTGCATGAATTTTTTTACACACAGTAGAACTTAGTGCGTTTTCATTTATGGTAGAAACAAACCTTTGCCATGCATTTCGCTTGGTCTGTAGTATCACTTTACGGAGCCTGGCATTACATCTATTGTATTCTTTGCGGCTCCCACCATCACGTCTTTGCTTCCATCTTCGTCTCGCCCTTAGTCTCATTTTTCTCAATTCCTCATTCCACCAGTTGTTTAGGTGCTTCTGTTCCTTTATGACCCCTCTCTTTGGTATAGATTTATCTGCAGCTCTTCGCAGATCACCTTCTATTGTTTCAAGGTCGGCTCCATCCAACCCACACTCCTCCGTAGCCGTATAAAAGGCTCCCCAGTCAGCCTTACTCAAGTTGTATCTTCCACCAATGATTTGTGGATTTTTAGTTTTCCCCTGCTTATGGTTTATGTTGAAGACAACAGGGAAGTGTTCGCTTCCCAACTCTCCATCCTGCTATCTGCCCCTCCACGCTCGGTGTAGCAAGTGTCAGGTCCAGGGTGCTTAAACAGTGATTGGATGGGGATTGGAATGTAGGTAATTTGTTTCTATTTATCACCAGTATATTCTGGCTTTGAATCCAGTCAAACAGTATGGGTCCATTTGCATTCTCTCCTCCCACGTTCCATGAATTGTGTCTGCTATTAAAATCTCTTACCAGAATGTACTTCTGTGAGTCCGGGGTTAGTGGCATCAAATCAGCTTCATGGATCCCTTGAGAGGGTATGTATACATTTACAATAGTACACACCTGTTCCCTACCCAATCTCACTTTTGTTTTAATGAATTCCACTCTTCTCCCCAATGTCATGTCGCAGTACTCGACGTGTAGTGAGTTATGTATGAGTGTTAACAATCCACCCTCTCTGTTTGACTCACAGGACAGGTTGAATGCCTTGTAACCCTTGAATTTGGGGAAGTAAGTTTCATTTTTTGGTAATCATGACTCCTGGATGCAAATTATTTTGGCGTTCATCTTCTTAATGCATTGTTTTAGTTCATTTATCTTATGTCCCAAAGATCGCGCATTCCAGTGCACAACCGTAACCTCCTCCCCATCATTCTCCTCTTGTTTATTGACTTTCTCAGATCTAAGTCCACTACCTCTATTTCTATCCTTAAATGTCTGGCCAAATGATATGTGCCCATCCTTTTTGTTTGCTTCTCTACTAGGCGTTCAGTGAGTTTTTCAGCATATGACCTAGTTGGGCACCAGATTTCAATTCATCTTAAGTCCACCTTTCCTCATAGTCTCATGAGTATATGTTTTTCTATTTTAATTTTTTCCGAGTATCTTGTATTCTTTGTTTACAGTAATTGCCCCACAAGAGTATCTTGAGGCGGTCAGGATGTTCTCGTTTCAATTTAGAAACACGTGCAAAGCCCTTAGAAGGGCTGTAAGTGTAGGTATTTGGCTGCATACCACGGGGCTTCTAGGACAAGCAACTGCTGGTGTTCAGTTCACTGTGAAATTGCTTTTATCACACAAAATGCACAGCTATCCAGTGGCAGGACGAGGACCAACCAGCTTCACCCCTAAAACTAATTGTACCTATCTAAAACTAAAATTATACAAAATTTAAATATTATTAAATAGATTCAGGTGGTGTAGGAAAGCGATGACACGGTCAATAGCCGTGACATTGTCCCTTAAAACCACCTTTAAACTACCTCGAAGATTGTTAACGAATATACAAATTGGTCAACTCATCACAATCAAGCAGAATGGGCTTAATTGTGATAGTACTTCCACAAAACTGACATAGTGGTGGATCCTCATGTCGCATGAACCACCCATGCGTTAACAAAGAATGGCCGATGCGAAGACGAGTAACCACCACTTCCTCCCTACGATTCGAACGAACAGATGTCCTCCATGGTCGGACGGTATTTTTGATGTCCTTCAGCTTGTTTCTTTTTACATTTTGCCATTATTCATTCCAAACAGAGAATAGTGTAGTTTTAACTTTGCATACAAAATCTGATGCCATCACACGTTGTGTCGATGGCAACATACCTGTAGCTAATTTTGCACCTTCATCTGCTTTAGTGTTTCCGAATATTCCGCAGCAACCAGGCACCCAGAGAAATAACACCTCGTAATTGGAGCCTGTGTATTGAGCACAAGATGTTTCCAACTAAAGGGTTCTTAGTGTACATTTCCTGAATAGCCTGGAGAGCACTTTTGGAATCACAACACACAAGATATAAAATCGACAGAGAAATAGTGCATACATTTGTGTGATAGGTCAATAGCTTTTGAGCGTTTAATAGTTGAAAATGTCCATTTTTTGTGAAGAAAATGCTTGTTTTGAAAACATTTTTAAAAATAACTTGCAAACAATAGGTTTTTTGAAAAAGTTACGTTGCTTATTTCTCTATTCTCTAACTCTATTCTGCAATGTTTACATAAAAGGCTAGAGTAGTTTGAAATATTTTCCCCCCAAACATTGCTGTATTTAAATGGTGTCTCTACTATAAAGGAAGTACAACTACAAGTAAAATAGTACCCACCTACCACATGGGACCACACAAATACTATGACAGCACCTAGCATGAAGAAGCAGGAGAAAGAATGTTGCAGAAATAATGATCTGGGTTGTCGCACTTGTTACATGGAACAGTTAAATTTCATCATTAATATTAAATTGAAGGGATTTGTGTTATAAAATTATTTTCCAGTCAATCTTCAATGCTATAAAATAAAGACAAATAAATATTTTTGAAATTGTCGATGATATTTAACTACTTAAAGAGACCCCTTGATACTGGCAAAGTAAATATTTTTTATTATAAATCATAGACAATTTCGTAAAAAATATAAAAAGGTCATTCTTTTTAAATACAACAGAATATTCCAACAAAACCTTTGGTAAATATTTACATTCCTAAACCGGGCCTATATTTGCATGAAACATGTAAAAAGGCTATTTTCAATGATATTTTTTTGTTTTTCCTCCGAAACATTATTTTTTCTTAAATTAAAATTGGGTAAAATTTTTTGGCATAATTTTAATGAATTTGACAAAATTAAAAGAAAACCATACTATCAATATCAATATAGCCTTAAGACATGTTCAAGAACGTTCCGTACTAATATGCAGCTGTTTTAGTAATTAAAACCTACCTGCCTTTTAGAATTATGAAACTCACTCTCACATATCATTTGTTTTGCGGTATTATATCTAGATTACAATTTATAGTTAAGTGTTTATTTATTAAAGCATAAACATTTAAACAACAACAAAATTTATTAACAAATGCCCTATAAAGTTATTTTTAACGGCAAATACACATTGACTGAGAAAACCAGATCAGGTTAGGTTAGGTTATTTTTCTATGTAAATATGTGTTTGCAGTAAAAAAAAACTTCAGATTCATGTTCAGCAAGGTCAAATTGAGCAGGAAAAAACATTTTGCCGATCAGAGCGGTAGTCACTGGAAAACAAATTTCGCCGATCAGAGCAATAGTCGCTGATTTTAATAATTACCATTTTTTTATTATTATGCAAACACATATTTACATACAAGTAAAATAACCGGTTAAAATTTAGTACGGCCGCCCCACACGATATTTTGGATTATTGTTCAAAAGTACGAAAAGGTACGATATTCACAAAAAAAAAAAAAAAAAATTTGTTTGCTCAAAGTTACTTTTTTGGAGTTTAAAACCCGCAATCTTACTATTAATCTCAAGGATTCTATTTTCGCTCAACTGATTTTAAAAACTAAAACTTTGGGCCGTCATGAGTTGCTAGTACTTATAAACCCGCAATCTTACTATTAATCTCAAGGATTCTATTTTCGCTCAACTGATTTTAAAAACTAAAACTTTGGGCCGCCATGAGTTGCTAGTACTTATAATGTTATGTTTGGAAAAAAAATGTACCAAGACTAAATGAATGTTTTCCACTGTACTAGACTCTCTAATAATCACTACTATATGATGCGGATTAACGCTTTTCTCTCTCTACGTTTGTCAAGTGTTTAAGGCTAGAGATAAGCATTTGCACGAGGGTAAGTGTACGATTTGCTGAACAGTGAATACTATTCTCAAGCACCACTACCTCTATTTGCCACTACAAATCTGTGACGTCACGCGCATGCGCGTTGTTGAAGATCCTGCACTCGGGAAGATCTAGTTCTAACCTAACACTACGGTTGTACAGCATGCGTGTTCTGGCAAAATTGAGGTAGTCCGAATATGTTGTATCTGTTCGTCAGAATGAGTGGTACACTGCTCACAAATTCTGATCTGCTCAGTTACTAGAAAATGGAAGGTGATAGTGATGACTTTCGAAAGTCCGTAGCTTACGATATTATTAATGAAAAATGGAAGAAAATCACAGTTTATGAACCATTTGCTGAAAGAGAAGATAAAAGGGAACACCGATTGTTGTTTGCAGATCTTTGGGTAAATTCTAACAAGTTTTTTGGGCACTTGAGGATGACACATACAACGTTTAAATATATACTTAAGGGGATTGAGGAGAGTATATCAAAGCACTCAAATTTATCGTGACGGGTTTCGTCTGAAGAAAGACTCGCTGTAACACTTCAATACTAAGATAAAAAAAACTTAAATTATTCAAAAATTTACAAATAAAATTCAGTAGTAAAAATGCAAAATCACGATCGGCCAGAAAATACAAAACCAGACAAAAATAGAATCAAGAATCTTTATTAGCAATATATAAAACTATACATCAATACACATTAGGTAGAAAAAATTACATTATTGATACATGGTAATTTTTAAAAATTAATTTTATTGTCTGTTAAATTAATGTCTCATAATAATCAATCCAATGGCAAAAATCAATCTAAGTATTTCAACTAGACTAAGTACTTTAAAGCGACTTAATTTGTATAATAAAAAATTAACAATTATTTATTATTACAAAGTATTTTTTTACCTTAAAAGAGAAATAATATTGGAGGTAATAAGAAAACAAATAGACATAACAAAAAAGATCAAAGAAAAAATATTAAGAGCAACATGCAATGAAAACATGAACTTATGTCTAGACATCATTATGTAGGGAATACTAAGTCAAATAATTTTTTTAAAAGTTCAAGGATCTAAAAGCTGACAAATGATGAAGTACTTCTAATCGGGGTGGACTTTTATTAAAAATGTTAAAAACCAGACTTATTAAGTTTTCGATATCCATGGCAAAAAAAATATCAAAACTACAGTAAAAGTAGGAGCAAGGAAAGTTGAGTACACTGGAGGTGGAGAGAAAACAAGTGAGCTCGTCGTCAAAACGATGCATAAAAGTCAATATGATTTTTAACGGTGGGAAAGTTCTGACGTAATGTTACGTGTTCGGAAGAAGCTGACGTGTCTAAAGTAAACACTCTCATAGCAACTGCTTAGTTTGATAGTTCGGACGGATCCGTCAGAACATTCATGCAGTGTTGCCGCACCCTAATGCGAGACATATGGTGTTTTCTGCTAACCTGATGTGTAGCAGACTAATGCGAGCACATCAGTTGTTTTTTGCTAACCTGATGTGTAGCTGACTAATACAAACGAATCAGTTGTTTTCTGCTAAGCAGTAAGCAAATGCCAAACAACCACTGTTTTCGGCCAACCTGATGTGTAGCAGACTAATGCGAGCACATCAGTTGTTTTCTGCTAAGCAGTAAGCAAATGCCAAACAACCACTGTTTTCGGCCAACCTGATGTGTAGGACACTAATTCGAAACAACTGTTGTTTTCGGTCTACCTGAAGCGTAGTGAGTTCCTATTGTCTATTAACTCTGCAACAGGGACGTTGCTCGTGTTTACCTACCTAAAGCATAATTTCCAATATGTGGTGACTAAAGTCTGTTTATATTAATTGATTTCTACGAGTATTATATCCGGATTATTCTAGCGAGCAAAAATGTTTCGAAAAATTATTTCAATTATTGAAATTGTTTTATTACCACATATAAATATTTATATTTGTTGACACCATCTTCACATGAGCTATTAGTTTTCACTAAACACTTGTAAATATTTACAACTTGCCTGTGTAAATATTTACAAGTGTTTAGTGAAAACTAGTAGCTCACGTGAAGATAGAATCAACAAATATGAATATTCCAAGCCGAGCACCTCATCCAGCGATACCGCAACGTACATCTCAAGGTAACAAAAATTTTCCTGCATATCTCCTTCAATATACAGTGCCTAAAATATAAAATCACACAAATTGGAAACACACTACATCGAACTGCAAGAAGTAGTAAATTTCACCAACACACTAATTACAGACACAAAAAAATAATTAGAACGCATTACCCAGAAAAAAGCAAACAAACCCTAAATCCAGGTACGGAAAACACCTAAAAACACCCGACATACACACTAATTTAAATGTTCTACACACACTAGAACAAAGTAAAAAACTAACAACTTTGAAAAAATATGAAATCTACAAACACTACGCAACAGATGAGGAAAATGTATTAAATGATCGCACACACTTTGAAGCCAAAAGCCTATTCCAGTACATTACACAGAATGCAAACACCTTACCCCACTCCACTGTCATAAATCCATCCCGTTCAGATCCTTTGTAGACTGCCAATATACCGCCAGTAGAGGGTTAGCTTCGTAAAAAGAACGATTGTTTTGAAACGCGTCAGCAGGTAAGCAACTACGTATTCACTTAGTTAAGTATTTTCAAAATTAGTACAAAAAATAAAATTAAATTAGTACTTAACAAAAAAATACATTACTAATTTTAAAAATACTCAACTAAGTGAATACGTAAATGCGTACTTACTGACGCGTTTCAAAATATTCGTTCCTTTTACGAAGCTAACCCTCTACTGGCAACATCGGTGAGGTGTAAAGGTTCTAACGGGATAGATTTGTGACTGTCGAACGCACTTCGAAACGCGTCAGCAAGTAAGCAATTACGTATTCACTTAGTCAAGTATTTTTAAAATTAGTTTTATCAGTGAATTCAAGATGGTTACATCAAGCAACTTCAAAATACATCAAGTCAAAAACGCCCAACACTCAACATAGGTTACTAATATAAAACACGTTTTTCATCCCAAAACTGTGAACCTCATCAACACAACGTTTTCAGTTATTGAAAAAAAACTATTAGATAAGTGCTTAACACACAACATCACACCCATATACAGCCAACACAATTTCACCAAAACTCTTTATTAGATTTTGAAAACACAATCCAACATTATACAAGAGTAGAACAACAAGATGCAATCAGACACAAAATAACCCAAATTAACCCCCCCAAAACAAACACCCAAGAATTAAAAATAGCCAAATCCATCAAAAACAAAATTTAACCATAACCAAAGCTGACAAAGGCAACATAACGGTAATTATTAACAATAACGACCTCAACAAAAAATGTACTCAACTTCATCCAAAATAACAACATCACTACACTAGAAAAAGACCCAACAACAAAATACAACGCTCAAATCAAGGAAGCAATCAACAAAACAAAACTTATAATCTCACACTACACCAAAAAGCACCTAACACAATTAAAACCAATAGCCCCTAAACTAAACGCCCTGCCCAAACTTCACAAACAGACATCCCAATACGTCCTCCAATCAACCACACAAGCGCCCCTTCTCATCTTCTAGCCAAAAACTATTCAAAGCCATATAAAATTTAATAATCATTGTAGCATAAAAACAACCTAAATCTAATAGACAAAATAAAAAATGTAAATACATTCCACACATTCGACACAATTCCACTATAGACTCTTTCGATATATCAAATCTATATACCAACATCCCCATTCCAGAAACCTTCAACATCCTCAAAAACATGCTTATAAACACAAATACACCACATACACACATTGACGAAATCATCCACGTTACAAAATTAATCACATCTTAAAATTACTTTACCTACAATAACACATTTTACAACCAAAAAGATGGCCTACCTATGGGTTCCCTCATAGCTAGTATCTTAGCAGAAATATTCATACACCATATTGAACAAAACCACATTTTACATAATAATAAATACTCAAATAACATAATTTACTGGTATAGATACGTCGACTGTATCATAACATTATATAATGGTAACACATGCCAAGCACACATATTTTTTAAAACACCTTAATTCCATACACCCAAAACTAATATACACCATCGAAACAGAACAACAAAACTCTCTCAACTTCCTAGACCTTACAATTAAACGTACAGACAAACAAACACATAAATTCAACATATACGGAAAACCCTCTAATACCAATACGACCATACACAGCTCCTCAAACCACCCACACCAACATAAACTAGCCGCTTACAACACCATGATATATCGCCTGCTTGCAACACCGTTAGACAAAGAACAATACCAGGAGTTAAACACTATAAAGCATATAGCACAAACGAACGGATGCAACACAACAATGATTCACAAATTATACAACCGCCTAAAAAATAAACCTAATAACCCAAATACAAACGCAAAACATTATAATCCCATAAAATACTTATTAATACCATACAGATTATCCAAAACCCATAATCTAACCAACACACAACGAAAATACAACTACCAAATAGCCTACTCCTCACACAACACTCTCAATAAATAATTTAAACCCAACAACAAAATCAAAGACATTTACAACGCCACTGGAGTTTACAAATTAACTTGCAGTTCTTGCCCCAGTTTTTACATAGGCCAGACAGGGAAGTCCTTCTACACACGTTACCAAGATCATATAAAAGTAATAACTACAAATCAATCTTCGCTGATCATCTCAATTTCACAAAACATGACTACATAGACATAGCGTCTAACATACAGATTCTTCATAAACAACACCGAATTAACCAACGCTACACAACCGAACAATACGAAATACACAGAGACTACAAACTACAACTTACACACATACTCAATACACAATTACATTACAACTCACACACACTTTTTGACATCATAACTCCTAATACTCACAAAATACACCCACACCACCATAATAAAACCACCCCACCCTAATACCCTAACCTAGGTAAACTTTGAGATCAGTTACGGCCAGAGTTGACAATGGGGCACATCTCCCGAAACGGCCGTCCTCAACATATAAATATTATTTTGAAAAAAACAACCAACTTAAAAAAAAGAACCCGGATATATAATTTTTACTGACTTAGGAGTAAAAATAATTTTCCAATAACAAAAACATAATTTATCATAAGCTTATAACCCACAAAAATTTGAAGTTGGAGCCGAATTTTATTCTTGGACTCATATTTACATACTGAAGTTGACAATTTAAGAATTTTTAATGATTTTGGTGCACTTTGGTATATAATTAACAAATTATGATATAAACTTAAGCAATTTAATTATTTCTTCCATAGACATAGTTTATAAACATAAAAATCTTATTAAATTTATGATTCAATAGATTTAATAAGGGGATATTATCTTACTTTTATAAGCACTACAACAGTCACATCCGTCTATATCGTTCATAGAAGGTTGAACTGTTGGCAATCTGTATTAAGGGTTAATATATATATATATATATATATATATATATATATATATATATATATATATATATATATATATATATAACTGCAGTTGATGCTAGACAATGAAGACAAAATCAAGCTTCAAAAGTTAACTGGCATAAATTCGAAGAAGTATTCTTGTTTTAAATACACATAGTGAAAGTGATAAGTGAATACAAGAAAACAGTGTTGCAAAGTTATATATATATATATATATATATATATATATATATATATATATATATATATATATATATATTAGCGTTAACCGGCGCTCGTTGCTGGGAAATCATAATTTGTGCAATAAGAAAAGCAAATCAAACATCTAAATAATTATATTTCATTTACTGCAATGACAGAGGATAGACAATGTATTTCTTCATTCCATTAGGCCTTTAAACATACAAATTTGTTAGGTGACTTAACACGTGTGAACACAACATATAAATGATCCGTAGTAAAATCTCAAATGTTCCCAAATTAATGCAACAATGGTCAATGATTGTCCTTGTGCCTTGTTTATGATTATTGCGAATGCAAGTCGCAAAGGAAATTGTAGTCGTTTGATATGATTAGCTAGATCTGATGAAATCATCGGTATTCATGGAATTAAGACCATTTCTCAATGAACTTACCCCCACTGATTTCTGCCCTATCAATTTGGGAGTCAGTTTTCTTGTGGTTAGTCTGGTTCCGTTGCATAGCTTTGGTTAATTCAAATTTCGCAAGAATATTTCGCGATCCTACTTTTAATATCAATAAGTGTGATAGCAATAATTGTACATAGAATTTATAAACAGTGTAAAATAATTAATAATGTAGTTTTATTCTTAAATGTTGTTTATATTTATTTTAAATTAATTTTAGTAGCGCTAGTATAAATATACAATTTGACATTAGACTTATGAAAGGAAGTACACTGAACCATCCTAAACCTCTGGGACGGAGCATTGTGAATGGATTTACAGCAAATCTCACATGGATCACCCTAGGAATATGTTAAACAATAATTCCAAATTTCATTAATTTCTATTCAGTGGTTTAAACGTTCATAAGACATTACATACACACATATATACATACATAAGTTTTTGAACAATCCCAAGCCTGTGGGACAAAGCCCTGTGGGTAGATCCACACCAAACTTCACACGCACCATCCTGGCAATATGTTCAACAATACCTCTGATTTTCATTAACTTATGTTCAGCATTTTAGGCGTTCATAAGACACACACACACACACACACACACACACACACACACACACACCCACACACACACACACACACACACACACACACACACACACACACACACACACACACACACACACACACACACACACACACACACACACACACACACACACACACACACACACATATATATATATATATACACATATACCCCAATTTTTAAACCATTCTAAGCCTCTGGGATGGATCTGACTTAACCGGTTCACAAACCATCCTGAGAATATGTTAATAAATCTTTCCAAATTTCGTTAACTTCTGGTCAGCTGTTTCGATGTCAATAAGATATATACATACAGACATACATATATACATCGGTTTTTGAACGCCTCTGAGGCGGAGCCATGTGGATTTATCCAAACCAGATGTCACATGAATCGTCCTGGGAATATATTTAAAATCTCTCTCCAAATTTCATTAGCTTCTGTTCAGCTGTTTAAACGTCCATAAGATGCATACATACACACATACATATATACATGGGTTTTTGAACCACCTTAAACGTCTGGGGGGCGGAGTTCTGTGGATGGATCTACATCAAACTTCACAGGAACCATCCTGGGAATATGTTAAACAAACTCTCCAAACGGGATATATAACATACACACACATACACACACACACATAAATATAAACATACACGCAAACATTCATTTTTATAGATATAGACAACAAAATTTATAAATAAGAGAAATACAAGTACAAGAATAATTTATTGAATTATACAATTCAAAGTTTTTCGTTTCAAACAGTACCAACATCCTTGGGAATAATAAAGAAAATCAATTGGATTTTCTTTATTATTCCTGAGGATGTTGGTACTGTTTGCCAACGAAAAGCTTTGAATTGTATAATTTAATAAATTATTCTTGTATTTGTATTTCTCTTTTTTTACACACACACACACACACACACACACATATATATATATATATATATATATATATATATATATATATATATATAGTTGCATCAGTTCATGCAACAGTCACTTGTAACCTACATGTAATGTTTTGCATTTGTTGTTTTAAACTGATGTGTCGCGGCAACAGTAAAAACATCAACTTCTGCCATCCCTAGTTCGATTCACTTCAAAGAACGAATCTTTTTATTAGAGCGGGAAAGTTCTTGAGCGAACTAGTTCATTGGACTGGTTTCGGAAAAAAGAACTTTAAAGACTTACTTAACTTTAGCCACTGCCAGATAATGGCACTCTGCCATTCTCAGCTTAGCATCACAGTAGAGACAATGCTCACTTCACTCTCTCTCATCTTGCAAAGCTGTGCCATTCTGAAGATGTATTGTGTCCATCTTTTGACGGTTGCACAGAGGGCAGCTATCCAAGGCTGCTAATACTATTTTATATAGGTGTGCTTGCAGAATTTTAAAGATCAAGTCTTATTTTGGTAAACTCTAGTTGTACTCTGAGATAGACTTGTATGAACTAGTGTATTGTGGTGTTTTAGTTAATTTTCTCTTACCATGTCACAGTTTCAACCTCATTTCACTTCGTTACGCCATCCCGTTGTCCTTTCTTTTTATTCCAGTTACCTTCCGACTGTCTGTCTTTTCAATTTGTATTTGTGTTTTATGACAATTTTGTATTCTATTTCTCAAAATTCAACATAAGGGGGATAATCCACCTATATGACAGATAATTTTCGAGGTATCTCCAATGTTATGCACATTCATTAAATTTAGTCATGAAGTCAGGTATTTCTCAACTAAATAAAATACAGTAATAAAAAATGTAAGCCATCGTACAATATTTTTAACAAAGCTCTCATGCCTATGAAAATAGAATGAAAGCCAAAAATAAATGAAATTGTCTAATTTAAAATGTTTGCAACACGTACCAACTCGTTGGAATTATATTTTTGAAATGTTGAAGAGACTGTTCCTCACTAAGGTCCCTATCCTACTATTCTTGTCCTGCATTATAATGAAACAACTCTTTCCACTGACTACTAGAAAATCATTGAACATTTAATCCCTATTTTAGAGGTTTTCGATGAAGTGACAAAAGAAATAAGTGCTGGAAAAACTGTCACTGTGAAAAACAATGGCGTTGTAAAGAAATGTATATGATTTCATTAAAGAAACCTCCTCCAATCATAAAAATTATTCACCAAAACTGAAAGAAATTAATGACACGCTTTTAAAAGAAATTAATTATAGGCTGATATTTAGTAAATAATCATTGATAATCATAATTAAACCTATTAGACAAAGGCTTAAAACATTACATCACGCCTAAATACAGCCAACAAAATTTCACCAAAACCCTGATATTAGATCTTGAAAATACAATCCAACACAACACACCTGTAGAACAACAAGATGCAATTAGACACCAAATAAAACAAAAAATAACCCAAATAAACCCCCCCCCCCAAAACAAACACCCAAGAATTAAAAGTAGCCAAATCAATCAAAAACAAAATAAAAAAACGAAATTTAACCATTACCAAAGCTATCAAAGCCAACATAACGGTAAATATTAACAATAGCAACCTCAACAAGAAAGTACACAGCTTCATCCAAAATAACAACATCATTACACTAAAAGAAGACCCAACAACAAAATACAACGCTCAAATCAAAGAAGCAATCAACAAAACAAAACTTATAATCCCACACCACACCAAAAAGCACCTAAAACAAATAAAGCCAATAGCCCCTAAACTAAACGCCCTGCCCAAACTTTACAAAACAGACATCCCAATACGTCCACTAATCAACCACACAAGTGCCCCTTCTCATCTTCTAGCCAAATTCCTCGACAAAACTATCCAAAACCATATAAAATTTAATAATCATTGTAGCATAAAAATAGCCTAAATCTAATAGACAAAATAGAAAACGTAAACATCTCACACAATTCCACCTTAGTCTCTTTTGATATATCAAATCTATAAACAAACAGCCTCATTCCCGAAACCATCGACATCCTCAAAAACATGCTAATAGACACAAATACATACATTGACGATATCATCTACCTCACAAGATTAATCACATCACAAAATTACTTCACCTACAATAACTAGCATCTTAGCACAAAATATTCATACACCATATTGAACAAAACCACATTTTACACAACAATAAATACTGAGATAACATAATTTACTGGTAAAGATATGTCGACGACATCAAAACATTATATAAAGGCAACATACGCAAAGCACACATATTTCTAAAACACCTTAATTCCATACACCCAAAACTAACATACACCATCGAAACAGAACAACAAAACTTCCTTAACTTCTTAGACCTTACAATTAAACGAATAGACAAACAAACACATAAATTCAACATATACCGAAAACCCACTAGTACTAATACGACCGTACACAGTTCCTCAAACCACCCACACCAACATAAACTAGCTGCTTACAACACCATGATATATCGCCTGCTTAAAACACCGTTAGACAAAGATGAACACTACCAGGAGTTAAACACTATAAAATATATAGCACAAACGAACGGATACAACCCAACAATGATTGACAAATTATACAACCGCCTAAAAAATAAACATAATAACCTAAATACAAACATACAAGATGACAATCCCATAAAATACATATCAATACCATACAGATCGTCCAAAACCCACAATCTAACGAACACACTACGAAAATACAAATACAAAATAGCTTACTCCACACACAACACTCTCAACAAACAATTTAAACCCAACAACAAAATCAACGACATTTACAACACCACTGGAGTTTACAAACTAACTTGCAGTTCATGCCCCAGTGTTTACATAGGCCAGAGACAGGGAGGTCATTCTACACACGTTACCAAGAACATATAAAAGCACTAAAAAACAATAACTACCAATCAAAATTCGGCGATCATCTCAACTCCACAAAACATGACTACATAGACATAACATCTAACCTACAAATTCTTCATAAACAACACAGAAATGACCAACGCTACACAACCGAACAATACGAAAATACAAGCACTTCAAACTACACCCTACACACATACTCAATACACAATTACATTACAACTCACACTCACTTTTTGACATTATAACTCTTAATACACACAAAATACACCCACACCACCAAAATATTCCACCCCCCTAACCCACGTAAACCTTGAGATCAGTTACGGTCTGAGTTGACAAAGTCCCGAAACGGCCGTCCTCAACAAGCAAAGTAGGTGCTACTATAGGCAAGTTTAAAACATTTAAAAGTGTTTAGTGATGTAATCAACAAAAAAGAACCACATCTCAACACACTAGAACAATATGAAGTTTCAAAACATAAAGGACAAACATATTAAACGAACAAACTAATACGAACATATTAAATAAAAATCACACAAACTCTTTGATACTATCGAGAACCTGCTTTTTAAACCGCCACCCCTTAACTTAAGAACTCCAAGTAGAAGGCACCGATGAAGATTACAACGGAGCGATCGAAAACGTTCTGTCTCAGTAAGTTTTTACAAATTAGAAGTTCGAATAGGCATAAACTAATGTTAGTTAAGTGATTAATTGAGTTTTACAAAACATAATGGACAAAAAATTCAAGAGATAAATAAATTTCTGTGAAACTCTATTTTCAATGTTTTGTGTTCGTAAAATGGGTAATAAACACATAATGATTTGAAATAAATCTGTTAGAAAATATAATTCTGAACAAACTGATGTAAATAAATCAACTAAAAAACAAAAAAAGCATTACAAAATATATATCTTACTAACGTTATAATAGCCAAAACATGAAAAAAGTGTTAAATTTTATACAAAAATAATAATCAATGGTAAATACTAGACGATGAATGTGTTTTTGCAAGTAAATATATTAGGCTAGTCTAGTAGAGTAGGTCATGTGCTGATGCAATTGCGATAAATGTTTCATACAAGTAAAATATAAACGATGTTACGCCATATTACTTACTCTATGGCGTTCTTGACAATCTATACATTTTTATATATGCAGTTGCTAAATATGTTTACCAGTTGGCAATTGTGATGTAACTAAAAAGTTATCTGGTGTTAGCAGACGAAAACACTATTTGCAAAATTTCAAATAATAAAATTTTTGTAAATGAAGTTCAGTTAATATTGTGTTATATCAAGAGTGTGTATTTTTTGCGAAAGAGATAATATTCATTGAAGTATGGAATTTATCGTACTTGCAAGTGTATAATTGTTTATGTCCTGACTTTCAAAACTCCTTCCAGCTGGTGGCAGGCCAAGTTTTTTTTTGATTGTTAATGATTACTTTTTAAGTATAATTAATATTGCTTTTAATATGAGTTGACAATGTATTTAGGGAGAAAATTTCACAAATTGTTGGATTTCGAAGAGTTGTTTTGTTTTGTGTGTTTTAGTGATAAATTATTTATAAATAAACAGATTGATTAAATAATAAAGGTTAGGAAAGTGTTGATACTAGGCTTAACACTGTTGAAGTGAATGATAGTGTTGTTGGCTTATAAAAACGAAGCATTTATTTTCTGAGACTTGAACATTACATTTCACACATAAGATAGACTTTTACCAACTTTAAAAATCAAGCTTGTGTATATTCAATATGGCTAGTGTGGTAGACCAGACACCAAATACTGCAAGTTCAACTTCAAAAATGTTTTCTGTTACAGATGACAATGTACCAAACACTGGTTTAGATTTCTCAAGTGTCAAAGGAAAGGTAATTCTGTAATTTTTATGGTGTGTTTATGAAAGGTTTCGGTAATTGTTTAGTTTGCTAAACCGGGCCTATATTTTCATGAAACATTCAGAAACATGTGAAAAAGCTATTTTGATTGAAATTATTTTTTTCTGTGCCTAGAAACATTATTATTTCTTAAATTAAAGTTGGGTAAAATTTTCAGCTCGGATGTTGCAGTTGTGAATAGGTTGCCTGCCTTGCGGAGGGATACCCGACAACACAAATGTACTAACCGTTACACTTGGATAATGTGTAGCATTACGATTTGGCATAATTTTAATGAATTTAACAAAATAGAAGTATAAAATATGAAGTATCCAGTCAGGATAGATTTGGTTCTAATTGTATAAATGTAACCATTTAGGTAATGTATAAAATTAAAACCAAATCTAACCTGACTGGACACTTTTTAGGTATATTTTAATATAGGTATACAGTAATGTATAAACTTAAAATCAAATCTATCCTAACTGGAGACTTTATAAGTATATTTAAATATATGTATAAAAATTAAGCCAAAACGTTTCTCAAATATCTACACACGTAAGGTTGCGTGACGTACCGGGGTCGATGCGTACAACCTTATGCGCAGCACTGTGATAAAAAAGCATTTGTATCACTCCGCGCTCATTCACAACATCTACGCTGAAAATTTTACCCAACTTTAATTTACAAAAAAATAATGTTTCTAGGCACAGAAAAAATAATTTTCTCATGCCTTTTTATGGCATGTTAAATAGCCTTTTTACATGTTTCTGAATGTTTCATGAAAATATAGGACCGGTTTAGCAAACTAAACAATTACCAAGGTTTCTTGGTAAAAATATAGTCTTAATGACGGTTAAAAAAATTTTTTAAAAAAATTACTCCTAATGTGTAGAACACGAATATCAACTTTTTTCTATAGAAAATACAGAAAGTTAAATTTTTTCACAATTTAAATGTTAGTCTGTAATGGCATTTAGACCTATAGCGTGAATCGGGCGCATAGCAGCTACATCGCACTGCACTAAGTCTAGATTTGTTTGTTATTTTATTACAACATTACTATATACCTATAGTAAAGTATACCTACAACGTATCCAGTCAGGATAGATTTAGTTTTAATTTTGTTAAATATTTAGACTTATTGCTGATGCAGATAATTACAACCAAATCTATCCTGACTGGATACTTTGTAGGTTTTTTTTTTCCAGGCGAAAAACCTATCAAGGTTATCATTGCCTAACTGAAATTAAATTTTTAAATTCTTGTTACATAAATAAAACTAATCAAAATAAAATAAATGTTTAAAACTAATTGTAACTATCTGAAACTAAAGAACCTAAAATTATAAAAAATTTAAATATCATTAAAAAGAATAAGGTGGCGTATGAAAGCGAGGACACGGTCGATAGCCGTGACATCGTCCCTTAAAACCACCTTTAAACTACCTCGAAGATTGAAACGAATATATAAATTGACCAACTTATCACAATCAAGCAGAATGTGCTTGATTGTGAAGGTACTTTTACAAAACGGACAAAGTGGTGGATCGTCATGTCTCATCAACCATCCATGCGTTAACAAAGAGTGGCCGATGCGAAGTCGAGTTACCACCACTTCCTCCCTACGATTCGAACGAACAGATGTCCTCTATGGTCGGACGGTATTTTTGATGTCCCTCAGCTTGTTTCTATTTACATTTTGCCATTCTTCATTCCAAACAGAGAATAGTGTAGTTTTAACTTTGCATACAAAATCTGATGCCATCACACGTTGTGTCGATGGCAACATACCTGTAGCTAATTTTGCACCTTCATCTGCTTTAGTGTTTCCGAATATTCCACAGTGACCAGGCACCCAGAGAAATGACACCTCGTAATTGGAGCCTATGTATAGAGCACAAGATGTCTCCAACTAATGAGTTCTTGGTGTACATTTCTTGAATAGCCTGGAGAGCACTTTTGGAATCACAACACACAAGATATTTAGATTTTTCAGACGGAATTGATCTTAAAGCTTGGAAAATTACATAAAGTTCTGCAGTAAAAATGCTACAGGCTGAGGGCAATCCGTAAGTGAAGGTTTGTCCCTCCATATAAAATGCGCAACCTATCCCGTTGTCCAGTTTTGAACCGTCTGTGAATATAGTCACAGTATGTTGGTGAGTTTGTTGAATCTACAAAAACTCCTGACGATAAATAACGTCAGGAGTATTGTGTTTTAGGTACATGGACAATGAGAAGTCACATTTTGGCTTTTGTATTATCCATAGAGGGATGTAGCATGATGTTCGTACGAATATAGGTGGATGTTCTAAATTTAGATTGCTAAAAATGCGCAACGTTCTTATTCCGAAGGGAGCAGTTGAACGTTGACGCACATTGTTACGATCCTCGAGGTAGTTATCAAAAACTGCTTTGAATGCCGGATGTTTAGGTTTACTTCGAAGACCAGTGTAATATGAAATTTGTAGCATTTGACGTCGCATTGAGAGAGATGGTTCTCCAGCTTCAACTAGAAGGCTGGAGATTGGGCTTGATCTAAAAGCACCAGTAGAAAGTCTAAGGCCAGCTTGATGTATTGAATCCAGGAGTTTCAGAACCGTAGGTCGAGCAGATGAATAGGCTATACAGCCGCAATCTATGCGCGATCTTACAACGGCGCAATAGAAACGGAGCATACAGGTTCTGTCTGCTCCCCAATTTGTACCACTTAGAACTCTCAACATATCCAATATCTTGCTGCACTGGGTCCTCAAATCACGCACATGCGGATTCCATGAAAGTCTTTTATCCAATAAAAGACCCAAAAATCTCACATTATCCGCGGTCTGAAGCCGCGTACCATCAAGATAAAGAATAGGTTCCTGGTGTTGCCTGGAATGACTAAATGCTATACACTGGGTCTTCGAAGCCGAAAACTTGAAGCCCTTAGATTTGGTCCATTCTTGCAATTTATTAATCACTAATTGTAAGGATCTTTCCGCTGTTGCCATACTTCTAGCAGCCACATATATACAAAAATCGTCTACAAACAGGGAACAGTGGACCGGTGACTGTACGTTTGAAGTGACGCTGTTAATGGCAACGGCAAACAGCATCACACTCAAAACGCCACCCTGTGGTACACCATTCTCTAGTTCGCAACGATCAGAATATATGCCTCCTAGACGTACACGAAAAGTCCTGTTGTTCAAATAATTTTGAATAAAAGCAAGAATGTTACCTTGTATACCCCATGATTTCAATACGTTCAAAATTCCTCTACTCAATGCCATGTCATATGCCTTCTCAAGGTCAAAGAAAACCGCTACCAGTGTTTGTCGTAAGGTGAAGGCATTCTGTATAGCTGACTCCAACAAAACCAATTGGTCAACTGATGAATGTCCTTGTCTGGAACCACACTGAACGTTAGAAAGAAGTTTGTTTGTTTCTAGATACCAGACAAGACGACGGTTGACCATCTTCTGCAGTAGTTTGCATAGGCAGCTGGTCAGAGAGATGGGTCTGTAACTACTGGGATTAATTTTGTACTTTCCTTGTTTAGAAGAGGAATTATTGTCGCTTCTAACCATGCATCGGGAAAACCGTGTTCCCCAAATATATGGTTGTATATCCGAAGGAGAACTAGTTTTGCCGACGGTGGTAGATTTTTAATCATGGAGTATACAATATCATCCGGGCCTGGAGCAGAATCCTTCATTGACGAGAGAGCTGACTCTAGTTCGTCGATAGAGAAATGGATATTCAAACAAGAATCTCCAGACACTCCAACGGTGAAAGGTAAGGCTTCCTGTTTACGTTTGTACACCTGGAAAGCGTCCTTGTATGCAGAAGATGGAGAATGTTTTGAGAACGATAATGCTAGCATATTGGCAATTTCCTCACAGTCTGTGGTCATAACTCCATCCGGATGCCTTAATGAAATTAATGGCATCGGAACGGAAATGCCAAAGACTTATCGTAATTTCTTCCATACTGTGGATGGAGCTGTATTTCTTGTAATTGTGCCAATGTACTGCGACTATGATTCTCGTTTACTTTGCCTAAATATTCTCCGTGCTTTCCCACGGAAGATTTTATATTTTTCCAGGTTTTCACTCGTTGGATGTCTCTTGAACTGGTTCAGAGCTTTTCTCCGTTGACGAAGGATCACAGTGCATTCATCATTCCACCACGGAACAGGTGGTCGTCGTGATTTGGATGAGGTTTTCGGAATTGCCTTTCCGGCGGCATTCAAAACGGTTTTTGTAAATGAATTGACAATGTCATCAATGGGAGCCAAGTAATCCACGTCCAGTGATTCTAGATCTTGTGAAAATTGTTCCCAGTTGGCTTTTTTCAGGATCCAACCGGGATGTCAAACACAACAGAGTGAGGAGTCACACAAGGAGATCTCAATAGGAATGTGATTGCTACTGTAAAGTTCAGGCAATGCTGACCATTTTAACCTTGTAGCCAAGGCAGGACTGCATAATGACAAGTCTACAGCCGTCCATCCCCCTGTAGATGCTGCTAAATGTGTCGAAGAACCGTCATTTAGCAGGTATAAATCCAGTTCCGATCTGATGCTTTCGATCAGATTACCTCGCCGGTTGCATTCTTGGGAACCCCATGAAACATGGTGGGCATTGAAATCGCCCACTAATAAAAACGGAGTTGGTAACTGATTTATAAGGTCTACAAGATCTCTCTGTTGCAGGTTGTCACTTGGTGGGAGGTAGACAGAACAGAGAGTGAGTTTGTGTGGAACAGCTGTTTGAATTGCTACTGCTTGTAAGGGAGTTATTAAGTTCAGAGAAACGGCGTCGACACAGTCACGGGCTAGAATGGTTACGTCACCTCTAGCTCGATTTTCTGTAACGAAGTCTGATCTGTAAACTGAATACTCCCTTAGATGGAAATTGTGCGATTCATGGAGATGTGTCTCCTGAATACAAATGTACATAGGGGACACATCCCTTACAATTAATTTGAGATCCTCAATGTGACTTTTAACACCGTTAATGTTCCACTAAATCACGGATTGTTTAGGTGTGGACATCGTATTTTAGTGAAATGGATTCACCTGGCTCCCGTTGCTGTCATTGCAAATTCGCTGGCCTGGAATGTTGGACATTCCAGGCAAAGAGTCATCAGATTCCATCACCACTATTGTAGTGGTGGAATCTGAAGAGTTTTTTGACTCAGAAGAGGAGTTTGAAATGGTCCTCTTTTGAGTTGCTTGTGATTTTGCACCTACTTTCACAGGTTCAGCTTTGTTATTATTTTTATTACTCGTATTAGTAGTTTTAACGTTTTTCGCACTTGTCTCTAATAGTGTCTTACTTCTTCCAATTTTCGCAGAGGTAACTGGCAATGGTAACCGCAGATTCAACATTGGTCTTTGAGTCGGAAACCAAATTCTTAGTCACTAATGCTAATAACTGATTAACTTGCTCAGTGAGAAGTTCAATTTTTTTATTTAGCTCAACACAGTTGGAACACGACTTTTCAGTGGTGGTAGCTGAGGCATAAGATTTTGTTTCAAGTCTAGGTTGAGTTGACTTGAACTTCTTTTTTGCTTCGTGGAAAGATGTTTTATCCTTTGCCATTATGCTGAGGATTGCTTTCTCCTCCTTGAACTTTGGGCAGTTAAAGGAGCGAGCAGGGTGATCACCAGCACAGTTTGGCCATTTTGGAGTACTTGTGCAAACCTTCTCTACATGGCCTTCAGATGCGCACTGTCCGCATACCTCTGGCTTGGAGCAAGAAGAGCTGACGTGTCCAAAACGTTGGCATTTAAAGCACCGCCGTGGATTGGGAACGTAGGGCCTAACAGGAAGCCGTTGATAGCCAGCATATAAATATTCCGGGATAGATGGTTTCCCGAATGTCAGGATTAATGATGTTGTTGGAACTCTGACCGTTTTCCATCCTCATAATTCGTACGACTTCTGTTACACCTTCCGATTCCAGTTCAGATTTTATTTCGTCCTCACGGACATACAAAAGATCTCTGCATGATATTACTCCCTTTGATGAGTTCAAGGTTTTGTGGGGGGCCACCGAAACCTTGACCTGATCAAAGAAGGAGGTCATTTTCAGCAGATATTGTGACTCCTTCGAACTACTTGTTTCTAACAGCAATGTTCCATTCCGTAACTTCCTTATGGAAGAGACAGGTCCTGCTGCACATCCAGTTATAGCCTTATGGATCAAAAAAGCGATACTTTCGAAAGATCTTTTCCTTCTTCTGTGCATGAAACAATTAAAAATTTAGGCGGTAGTTTGGGTGATGCTACATCTATTTCTTTCCTCCTCTCATTTACTGCACTAGGCATCTTCGGAGAAACCTCACGACGCCTCTTTACATTACTCTGGTTTGTTGGTTGGTTGGACTTTTGTTGGTTTTCCATAAATTTGATTTAAGCTAACGATCGTGTCAGGCGTTACGGGCGAGACTATGAGAACGGGTACACCCATGGATCACTTTCGATCATTTCCAACCCCCGGAACTCTGGGGCCAATAGTTTCCTCCTTAGCTCGACTGGATAGGCATCAGTCGAGAACTCGTAATACTGTGCACAGGATCCGACACCTGTGCACTGCGGATACTCCCTAACCAAGGAACAAAGTGGCTAGCGGACCAGCAACCGCGCATACGTCTTCGGCAGAGCAAGCTCACAGCAGCATCCCAGACCAGAGTTAGTCAAGCTCTGGACCTTTTAGCACTCCCAACGCGCAACGGTTCTGACCAGTCAAATTCCCTAAGTGAAGATGTTAGTGTATGTGTAAATGTGGATGTGTGTGTGTGTGTGTGCTTTGTTAGTGGTGTAGTGTTAGGCTAGAGTACCGCGAGGGACGCCAAATCCCTCGTAGGTGCGGCTAGTTCGCACCCCCCTGCGGGGGATACTTTGTAGGTATACTATAATATAGGTAGATAGTAATGTTGAATAAATACACCGTAGCACATATACATATATTTAAATATATCTATAAAGTCTCCAGTAAGAATAGATTTGGTTGTAATTTTATACAACATTGCCTAATTAGATATCTACTTCCACAGAGTAAATACTTTGTCACGTGGTCTCTATTCTAGCCTTACACGTGTACATTTGGTTGAACGTATAAAATTACTACCAAATTTATCCTGACTGGATACTCCTTAGGTATATAAAATTAACCTTCCATGGCAATAACAAATAATGATTATCAATATAACTTCAGGACAAATTTTGATTTATTTTATATGCATTGTATTGGGGGTGAGCAGTTTGCATTTTTACCAGCACATATTATTTTTACCAGCTTCACATATTAGGGAAGTACAATTATCCAAAATTGTTAATTTTTGGGGCGTGAGCGAAAGTTGTAATAATTTTTTTCGTATCCCAGATGACTTTCTGCGTCCGGTCAGTATAATTTGTTTTGCTAAAATTGAACACGTAGCCACAGGAAATAAATATCAAATTAATTTATAATGTTGAATACATATAAGTAATGGATCACTGCCATTTTATTATTTTTTGCAAAAGATAATTATATTTAATGCTATTTTAAATTGTTCTTATCGTTGTATTCTTCTTTATTGTGTTTTCACGTGTTGGGACACCTAAAATTTATATGTTTATACTCCTAATGAAATGAAGAAAAACATTGTCTATCCTCTAGCATTGCAGTAAATGAAATATAATTATTTAGACGATTGATTTGCTTTTCTTATTGCAAAAATTATGATTTCGGGCGCAGCAACGTGCGCCGGTTAACACTATTTTAAATATAAAAATTAACTAACAAAATATTTTTTTTGTTGACCTCAGTAGGAATTGACTTAAATTTGTTTTTTTTCATATTACTTGTTCCTATGGAGTTTTGCCTGCTTCAATGGAAATGTTCTATGATGGTATATTGGAAATACGTAGATTTATTGAGACACACAGGAGGTAAATTGGATATAGCTATATGTAAAATGTTTTTAGATAATATCATTTATCTTAGAATCAGGAAGACTTGGAATTAGATGCGCAGCTAGTATGAAGTCCAAATTGCCAGTAAGGAATTCCAAACCTGGTTAGCTTTATCATGAACCAAGCAAAAAAATCCCCCAATCTTGCTAAGTACTCATTTCATGTTATGACCTCAAAGATGCAGTCTCTGCCTCCTATGTCAGAAATACTACTACAGAGATCCGTAGAAATTGAAACAGCATGTTAAGTAATTTCCAAAATAGTAGTCATTCAACCATAAAAGTTAAAAATACATAGCACAAGAGTAGCCAGAGTA
Organism: Prosapia bicincta; assembly: GCA_036971475.1. Taxonomy (NCBI): domain Eukaryota; kingdom Metazoa; phylum Arthropoda; class Insecta; order Hemiptera; family Cercopidae; genus Prosapia; species Prosapia bicincta. The sequence continues at coordinate 36,283,542 of JBAIZL010000001.1, forward strand.
AAAAATAGAGGGAGGGAATTCTGGAAGTAATAGTGAAAGTATTAAACTTTAGTTAAAACATGATAAAGATTCCTAAAAATTGTATTATAGGGGTAACAGAATAGGTCTACCCAATCAGCCATTGTCTTTCTCAGCTATTATCAATCGGACAATTGGATTTTATAACAAATTTCCCAATAACAATAATATCTGTATCAATTAGTTTTTTTTTTTTTTTATTGAGTTTTTCTTAACATACAATATCAATATACAATATCAAGAGCACAGTGGTACAATATATTACAAAAATATAGGTGAAAAAACCCCAAAACTACAAACATTAATCAAAAAATAACTAAAATAAGTTACCTAAGATTAAATCCTTATGTACATTTCGATGACCAAGTCATCATCTTCAGAGGTTCCTATTACAAAAGTACAATCTAGAATACAAAGAAATTAACAAACTAGACTGACCTTTTTCAAGAAACTATTTTTTGATTAATTTTTGTGGTTTTGGGGTTTTTCACCTATATTTTTGTAATTTCTTCTTAACAATTGATGTTAATACAGTTTTTCAAATATTTATTCAATAATTAATTTATAAAAATGTGGGTTGGTCTAGCCGGTTTTGAACTGTGAATCTTCATGTTCAAAGTCTAATGCACTTTGGCACTGCACCAACTTTCCAATCCCCTTTAATTGAATTTCCCAAAGACGTATATAAATTTTCCCCCATCTGGTTGTCGCCGAAACATCCATTGTACAACCTTAAACTGTTGCCATGGTTACCACAAAATATAAATAGTACTGAAGGGTTAAAAATGAATAGAACGAATAAAATAAACAAACTGGATTAACGGTATCGAACCTTGCTTCACAAAGGGACAATGGGAAAATAAAATAAAAAGAAACTACAACAGTATGCAAGTGACAAAAAATAAAAGTGTATAAATAGTAACAAATAAAAATAATAGTCCAACACCATACATAGAAAGGAAAATGGAAAATCCCAAGGAATTCGTTTTTTATTTTGCCTCTTAATATTTTTATTCTGACATAAAAGGAAACTAAAATAATTTTTCTTTGTTGATTTAAGTAGGAATTGACTTTAAAAAAACTTTATGTTACTTGTTTTATACTTATTATATATATATATATATATATATATATATATATATATATATATATATATATATATATATTTGTAGTTATGCAACACTGTTTTCTTGTATACACTTATCATTTTCACTTATGTACTGAAACAAGAATCTTACTTGCTATTTATGCGAGCTAACTTTCAATGGCTGGCTGTGTCGTCATCCTCGGGCATACTGAACAGGGTTGTTGTAGACTGCGAACTGAGTGGATTTCCCGTTGACCTTGCTGTACCGTTATGTTCTATTTTTAGATTCACTGCACTGTGCGAGTTTTTAAAGTTTGTTTTGGGGTTAATATTGTCTGTATATTGAATAATTTATCGTTTTTTGATTTTATTTGTATTTGTTCATTAATGATATTATTTTTATAAATTTCTAGTTGTTCCCAGATTGTCATTTTCAGGCCTTTTTGAACTTTTTTATTAGGTGTATGTTTTTTAATGTGGGGAATGTGTGTTTGTTTTTGATGGCGTATGTGGCTAAGTTTGAGTTATAAATTTCAGATTTGATGTATGGATTGAGGTGTTCTTGATATCTGTCTTTTAATTTATTTTTTGTTTGGCCTATGTATATTTTATTACAGTCTGGGCATTCGATTTTGTATATTCCGTTATTAAGTGTGGGACATATTTTTTCTGGTTGGTGTATTTTGTTGATTATGTTTCCTGTGTTTTTGTAGGCTATGTTAATATTATTATTTTTTAGTGTTTTAGTTATTCCTTTTATGTTGTATCCTGTGTATGTGCCCATTTTGTTGTTTGTGGTTTGATTTTAGGCTGTTTTAATTTATTTAATATTTTAAATTCTAATTTATCTATAGTTTTTTTATTGTATCCATTTTTTTGGGCTATTTGATATATTATTTGTTTTTCTTTGGTTTTTTCTTCATCATTTAGAGGACATAACATATTGTATCCAATGTCCGTTGGGGGGCGTTCGCTCTCATCAAAATACATAAAATCAACAATCCCATAAGACCCTTAATAAATTTTAAAAATGCACCTGCCTATAAAATATCACAAATAATAGCCAAAAACCAAAAACACGAACTTAAATTGGAAAATAAATTCACCATAAAAAACTCAATTGAATTAACGGAAATACTAAAAACAAAAACATAACCAAAAACACCAAATTTATATCTAATATACCAATTAACGAAACCATCCAAATAATAAAAAACAAATTAACAGACCTTAAAACCTACCCCAAATACACAAACCAAATCACAAAATGCCTAAAGACCATACTAAACCAAAACTATTTCATATTCAATAATAAGATATATAAACAAATAGATGGCTTAGCAATGGGATCACCATTTTCAAGTATAATATCAGAAATTTACCTCCAAAAACTTGACGAATTAATCACAAAAACCATAAAAACACACGACCCCAACGGACATTGGATATGATATGTTGACGATGGATTATACATCTCACAAAATAAAGCAATAAATAATAACATCATCCTAAATGAAATCAATAACTTACACCCTAACATACAATTCACCATGGAGGAAGAAATAAACAATAAAATAAACTATCTAGACCTAACAATAACCAGAAATACAAATAACATTGAATACTCTATTTATAGGAAACCCACACACACCATTAATACAATACCAAACCACTCCAACCATCCCCCACAACATAAAATGACCGCTTACAACTCACTTTTATACAGGATGCTAAAATTGCCTCTAAATAATGAAGAAAAAACCAAAGAAAAACAAATAATATATCAAATAGCCCAAAAAAATGGATACAATAAAAAAAAACTATAGATAAATTAGAATTTAAAATATTAAATAAATTAAAACAACCTAAAATCGAACCACAAACAACAAAATGGGCACATACACATTCACATACACAGGATACAACATAAAAGGACTAACTAAAACACTAAAAAATAATAATATTAACATAACCTACAAAAACACAGGAAACATAATCAACAAAATAAACCAACCAGAAAAAATATGTCCCACACTTAATAACGGAATATACAAAATCGAATGCCCAGACTGTAATAAAATATACATATGCCAAACAAAAAAGAAATTAAAAGACAGATATCAAGAACACCTCAATGCATACATCAAACCTGAAATTTATAACTCAAACTTAGCCACACACGCCATCAAAAACAAACACACATTCCCCACATTAAAAAACGTACACCTAGTAAAAAAGGTTGAAAAAGGCCTCAAAATGACAATGTGGGAACAACTAGAAATTTATAAAAATAAAAATAATATCATTAATGAACAAATACAAATAAAATCAAAAAACGATAAATTATTCAATCTAACAGACAATATTAACCCCAAAACAAACGTTAAAAACTTGCACAGTGCAGTGAATCTAAAAATAGAACATAACGGTACACCAAGGTCAACCGGAAATCCACTCAGCTCGCAGTCTACAACAACCCTGTTCAGTATGCCCGAGGATGACGACACAGCCAGCCATTGAAAGTTAGCTCGCATAAATACCAAGTAAGATTCTTGTTTAAGTACATAAGTGAAAGTGATATATATATATATATATATATATATATATATTCTCTCATATTTCTTTTTGTGTTTTCTCTTCGATTGACAAAGACCACTGTGTGGTTGAAATATATCATTGTTTAAGTGCTTTTATGTGTTTCTATTTCAAGACTACAGAGTGGACTCTTACCAAGGTAAGTCTGTCAGTCTCCTAGTCCAAAAAATCTAAATAATCTTTACCAACCAAAACTAACCTATAAATATATATATATATAAATATAATTTCAGATATCTCTTGTAAGCCCAAATGAAGAGCAGTATGACTTGCTACAAAACTTGTTGAAAGAAAGGATTGAAGATGGAAGAGGAGAAACTATTTTTGATATTGGAGTTGGAGAAGGTATTTGTTTTTAGAATTTTTATATATATTTTTTAAACATCACAACTTATGAATCCAAAGTATTTAAGACAACTTGTAACTAAAAATTCTTCTGCAATTGTTTGGTTGTACATATTGAAGTTTTAGAAATATTTATCAATTTACTTGGCAAAATATCGCTACTTATTGATATTCCTCAGCACTCATTTCACACTTGGTAAGTGCATTGTTCAATGCTGAGAGTCATGTACAAGACTTGTTTTGACTTGATTGAAGTAATTTGATAAATAAATATTATATAATATTTACAAAAACAATTACCCCAAAAGTTATGAATAAAACCTAACTATACAACAATTGTAATAAAATCACCAAATTAAAAAAAAGAAAACTACCTAAAACTATATGAAAATTATCGATTTGTTTTTAAAAAATATAAAATTGAGCATCACATGATTTGTCAGATTAATTGAATGTCAATACATTTTTTATAAAACTTTAAAGAATAACAAAATCAGAATGAGAAATTATACATTAGAACCTCATTATAACAAAATAAATAGGAGGGTTGTATGTTTTAATTAGAGATGGGCCGGTGCCTAAAATTTTCAATTCTGTTTCCAATTTCGATTCTCAAATTTTTGTTTTGATTCGTGATTCTTAAGTCGATTCTCGATTCTTTTAAGTATATAACCCTTGTATGATATTCTATGATAACGAATTTAGTTAACATCTTGGTCATATGGTGAAGTCTTTTAAAAGATCCGATTTGATGTAATAGGCTACACAAAACGTTCAACCTTGATTTATGAATAGGAGTTTCTGAAAAGGTGACAAACATATTGGATAAAAGTAATGATTTATTTAAAATTATTACTTCAGTTCACAATTACAATATAACTTTCTTTTCAATTTTTATACATGAAATTGGAACTACCTTTTCTTTGTGTTTTGTTTCGACACGTATGAAGTGGCGGCTAGAAATGGGGGGGGGGAGGAGAGAGAGAGTCGAGCCTCCCGAAGTAAGAGCGAGACAGCACAGCGAGAAGAGCTGTGACAAACGAACTAGAAATGCTTCTGTTCGTTTTTGTTGTTACGTCATAAATAATAATAATATTTTTCTGACCTCAAATAGATATTTGCTTTAATCGTTTAATCCATTCAAAGTAACATACTTAAATAAGACATAGTTGATAATTATTTATATTTCCTATAAATTACACAGTATTTCCTAACAATTAAAAAACAAGAGTCAGAATTGGCACTTCAATCAATGAAGAATGGAGTATCGACGATTCCTCGATACCATTAGAATTGAAACTTCCCATCCCTAGTTTTAATGAAAGTCAATTATTAAGCATAAAGTTATAAAGTGGCTAAAATGGAAATAAAACAAAGAAAAAGTTGTAAAAAATTGATATAAAAATATAATAAATTAATTTTAAATTTGTAAATTTTATTTATAGTGATTAAAATTAGTCAGCACGTTCTGCTGTGTAACGTAAAATTAGCATACTCATTGCTGCTACCGTAACGTAAAATTAGCACATTCATTGCTGCTACTGTAATATAAAATTAACACATTCATTGCTGCTACTGGAATGTAAAATTATCACATTCAATGCTGCTATCATAACGTAAAATTAATTATTTGTGATGAATATATTTTTTTCTTTAACTTGGAAAATCTTCAGATTCTTGTTAAAGCATTTTGACGTTGGAACAAACGTCATGTTTCAGAGTAGTGTGGGAGAGTATTGCTCTGGAACCTATTGTCAACACTTGATAAGCTGGTATTGTAATTATTACTAATATGTTTACACTATTTACAATTGTTTTATATCAATCAAGGGAGTTTTAAGAAACAGCTGTGACACATTCTACCAGTGATCTCCTAGATATAGCTGCTTGGAATGCATTGACTGCAAAGTTTTTGATTAAGAAAACCATTATAAACACTTATAAATTAGTATTATAATTATTAGAAATATTTCTACACTATGTGTGCACTATATACAGTCCTGTTGCATCATTTTTAAGGGATGCCACTTGACAGAGAGTATGTGATAGTGTCAGTAGCCATTTACACATTATGCCAACACAAGGGCGGCTCCAGGATAGACTTTCAGGAGGGGGGTTTTACAACGGCTAGAAAAGATGGGGTGCTTTCAGGCACAAAACTTTCAAAAAGAAAGGCCTGGAAATGGCATTTTAAGCTAATCTTGTACTGAAAATCACAGAAAATTGGGCATTTTTTTCCATAAAAACTTGCGTTTTACCCGAACTTGCACAGATACCAAAATTATTAATTTGTACATAATACAAAATATTGTTTAACTTTCATCGTTTTAACAAACTGCTTGATCAGACAAGGACGATGTGGAGTCGTAGAACACGGACTAGTATATCCCAGCCGACACAGAACTGGTGCACGACTTGAAACACGGCAGTGTTGTTTATGCTGGGTAAAACTACCAGTGTTATCAGATGAATTTCTACACTTAACATTACATAAATGTAAAAACAATATACATTGCTTTAAAATAAAAATCAAATGAGAAATATATTTCTAAAAAATTTAGTACCCAAATTCTCGGGGGAAGGGGCAATTGCCCCTACTATGTGATTACTGGCTAATTACCACTTTGGGTGTGATTTATTTTCAAAACACAGTCTTATGAGCTATGTCCATTTTAATAGAGATTGTTGTAATGAGTTTCTTCTGTATTTACGTACAGCTTATACAAAATTGTACTTCAAAGTAAGATTTTTCAAAGATTTAAAAATATTATTTGAATAAAATTTATTAGAAATAACAAGCATAGGGAAATAAAAGTTAATATATATTTTCATACAATTACGAAACCTTGTGTACAATATTTCTGGTTTTGAAAAAATGGTTTAAAAATATTGCAATTTTAGTATTCAATTAAAAAATGGAGAAAGTAAACACAGAGTATTGTAGTATAATTGAGCAATTTTGTAGTGGAAACTGCAACTGTTAAGAGTTCTTGATATTATTAATAGTAGTACTCTTTAAATGAATAAAACGCATCTGAGAAAACAGCTCATTTTATAATTTTACAATGTATCCATTATATTTGTTTAGGGCTTTTAATTATATAGTACAGTCTCAGTAATCCGGCATTTTATTGGGATAGGCAGTGTGGGACTACCGTAAACACCAGATTGCTAAATGTAAGGGTTAAAAATGTATGAAACATACAAGTGCATGTTGACATTTAATAAAAACCTGTAATCATATATAATTGTTTAACATTGTACTGTACTAGAGTACAATTTAAAAACTATGAAATTGACAATAAAATACACAATGTGTGTTTATTGTTTGGGTTTAAACATTGTCAGGTACAATACAGTAATGGTACAACAGTGGTGAGATACAATATTCAGTATGTAAATGCATAAAACATGCACAATGCTTTTATTCATTGGTGGAAGAAAAGAATTTTGTAATGGTTTTCTGCTTTTTGTCTTTAAAATAATGCCTTAACACATCTTGAAGTCCTTTAGTATGAGGATCTTCAGCGCCTGACTAGGGAAGGGCTGTGTCACTATACAACGTGTAATACTGCGCTTACTCAAGTCTGCATACACTAGTCTAAGCGCAAGACAGCAGGCAAATGAGTGAGCTATATCAGAGTGAGCCACACACACATGCAGTGACATGAAGCACCTGACCAGAGAAGGGCTGTGTCACTATACAACGTGTAATACTGCGCTTACTCAAGTCTGCATACACTAGTCTAAGCGCAAGACAGCAGGCAAATGAGTGAGCTATATCAGAGTGAGCCACACACACATGCAGTGACATGAAGCACCTGACCAGAGAAGGGCTGTGTCACTATACAACGTGTAATACTGCGCTTACTCAAGTCTGCATACACTAGTCTAAGCGCAAGACAGCAGGCAAATGAGTGAGCTATATCAGAGTGAGCCACACACACATGCAGTGACATGAAGCACCTGACCAGAGAAGGGCTGTGTCACTATACAACGTGTAATACTGCGCTTACTCAAGTCTGCATACACTAGTCTAAGCGCAAGACAGCAGGCAAATGAGTGAGCTATATCAGAGTGAGCCACACACACATGCAGTGACATGAAGCACCTGACCAGAGAAGGGCTGTGTCACTATACAACGTGTAATACTGCGCTTACTCAAGTCTGCATACACTAGTCTAAGCGCAAGACAGCAGGCAAATGAGTGAGCTGCATCACAGTGAGCCACACACACATGCAGTGACATGAAGAGCCTGACCAGGGAAGGGCTGTGACACTATACAACATGTAATACTGCGCTCACTCAAGTCTCCATACACTAGTCTAAGCGCAAGACAGCAGGAAAATGAGTGAGCTGCATCACAGTGAGCCACACACACATACAGTGACATGAAGCACCGATCCATTCAGTGCCAGATTACTGGATGTCCCGTGTTTGGCCATGGTCGGACTATAGAGTCTGCTACTGTATTATTCAATTCTTTTTTGTGTTTCATTATTTCTATTTTCGGAAAATCTTTTTGGTTTCATATATATAAATATTGATTATGGTTTTTAATTTATTTTTAGTCTGCCTAGTATGTTGTCACAGTCTCATTGACAACATTTTGCCGGTCTATTTTATCAAACAAGTTTTTACCTGTGTGATAAATGATTCTTGTTAATATATGAGTATTAAGGTCTTAACCCATTTCAGCCCAAATTATTTTTTTTCTGAATTTTTTCATACCCTTTTAAAATGTGGCTTCTTACTATCAGAGTAAATACTAAATAATGTTTATAATACATTTCAAGTATTTCTAATCGTAATTACGACGTGTCGACATTTGTCGACAGTGAGCGCGATCGGGACGGGCCTACTATACCAGAGGTGCGTCGACATATGTCGACAGTGAGCACGGTTGAGGTGGGCTGTTATATTATACTAAAAACATAATCAAAAGATGGTAATAACAAATAACAACAGGAATCATTTCAATATACTATATTTAATTGTACAAAGATATATTACAGCTAATGGATCACTGTTTGTAAGGTCTATTTAGCGAGAATGAAACTCTTCGTTGCAATTTGTGTGAATCCCGACCTGACATACTTTACATTTCTTCCTTGTAGCTTTTCCGCCTGTTTTTCCACTGTTTGCAAGAAGTGTCCTGTACCACTGTAGTGGACTTCTGGCAGGACCCTACTTGATACTTTCGTACTGGGTCTACCTGCAGAAAATCGGGAAACTCTGTATGTTGCTAAATAGGCATTTACAACATACCTAATGAAACCAAGAAAGTCCAGATTTTCTGCACGGCCTTTTGGATTCAAACGGAAAAGCAACCACGCATTGTTCATTGAAACATTTAACAAGTAGGACACCATGGGCCAATACCACTTCTTGTTTCGTATGTTTATTCTGTACGATGCTATGTTTTCGTCCATACGGTCGACTCCTCCCATATATGTATTATACAAAACAATACATGCAGGTTGGTCCAGAGTAATGTGCTTTTTCTGCGCTTTTGACCAACGTTTAGCTTTTCTTGTGGGAGCTACGCCAGCTGATGTTGAAGCCATTGTAAACACATTATTGTCGTGATATCGAACAAGTGTAATCCCGGTGTCTACATCTGTCACTTGATGGTACGTACCTCTAGCTTCTTTATTCATACTCTTAGCATTAGGTAAGGGGGCATCTTCTACTCGGTCACTTCGAACAGTACCAGTTCCGTCATAGCCGTGTTTCTTCAATGTCTCAAGAAGACGAAAAGAGGTAAAAAAATTGTCAAAAAACAAGCTGTAACGCCTGTCTTGCGGAAGCTTAGATAGTAAATCAATTACAACAGAGCCTCCCAGCCTAAGCTCAGGGATCATCGTTGTACTGCCCTTTCCTTGGTAGGGTACACCCTGAACAATGTACCCAAGTCTTGTGGCAAGAATCCAAATCTTGTATCCGAAGCGAATGGGTTTTCCGTGGATGTGTTGTTTTGCTCCATGCCTGCCAAAATACGGCACCATGGATTCATCAATTGACAGATATGAATCACCTGGAAAATGGTGTAACCATCTTTCATTCAGCATAGTCATTACAGGCCGTATTTTTCCAAATCTATCATCAATTTTTAATTCAGCATTCTTACAAAAGTGTAAGTATCTCATAATATCTTGAAATCGATTTCTGGACATCGTATTTGCCACTGCGGTATTGTGAACATCTTCGGACAGTTCCCAATACATTCTAGTTCTGGACCTCACATTATAACCAGATAAAAATAAAATAGCAAAGAAAATACGCAGTTCACCTTTTGTTATAGTGAATGACAGATTACCTTTTTCAACCGCGAATTCATTTGTGCATGCGACTATATAGTCACAAACTTCATCGTCAAAAAAATATTCAAAAGCTTCAACAGGAGAAAAGGAATTTTCTAAAAATGTTGGGCGAGCAAATTCAATGGAGGAGTTGTCAAGTATATCTTCTTTCTTCCAATTTCTAAACTTCTTAATTTTCTTTGCTTTGGCCAAATTTTTCTTTCTCTCTACGTTTTCCACATGTGTAATTTTCTTGATAGGGTTTTGTTTTCTTTTTCTATTTTTTGTATTTGTCACGAGTGTAGTTGTACTAGAAAAATCAGTGGGGACGTCAGAGGCATCTTCGATTGCAAGTGCTTGATCTAAAATGTGAAATTGCTCTCTAGATGTACTTTGAGTTGGTGTCAAAGGTATTAAACCTTCACTATTTTCTTCATTACTTACAATATAATCTCCGTCTGTTCGGAATCTCTGTAAACCGTTTTCTGTTTTTTTCCTCACTGAACATACAGCTCCACCACGTAGCTGGTTTCCAGACAGTTTGTTTATATCACCTGAGGCGTCTTCGTCATCGCTGTCTCCGTCGCTCAATATTGGATTTTCTGGAGGTTCAAGGTATATGTTCCCATCAAGAATATCATCATCTTCCTCAATAAGTGTTGCAATCTGCTCTACTGTCAACCTATAAAAAAAATCCCAAATAGGTTTCATATCCTCAACCCCACCCATCCGTGCTCACTGTCGACAAATGTCGACATCATAATTCAAGTCGTCACATGATCGTTATGCAACTTACTGAAGTGTAATTAGAAGATTATTTAAATAGTTTGTCTTATAATTACTGCATTTATAATAAGAAAATGAGGTTAAACTACATCATAAAAGAGTAAAACACTTACGATTTGAAGTTATCCATCACGCTTGGAACAGCTCTACCTAACCTCAAACACTAGACACGTCTTTACTGCCGCCAGTGAAGGTCAACACTGCAGGCTGTTACAGTATGTACCAATGATACAGACAAAAATATCCGTCGTGTAAAAAGTCCATTCTGCTTTGATAGAAAAATGTTTACATTTGACGTAGACATTTGTCGACAGTGGGTTGAAATGGGTTAAGATACAATGGAAAGGAAAGTGAGACCCTTCATAAAGCATATATATAAAAAAATGTTGAGCTCTGGTTTTTTTTAAGAATGTAAAATTTATCCAAACTCAAGTTTATCCATAACAGTGTACTGAGAACTATTACTGGAGGGGTGAAGTCAACCCCTGCACTGCAATGCAGATCCAGGCAGGGATTGAACTACTTGCGGCAAGACAGGACTAAGGTGTCTGTAAATTTTGGGAAAGAGGTAGGAGATTGGGCAGAACTCCTACAGACCATCCCCAGTGTGCCTAAGAACACATATCGCCCCTGTGATATGCTCAGGTCAATAAGGATAAATATCAGCACAGTTTTAGCCACAGCCACTTCATAAGTACGTTTTGGTCTAACCTTCTACACATGTATAACTCTACGTGATTTTAGTGCAAAAAAATTAGAGTCAACCCCTCTGGCACTAAAAATATAAGCGTTGAAAACCATCGCCATGGGGTAGCCTTTTTGCAGTTGGCTATACATCTACATTGATTGCTTTTACAATCCAGCAAAGAAAGTAGCCAAAGCAGGATGTTTCAGCAAGTCATTTGTGGGTTTTTCCGCTGTTGGTACCAATGCCAGCAAGTTTGAAGAGGAGATATGTGCTATCTTGAGGCCACAAAAACCCTACTACAGTCTGATATTTGTTGACTTACAAACTGCCACATTGGCACTAGTCTCTAATGCTCCTACCAACTGCCTTTGGATGATCAATTTTTGTCTGGAAATTGAGAAACTAATCAAGGGAAGATGGCATGTACAATTACACATTGGAAGCGGTTGCCAGATTTCCCCTACTGTTTGGCCAGGACTACCTCTAGAATCATCTCCACTTGATTGGCGTAGTGTAAGACCCCACCTGCTCCCTCTCCCACAAACCCAAAATAATCGGCGAACACATAAATTTTCATCCAGGTACCTTTAGCTCCCCTGAGGATACTGTTGACCTATTGGGAGGTGTGGTGTCAGATGGCTGAAATACCAAGAACAGATGTTGGTTAAACTAAACCAACTAATTGTATTTCTAATTATCTATTATTCACAGCCATGTTCTATCAGGAGGTGTAGGGAAATTTCCTAATCACCTTAAAACCAACCACACACACACACGCATACGTACATACAGAAATGTAATATAAACACATTTACAAAATGTAAACCATGCTTTTACCCATCTTATGTTGTCCTATCAAGGCAACTAGAAATTTTCTCTAATATAAGAAATGTTAATTTGGATATAAGTTTCCTTGTAGTTGTTAACTGACAGTCTATATGATGTTATGGTAAATAGATGACGGAGAGAGCGGGTTAAAAGAAGACGAATATGATGCTTCTGTCGCCACTTTACAATCATTAGCTTCAACATTAGATGCTGATTGTGTCTTATTGCGACAACGAAAAGGTGAACACGGATTAACAGGACAGTATCTAGTAAGGAAAAGAGTCGTACAGCAAGATTTTCTCGAGATTAGGTGAGTGTCATTCAAGGAATCTGTTATCCAGACTGTTAAACTTTAATATTAAAACTTTGTATTTTTACAACTTGCTCAAACTTTTATTTAAAGTAAAATTTTAGAAACTTACTAAGACAAAACAGCTGCATGTTAACAAAAATTGCAGTTATCTACTGACGAAACATATTCGACCTCTCACTACTTGACCATATTAGCAACCACAAAAATGTCCCAGCACATAAATTGTCAAAACACAAACACAATCATCAGTATCTTTAGCGAAATATTTCTACAGAATATAAAAATAACAGAAATCGTCTTAAAGATACAGAATTATATACTGGCAAAGATTCATTGACGTCATGTTATAGAGAGGTATTACTTGTCTATACATGAAACTCAAATCGCACAACATTAAACACATTCTGAACAATAATGCAATAATTGATAACGTTGTAAAAAAAAATACAAAACACTAAAAGAATATAAGAGAGAAATTCACCATTTTCACTTGCATTACAAAACCTCAAATAAGATCTGGAAAAAAACAAACTATATAATAGCATTTGAAACAAAGAACAAACTACAGCATAATGTATAATACAATATAAACAATAAAACAAAACCTCTAGTACCAGGTTTAACAAACTAAACTGTGCATACTGTAATTAATTACGGTATAGTCAGTGCAACAGAAAAACAATGGACAACGTAAAATATCAATATATATATATATATATATATATATATATATATATATATATATATATATATATATATATATATATATATATATTTATTTATTTATTTATAGGTTAGTTCCAGTAAAGCTTAGAGCTTATTTATGAATTTTTGGACTAGATCGGAGACTGACAGACTTATCTATTGACAATATTCCAAAACTGCAATCTCTTGGAAATAAATAGACACATATAAAAACTTATCACACTATTGAAATATTTCGATCAAAAATCATCTTTACCAATCAAAAAAGAAAAAAGAAAAGACTCTTTTTTTATTGACAAAGATCATTTTTTATCGAAATATTTCAATAGTGTGTTAAGTTTTTATTTGTGTCTATTTATTTCCAAGAGATTGCAGTTTTGGACTATTGCCATTAGGTAAGTCTGTCAGTCTCCTATCTAGTCCAAAAATTCCTATATATATATAAATATATATATATATATATATATATATATATATATATATATATATATATATATATATATATACAGTAAACTCCCGATTATCCGTGGGCGGATTAACCGGTTTGCGGATTATCCGGGGTCTGCCATTGTTTTTCAAATATTCAATTTTTATTCCAATCAGATTCATGTGTTTAAATTTCCAAACGGTGAATTACGACGTAAATACATATAAGGCTTAATAGAAGTTAAGATGAAGGGAATAGATATGTAAATATGTACGTACTAATTTTTACATTGAAAGGGAAGCATCCCGACGTGAGCCAGCGAAATAAAAGGGGCGAGTAGGTTATTGTACATAAGAGACAATGACAAAATGCTTGGACGCCCGAAAACCTAATGTGTATCATAAGATTGTAAACAAATGTCAGCTAATCTCGGCTATAAATAGTCTAGGACGTGACATATGTATTATCCATGTCTGTCATATACATTATCGATTTTTATGGATTTGTGACACACATGACACAAGTAGACACTGTGCGACAAAATGGTTCTCAAGAAACTTAGATCTCACATTAAAGCTAAATCAATGCTCACAAAAAAACAGACGAAAGTGAGAGATTTTTTTGTTAAAAAGTGAAAGCATTATGTGTAAAGGAAATTACATATGTACATACATACTTCCTTTGGACATATACTTATGTACGTATTGTAAATAGTTAGACATATAAATGTACATGTAATAATCCGTCAAATACATCGACATTTTAAATTATTTTCTCTATTTATTTTGTCCTCTGAAGATTATTTGTGAATTGCATTAACCGGGGTCATTATTTGTGTAACTTATGGTATAATAATCGATTATCGATTGTTTTGCGTATTCTTTGTTCATAGCGGATTATCCAGGGAATTCGTTATCCGGCGTTGCCGGGCCAACCTATTCCATGGATAATCGGGAGTTTACTGAATATATATATATATATATATATATATATATATATATTATGAAGTTAATATATTACTATTGTAGTAATTTTTTCCACCATTAAGTACAATGATTTTACCTTGTGTGATGAGGCACCTTTCGGTCACTTGACCATTGTCGAATCACTGATATTTTTCTGGTGTAGATGATCGGTCCGTGATGTTGGTATTTGTTGACGTTACACACATCTTCTCTTGATTTGCGTGTATGATGTTTTTATATAGTATGTCTTCTGTATATGTGGTCTGTAAGTTCATTAAATTGTTGTGTGTGTTTTTATAAATGTGGTATTTTTCTAGTGAGTTTAATTCTATTGGGTTATTATTTATTTCAAGTATGGTTAGGTTATTTTCGTTGTTTGTTATTTCATGTTTATGTGATATTAGGTGTGCTGCAACATTTGATACTTTTGTATTTTGATTTTTGAATGCTCTGTAATGTTCTTCAAATCTTATTTTAAATGATCTGGTCGTTTTCCCTATGTAAAATGCATTACAGTCGTTACAT
This sequence comes from Prosapia bicincta, assembly GCA_036971475.1. NCBI lineage: Eukaryota > Metazoa > Arthropoda > Insecta > Hemiptera > Cercopidae > Prosapia > Prosapia bicincta. Next base: position 36,299,127 of record JBAIZL010000001.1, read on the forward strand.
GTAATTTTGTAAACTCCTGATAGGTTATGTTTTTCTGTATTTGTTTTGTGGTTTGTGTTATTAAGATATTTTATTATTTTGTTGTTTGGTTTGTATGTTGGAGTGTAGTATTCTTTGTTGTATATATTTGTTAGTTTTCTATTTTGTTATTGGTGTATTTATATTTTAGGTAGATTTTTTTATTTTTATTATTTTTGTGTTCAGGTTGTAATGTTGTGTTGATGTTAGGTTTTTTTGTAAATTTATTGTATATGTTTTTTATAAGGTGTTTGTTGTATCCATTTTCTATTGCTATTTTTGTAATGTTATCTAATTCTTCATTTAATTTTTGTTTGTTATCTTGTGTGTATTTTATTGCTTTATTTATCATGTTACTGTAAGTGTTAATTTTGTGTGTCCAGGGGTGGTTAGATTTGTAGTGTATTGTGGTGTTGTTGGAAGTAGGTTTTCTGTGTACCGTAGTTTCTATTTTATTGTTATTTATATTTAAAGTGATGTCAAGATAGTTAATTGTTCTGTTTGTTTCTGTTTCAACAGTGAATTGTATGTTTTCGTTGTATATATTTAGTTTGTTTAGTATTATGATGTGTTCGTTGTGAATGGTGGGTTGGTATATTACAAGTATATCGTCTACGTATCTTGTCCATAGTGAAATATTATGTGTGTTTAGTATAGGTTTAATTATTATTTGTTCAAAGTGTTGTAGATATATTTCTGACATGACTGATGATATGGGTGATCCCATGGGGAGTCCAGTTGTTTGTTGATAGTATTTATTGTTAAATTGGAAGTAATTTTGGTTTACATATGTGTTTGTTTAGTGTAATGATACTATCTATTGTGTTTTCTTTTTCGTTATTGTGTATTAGTTTTGTTTTTTATTATTTTTATGGTTTCTTCTATGGGGATACTAGGATACATGTTAGTTATCTCATAACTTATTATTTTTGTGTTGTTTGTTTCTATGTTTTTTATTTTATTAATTAATTTGTATCTATTTTTTATATTGTATGTGTTGTTGATATGCATTTTAGGTCTTATTATTTTGTAATTATGTAAGATGGTGCTGTTGTGAAATTTATTAGTGGTCTAAATGGTGTGTTGGGTTTGTGAATTTTAGGTATGCCTGTTAATATTGGTGCACATTGTTTGAATGGGTAAGTCTTGTGTGGTATTTTAATTTATTGTTATAGTTTAGGGTATTTCTGTGTGTGACTATTATTGTATTTTTATTGGTTTTTTATTGTATTAAGGTATTTGTTATTTGGGTCTGGGATTTGTTCGTATTTATTTTCTTTTATGTGGTTAGTCATTGAATTAATGTATTTGGTATTTTCTATTATTACTGGTGTGTTTGTTTTATCTGATTTTAATATTAAGTAGTCATTTTCTAGATTTTCTTTTAGTTTTATAATTTCTTTTTTATTTATATATTGTTTCATTTTTTTGTTTTTGTTTTCGGTTTTTTTAGGTTAATTTTATTATTAATGTTGTTTCTTATGTGTTCAGTGTTTTGGTGGGTAATTTTGTGGATGTTAGATTCTGTGTCTACTATTAGGTTTTTTTATTATTTGGTTTTTGTTAAAATTGGGTAGGTTATATTTGGGTAGTTATAATAACAAATGCTTTCAAATATAACAAATCTAACCACCCCTCAACACACAAAATTAACACTTACAGTAACATGTTAAATAAAGCAATAAAATACACACAAGATAAGAAACAAAAATTAAATGAAGAATTAGATAACATAGCAATAGAAAAAATAGCAATAGAAAATGGATACAACAAACACCTTATAAAAAACATATACAATAAATTCACAAAAAACCTAACCTCAACACAACACTACAACCTGAATACAAAAATAATAAAAATAAAAACATCTACCTAAAATATAAATACACCAATAACAAAATAGAAAAATTAACAAATATTTACAACACAGAACACTACACTCCAACATACAAACCAAACAACAAAATAATAAAATATCTAAATAACACAAATCACAAAACAAATACAGAAAAACATAACCTATCAGGAATTTACAAAATTACATGTAACAACTGCAACGCATTTTACATAGGGAAATAAACCAGATCATTTAAAATAAGATTTGAAGAACATTGCAGAGCATTCAAAAACAAAAAATACAAAAGTTTCAAATCTTGCAGCATACCTAATATCATATAAACATGAAATAATAAATTACAAAAATAACTAACCATACTTGAAATAAATAATAACCCAATAGAACTTAACTCACTAGAAAAATACCACATTTATAAAAACATACACAATAATTTAATGAACCTACGGACAACATATGCAGACGACGTACCAATCAAAAAAAACATTATACACGCGGCTCATGAACACTAAAATAAAGACATATTTTAGATACACTATTTCCTTTATCAATCTGCAAGAGAAACTGAAGTGAGTCACAGATGTGTATATAAGTGTACTACCTGATCAAGTAAACATTGTGGCTGAAGATGGGAATATTAGCAGCACAGTAGTTCACATATTTTACGGACACAACATATACTTGGTCTGGTAATAAATATCTAAATGCTATATAATTACAAATGTATAGTATACAAAAGTATATTGTTTCATATACTGTTTGTATAAATAGTGTTGATTATAATATGGATATTTGTTTAAAATATTTTTAAAAAAATAAATTGAAAGAGAATAGAGCTTATATTTAATACAGTCTGCGCCGCTTATTGTGATCACGGTTAATGTTATCATTCGGTTATTGTTATCGTTTCATTGAAAAACAAACACGGACGTATATTAATACATTGTAATTAGGCCGCTTATTGTAATCATCTGTTCGCTTATTATTATCATTTAATTTGCCATTCAAAATCATATGCGTCAACGTATACTAGCATAGACCAAGTAAAAATTACTACAAAGTAGTGTAAACAGCACGTGCAACACACAATGACGCCCAATTCATAGAATGTTTATTTTTAGAATGACAGAAATACTTTATAACGGTTTCAGCACTTAACACAGTTCTCAGAATGTCTCTCTCTTACTCTTTATTTACGCAAACACCCTAGCCTCGCTTGAGTCGACTTTAGTTGTTTGTTAACATTAGTTGATGATACTACTGAACCATTTTCAGTACAGTCCTACTGTTTTTTTTAACAGTGAATTTTTATGAACGTTTATTACAGTATTTCAGTGTAATTTTACATTACCTAATTTTTAAAGATCTTTTTCGTTTGTTTTGTAGAGTTTAGTGTCACTTGAAGTTTCAAAGGGCAGTATAGCAAGATGTCCGAATCTCAAAAGAAACGACGCTTAAGTCTTAAACAAAAACTTGATATTCTAGATAGGTACAGTAAATTACCAAAAATGAGTCAAAGAAACGCTGCTTCTCAACTTGGCGTTTCTCAACCTCTCTTATGTAAAATATTGAACAACAAAGAAAAAATCTTGTCATTATCAAAGTGTAATGCAAATGTTGACAACAAAAGACATCGTTCTGGGAAGGATCCGCAAGTGGAATCAGCTTTGAAATTGCGGTTTAAAAATGTTCGCGAAAAAGATGCTCGAGTTGATGGCCCACTAATGCGTCTAAAAGCTGAAGATCTTGCCAAAAAAATAGGAAAACAGGATTTTAAAGCCACAGATTGATGGTTCAATCGATGGAAGAAAAAAAGGAAAACATTGTTTACAAGAAAACGTGTGGTGAAAAAAAAATGCTGATTTTGTTGGAGCTGAGGACTGGTTACAATACGAATGGCCAAAGATTTTGGCCGAGTATTCTCCTAGCTGCTTATACAATGCAGATGAAACAGGACTTTCTTATTGTGCTTTACCCAAACATACTTACTTATTTAAAAATGAAATTGCTAACGGCTGTAAAATATGTATGCTAGAAAAAATGCTAGAATTATAGAAAATATGGATGAATTTCAAACCCTTACCTCAAATGAATTGGCTAAAAAACCTTCTTTACTCGATGCTATTCATGTGATAGCAAAATCTTGGAATGAAGTTTCTGAAAAAACTGTGAAAAATTGCTTTAGAAAAGGTGGGTTTTTTGTTGAAGAAAATCAAGAGCAAGCTACATCTGAGGAAGACTCTGAAGAGAACTTGAAGCCTTTCGATTTGTCCTTAAAAGAATATACTGAGTGGATGGAAGTTGACGATAGGATTGAAACAGCAGCAGAAATGACTGAAGAAGATATTTGTGAGGTAGTTGCTTCAACATCAAAAGTTACTGAAGAAGAAGAAGGCACCGATGATGATGAAAATGATAAATGTGTACCGCAAAGATCTAAGCAGGAAGTTTACCAAGCTCTTGAGATTCTAAGGCAGTTTGTTCAACAAAAAGCAGAAAATTTCAACAAACATTATGAATATGAGCAATTTATAAACAATATTTTACGAGAAGACTACAGACAGTCACATATAGAGGAATTCTTCGAGAAAAAGTAAATGTAAATTTGAAGTGTAAATAAGATTGAAGTGTTTTATAATGAAGTTTTATGTATTAAAATGTTTTGATCAAGTGTTTTACGTAGTTCTATATACTGTATTTTTTTTTCAATTATTCTAGATTCAGTGTTTAAAAAAAATCTACAGTGGAATAAAATAAACTGACATTAAATATGCCCACTAATTTTAACAAGTAGAAAACTAAATTACAGAAATTCTACTACTGTACATAAAACTGTCCGGAATAGCATCAAAATTTGGTAAGTACAGTTTAATTATAGTGTTACAGAATTAGAATTACTTGATGTAATGATAGGCTTACATATCGTTCAGAACAAACAGTTGTGGCAATAATACAGTGAGTTCAATGCAGTACGGCTGTAGACTACATCGTGATTAAGCGTTCGGTTATTGTTATCAAATATGCTTCTGACAAATATGATCACAATAAGCGGCGCCGACTGTATTTAGGTTAGGAGGGTTTCTGCTATGGTAACCACCATCGTCTCAGTTCTGAGGGGTTGGAATGTCTACTTATTTTTATATTTTAACAGTAATCGAAAAATGTGAATACTCATCAAAAATTGTGATGTGTCATGAAAAAAATAAAATTCTACTTTGTACTTGAGCTTTTGGAAGTAAGACATCCAACACAACAAAAAACACCTGCACAACAAATACCACTTCAGAACAATACACAACAGAGCTAGAGTATACAATACTACGTCCAAGCTTCTACATAAAACAAACAGGAAGAAACAATAGCTAGATACAAGGAAAGACATAAAAAAGACATTACCTGGATGAAATATTGCCATACAGATACAAGACACACGTACAACAACAGTAACACAAACTTGAAAATTCTACAGTTATTCAATAAAAGTAATAAATTGAACATAACAGAAAATCTTGAAATTTACAAATATAATGATAATTACTAAACAGTAAAACACACTTGCAATTTAACACTGTATTTCTATACTTAATAAAAAAAAACTCCTCTCAGAACAATAATACATTACGGAACATTAAACCCCTCAATTCACAATAATATAACACATCTGTGTGACTAGCCTTATCCTTGACTTGCAGCATTGAACAGTGCACTGACCAAGTGTGGAACACATCTAGAGAAATATCACTAAATCCTCTCTAATTTGTCACTCTTTAAATTGTCACCTACTGTAATCTGTCACCCTGTTTGTCACAATAATAATAAACATCTGAAAGTGTGCACTGTCACGTAGTATGGGCGCTGGTCATCAGATTAAACTGATACCAGACATGAGTTATTCGATTACTGAGAAAATCTCTCATACAGATGTCTTTAGTAATCAACTGACTACAGTATTGTAGACAGCGTTGAGTTGCATTATAAGTTACACTGTAGTTTATACAAATTATAGTTCAGTTTTTGTTTCATTTCTTCATTTTGTATTTTTTCCAACAGTAGTTATATAAAGGGGAAATGTCTAAACACGTTAATTATAGAACTTTAACCTTTGTTGATTATGGCATTCTACAACAGTTATGAAAACGCAAAAGTTCAGTTAAGCTATTATTATTATTTGGAGTACCTAGAACTATCGTAAATATCATCGAGAAAAGTGTCAAGAAAATTGGTGCATGTTAAAAATGGAAGTTTCCATAAAGATTGAGATGTTAACAAACAAAAAAGAATAACATCCACTCAAGTTCAACTTCAAAATATTCCACTAAGCAGCCCAATTTTAATTTAGAGAAACATACTGTATTTGTAATTACAAACTATACTGCAGGCTACTAGTGTTGTGTAATAATGCTGTTGAGTTTTTCAACCCACGTAAGTCGTGTAAGTACAATATTTCTTACAATACATACCTATTTACGTATTTATGTGCTGTTTACTCACAATTACATGTTAATTCCACCCCCCTTGAATCCGAACTGCAGGAATTAGAGAGATTCTACTGTATCAGAAATTGTTGGTTTTTAGTCAAGTAAATTGATAAATAAATGTCTAGGTTAGTTTTGCTACTCACATTCTGTTAATTTAACGTTAGTTCAAAGAGCTTATAGCTTATTTAAGATTTTTTTGGATTAGATAGGCTTTCATACACTAAAATATAAATAATTTATTTCAGATGTACTTTATACTTTGTCTTTCAAGAGAAACATTTTTTGTGTGTAATGGTGAAAAAATATTTTTGATTTATGGAGTTGTTTTTAAATCATAACCCTGCATTTACTCATAGTTATTCTTAGGGCTGAAGTAAAACATTCTAATAACATATACAGTAGAGTCTCGATAATTCGAGGTAGATGGGACTGTGATCAACTCGGTTTACACGGAAGTACGTAGGAAAAATAGAACTTTAGATAAACAATTTTTTGGAAGCCCAAATATATATATATAAATATATATATTTAGGCTAGTTTTAGTTGGTGAAGATTATTTAGATTTTTTGGACTAGGAGACTGACAGACTTACCTTGGTAAGAGTCCACACTGTAGTCTTGAGATAGAAACACATAAAAGCACTTAAACAATGATATATTTCAACCACACAGTGGTCTTTGTCAATCAAAGAGAAAACACAAAAAGAAATATGAGAGAATGAAATAAAATAATTATAAATTGTAATCACAGATTGTGTAGAGTAGAAATCAGATGTCACAGATGCACAGATTAAAGATATATATATATTGTTTCCATGAGCATATAAGTAATTATAGTTTATATAAGTCTGTCAGGGGAAAGGCTATTAGGGGAAAATAATATATATATATATATATATATATATATATATATATATATATATATATATATATATATATATATATATATGAATGGATTTATCTGATGTTGAGGTTAGGGTATTCTCTGGACTTGGTATACCACTTGTATGATATTTCCCATCTTCTCAGTTCTGAGGGAATGCAATCAGGGGGGAGTGATTTAATTATTTTTGTGGTATAGCAGTCATCAAAAGTTGTGATGTTGTGACTCGCAGCATGTTGAGCTGTTGGCCTATCCATATTCATAATTTTAACATCATGTCTGTGGCCATTCATTCTGATATTCAGACCATCCGTGGTCAGGCCTATGTACTGTGCTGAGCAAAGTTTACATTGTAGCTGGTATATGACATATTTCCGAAATATTTTGTTCAGAAGAAGCACTACATATTTGCACTACAAGCAAATAAGCAACTGTCAGACATCACAACATACAAAATACTTACAGATAACCCTACTACAGAATTCAACAATTTACTCTTGGTCCTACTCAAATAAACAGCTCCGAACAAAATATTTCGGAAACATCTCTAAAATTATTAAATAATGAAAACCCCTCTATTCCTCAATTCTATATATTACCAAAGATCCACAAAAACATAATCCCTCCACCTGGTAGACCAATAATTGCTGGCTGCAATTCAGTAACGGAAAGAATTTCAGCTTTCCTCGACTCACACCTTCAACCCTTAGTGAAGAACCTTCCATCACATACCCAGGACACCAATCATTTCATAGATCGGCTTTCACAAATATCTGTACCTCTACCCCCGGTAACTATTTTGGTCACCATAGATGTCACCTCTCTCTATACCAACATCCCTCATGCACACGGCCTATCTGTAATAGAGAATTTTCTAAACAAACGCCCAGGCAAGCCTTCTCCCACTACACCTTTTCTTGTAAACCTGACCAGGTTCATCCTCGAGAAGAACAACTTTCAGTTTGAGGGAAGGAACTACCTTCAAATAAAGGGAACAGCAATGGGCACTAGAATGGCACCATCGTACGCAAATCTGTACATAGGATTGTTGGAAGAAAGTTTTCTAAAGACACAAACACACCAGCCATTATGTTGGCATAGATATATAGATGACATCTTCCTAATTTGGACACAGGGTGCTTCAACACTTGAGGCATTTTTAGACAGCCTGACACAATTCTCCACACTTCAATTTGCCTGGGAGAAATCTACATCAGCCATCACCTTTTTGGATGTAGAGGTAACACTCCAGAATGGAAATATCAACACAGGAATTTACATCAAACCTACAAACCACCTACAATATCTCCATTTCGACAGCAACCACCCAATAAACATAAAACGATCCATTCCATACAGTCAAGTAATCAGGGGTAAGAGAATCTGTTCGAATGATAAGGAATTGGAAGATTTTAATAGAAAGATATCAACAGCCTTCCAGAGAAGAGGATACCCAAAAAGACTCATTGAAAACCAAATTCATTCAGCACCATCCTCGGTCCACCATAAACCACAAACAGAACAAAATAAACTGTCTAATAACAGACTACCATCCTGGTCTACATAAACTCAACAAGATATTGAGAGATGGCTTCAAAATTCTTCAAGCTTCCGTCCACACCAAAAATCTTTTCACCGATCCACCACAAATTTGGTACAAGCAACCTCCCAACTTGAAAAACATCCTAGTACATCCTAAACTACCAGACCCTGATGCAGAGAAACCACACAAACTTCCTCATGGCTCCTTCCCATGCAATAGACCTAGATGCAAGACATGTCCAATACACCCCTCAGCAAATAGTTTCAACAGCCAAACAACAAAAATGGTCTTCAAAATACAGGGTCATCATAATTTTACATCGAAAAATGTCATATACCAGCTACAATCTAAACTTTGCTCAGCACAGTAAATAGGCCTGACCACGGATGGTCTGAATATTAGAATGAATGGCCACAGACATGATGTTAAAATTATGAATATGGATAGGCCAACAGCTCAACATGCTGCGAGTCACAACATCACAACTTTTGATGACTGCTATACCACAAAAATAATTAAATCACTCCCCCCTGATTGCAATCTCTCAGAACTGAGAAGATGGGAACTATCATACCAGTGGTATACCAAGTCCAGAGAATCCCCTAACCTCAACATCAGATAAATACATTCATATATATATATATATATATATATATTTTTTTTTTCCCCTAATAGCCTGACAGACTTATATAAACTATAATTACTTATATGCTCATGGAAACAATATATATATATATATATATATATATATATATATATATATATATATATCTTTAATCTGTGCATCTGTGACATCTGATTTCTACTCTACACAATCTGTGATTACAATTTATAATTATTTTATTTCATTCTCTCATATTTCTTTTTGTGTTTTCTCTTTGATTGACAAAGACCACTGTGTGGTTGAAATATATCATTGTTTAAGTGCTTTTATGTGTTTCTATCTCAAGACTACAGTGTGGACTCTTACCAAGGTAAGTCTGTCAGTCTCCTAGTCCAAAAAATCTATCTATATATATATATATATATATATATATATATATATTCTTGATATTTTACATTATCCATTGTTTTTCCGTTGCACTGACTTTATGAAGTTAATATATTACTATTGTAAGTAATTTTATCCACCATTAAGTGCACTTTTATCCACTTAATGGTGGATAAAATTACTTACAATAGTAATATATTAACCTCATGTATATATATATATATATATATATATATATATATATATATATATATATATATATATATACACAGTTAGCTAAATTTTTTTAATTAGTTTTTAAATTTCTGTTTACTTTATGACAGAGTGGCAGTTGTGGGAAATGTTGATGCTGGAAAGTCTACTCTGTTGGGAGTACTTACACATGGAGAATTGGACAATGGAAGGGGTCATGCAAGGCAGAAACTGTTTCGTCACAAACATGAAATGGAATCTGGTAGGACAAGCTCTGTCGGCAATGATATCCTTGGATTTGACAGTCTGGGTAAAAGTTTATTTTTTCTGCACCACTGTTTGTTACCAATTAACATTGCTTTTTGCAATATTGGTAATTTGTTGGTTATTATGGGGTCCTCTGTGTAAGCGTTTCAGTATACAGTAGATTGCCACTTATCTGAAATAATTGATGTTTGTTAGATTAATAAATATCAAATAAATAATTATTAACATGTTCGCTAACGGGCTTTGCATATATGTGCTGTCTAGTTTTTCTCGACAGACTGGCTGTAAGAATTTGATCTTTCCACACAGACCACTTTAATGTATGTCTGAACTTCTTCACAGACCAAAAGTGGGATGTTGTTATAATAACTTATTATACTACATAAAAACTTTAGACGTATGTTTGTTGAATATATTTTTTTGTTTTTGCTGTTTTTAGTGTTTATTAGGATGGCACATATGTCAGTCTATATAATGAAAATCCTATCATAGAACAAACGCACCATGTAAGAACCACTACAGTTTAACCCCTCAAATCCTAAACCCTACGTAATCCGAACATGATTTTAATGATTTTTTTTAAAAATTATGTAAACTATAATAAAGTATATACTAAATTATGCTATTTACATAAAACAGGACTGAGATTTGATATAAATTAGAAATAACAATGTATATACGTAAAGACAAATATTCAAAGGCTATCAAGAAACACCCAACCAATTCATTTTGGCTAGTCATGCTAGACAGATTGCTTATATGGGCTACATGCCGTATCATACATGGCAATAATAAACAGTACAGATTATTTACATCACTTGTGTTACGTTTACATCTTTTGTGATAAATGTAATTTAGAGTAAACCTAGTAAAGCGTGATCATTCATAACAATAACTGTCACAGTGATACGAAAGGAATAAACAAAGGTGTTAACTGTATTTTGACATCATTGACTTTGAATAACTGAGAGGCCAAATGTCCCACATTAACATCAGACTTGTCTACAGACAGATACGAATATATCAAGCCCTTAAAATAAACCACTGATTTGTCGGATGAATAAAAGTAATATCCAAACAGTGTTCCAAATATCAGCCATCAGTCCTTTTAAACTACCCAGAGCAGCGCATATCTGACACATGGGTCCAGGAAGAGAGACCTAACGGCGCATAGTGAGTCAGCTGGTATATATCAATAGTTGTTTTGTTAACATTATGGTAGTAAACATGTTAATAAAAAAATATTATTATTATTGATAGTAAATAATTTATAATCATATAAATATAACTAATTATTTGGATTTATTATATAATTATTATTTATTCGAATAATTGATCACAGCTACTTTGATAATCAAGTAGTTTGAATAATCAAAAACGCTAATTTACTATTTTTACTCTTAGTAAAACAATGATACTGTACTCTATAATCTTTATAGCTAATAGATTGATAAACGTTACACAATCTCTAGATTTAAAAAAGTATTTTTTTGCAATAAAATAAAGTATAAATCCTCCAAAATAATAAATTTAAATGTCACTAAATTTAACACATAGTCTCAAATATACGCTCAAATAGAAATAGACTCGAATTACGGAAGCTCGAAATATCAGTACTTGGATTTTCAAGACTATGCTATATTTTTTATTAAAATTAGTTGCTTAATGATTTACTAAAATTAAACACATTTTCTTTTAGCTGCCTTCTTATACTTTGGGTATCGTTTTTGGTGTATATAACTTTAAACCTAATTTCACAATGATATGTATGTCATTAATAGCTTGCTGTAGAACAGTGATAGAAAATCTGTAATCAATTCAGGTATTCTAAATTCATTGAAAACGTTTTATTATAAGAATTTTTATTACAAAAATATCATTTCTATTAACCCTTAGCGCTCGGATTTTTGTAACATGCTTTGCTTCCCCACTTGTAATTAAATTGTGACAAATTCCTCACCTGCAGGTTGCATTATTGTTTATGGAAAACTTTGTTTTCTCTTACATGATTTTAGTAAACTAAGCTATTTTTATTCACTAATACTGTATGTACATGATTTTATTATCTTATTTGTAATTTTGCAGAGTATATCTTTGAAAACAGTCTTCCGGATGAAGTCCTGGTTTTCTGCCGCATGTTTTGTAGTGAAAAACTGTTTCCCTTCTACCACCTTTTATCTTCCTGTTACTGCAAGCTACACAATCCTTAGAAGTATTTTTATCATTGGAAAAGTTTAAATGTAATTTCCAATTCCGTCTTCCTTCTTTGTCAGTATTTGACGGCCGACCCCTCTCACTATACGGGTTATTCTTGATATCACCAATGCGTTCAAGTTTTGGCGAAACTATTTTTTTTTAACAGGATTTTCTTTCATTTCCTTTTTTGTTATTATAGATAATAAAACTGTTTACTACAGCTACATCTAATAGCCAGAAAAACATTGTCCTCCACCATTTATTTGTTCGTTTTGTAAAACTGCACGGTTCATTATATTGAACAGCTAAATCTATACCACTCATAAACTGGTTATATTTACAAATACCTGTTGGTTTAGTTATTTTGTTTATGAAACTGAACTACATTCTAATAAATCAGGATCAAGTAAAAGATCAGGAATTTCAGAATCACTAATTGCACGTGAAGCCACGGCAAACTACGAGTAAACAAATAACCGGCAAAACTGTAACCTACTTGCAGCTTACAACGTAGCGGCAAACTAGATTTTGTGATGACTCACATATTCCTAGGCATTTTCAACTTAGTTCACATTTTTTTCAATAGAGTGTAGCACCAAACGGTAAAAGATTGAATGTCGTGGGCTTCGCCGCAGACGAGTTATAGGCATTTGAAAATCGTGTCGGGTGACCCCCGACATACGAGTAAACTGCAATATACGCTTGGCGGGGCTCCCCTGACAGACGAGTGCTAAGGGTTAAACCTTGGTACTCAACTGCCGGGCAAGCCCCTCTTAGCGTATATTTCCGTTTACTTGCATGTCAGGTATCACCCGCTACAATTTTTAAATGCATTTTACTTGTCTGCAGCAAGGCCCCTTACATTTAATCTTTTACCGTTTTCTGCTGCACTCTATTGAAAATCATTGGAACTAAATTTAAATTGTCTTTGAATCTTTGAGTCATTACGAAATTAAGTTTACCATTACATAGTACACTGTAAGAAGGGTACAGTGCAGTTTATTTGTTTCCTTTCAATTTGCCAAGCCTTCTACATCACATGGAAATAGTGATTTTGATATCCCTGATCATTTACTTAGTCCTGGTTTACTAGTTAAGAAAGTGTTTTTCAACCATACAATGGGTCACAAATCACCAATTCTTCAGGTTAGATCTACCTGATCACTATTACACAGTACAGTTTTACAAGACGGAAAAATAAATAGTTTGTGAAAATGTTTTTCTGGTTATTAGATGTAGCTGTAATAAACAGTCTTATTGTCTATAACAAAAAAAAGAGAAAATACTGTAAAACAAAAATGGTTTTGCTAAAATATGATGAGGGAACTTGTTAGTGATGCCCAGAATTAGCAGGGCCGGCCATTACCTACTGACAAGGAAGAAAGACTGAATGGGAAACTACATCTCATTTATTCTAATGATGAAAATAACTCAAAGAATTGTGCAGTTTGCAGTAACAGGAAGGTAAAAGGACGAAGAAGGGAAACTGTTTTTTACTGCAAGATGTGCAGAACTCTATCCAGGAGACTGTTTTGCAAAACTACTTATCATACTTTGCAAAATTACAAATTACAAGGAAAGAAAATCAAATATATACTAGATTAGTAAACAAAAATAGCATAGTTGCCTAAAATAATGTAAAAGTAAACAAAATTTTTCATAAATAATAACCCAACATCCAGGTGACAAATTTGCCTCAATTTAATTACAAGTGGGGAAGCAAAACATATTATAAAAATGTGAGTGCTTAGGATTAAAGTTGCTTGTAATCATCTTGAATTAACTGAATTAACTATAAGTAATTATTATGTAACTTGTTCAACTTACTTGCTGATGCGTTTCGAAACAATCGTTTCATTTACAAAGTCAGTTTACTCTAGAATGTCAGCTTCATAAATGAAACGATTGTTTCGAAGAGCTTCAAAGTAACTTCAAAATATTCACACAATAACGCAATAATTACTTTTAGTCATTTTTATTGTTTAAATAACTATTTTTGTTATGACATTGTAGGAAAACAATCACTAAATCTCTAATACAAAATAATGAACACATAAGAAGGATCTAGGACGTTTCGCCGCAGCCGGTTCGCCGCGGCCGTTTTGCCGCAAGCCTGTTTCACCGCGAGCCCGTTTCGCCGCGAGAACCTTACTTATTAATTGAAGAGACGACTACTTATGTAATCCTCACACATACATTAAGGTTTGATAGTTATAATTAATACATGTACGGATTGATATTGAATTTTCACTTCTAATACTTTTCTATGTCAAAAGAAAAATACGGAAAAAACTTTCCTTCACACTTTTTCCGAGGCATAGGACTGGCAGCAATTTGCTGGCGTGTTTAAAAGTTTTTTTTTTTTAATATTTTGATTTTTTAATTTTTTTGTTTTTTAATATTTATTTTGTTTCTTAATATATCTTTCATTCCATATTTTTGATAATAATATCTTGTTTCATATCATCTCAAAATTGTGACCTAATCCACGAAGAAACTTCACCATATTTCTATTGTTGTATGTTTCAACAATCCGTCGAATTCTCTCGTCTGCATCCCTATACTTTTTTAATTTTTGCGGTGGATTTCTTCCTGCGACAAGATGTTTGTGGTAGAGATCTCTTCCATGTTGCACTTTTCGCAGACTTTCGATAAATTTCCAAATCGTGGGGCTTATCATCCCAAGTTCTACTTGTAATCGTCTATGAGCCATTTCAGCGTGATTATTAGTCCTGTCTTCACCTTGAAGTGTTGTCTTGTAAACATTCCACATGCTACGGGGAGAAGTGGGTTGGCGACGTCCATTTCCATGGCAATTCCTTCTACCAATATAGTTATCTGCGAACCAATCAAGAATGGGTTGTAGCTCTACTGGCATTGTATTTCCTAGTTCCTCAAGAGCTTGCTCCAAGTCATCCATAGGAACAAAAGCCAAACACGTAATCATTCGGGCTTGAAGCACAAAAGTAGCGTCGTTATTGTAGGAATTTAAAAGTACTGCAGATGATAAATGTTTTTTAAGGTTCTGAGCTGAATGGAAAAAACAGCCACGAATGCGTGTATTGGGAAAGTTTTCAGATAAACTTTGAAATGCTGCCAACTCGAAGTCACAATTTACGCTGCGTGGTTGTAGATCAGGCATCAGTATTCGGAATTGTTGGAAAAGTCTATCATATATTGTTTTCCTCTTATTAGGAAGAAGGGCGTAAACAATAGGAAGAACTCCACCATGTTTCAATTCGGAAATAGTGTATAGCTGGGAAAACAGATTCGGAGAGATTTTGAAAGTACCATCCACAAACAATGCGCTACAGACTGTAAACGCAGCCAAGTTACTTTGTCGTCCAAAAATTAAAATCCTGTCTTCATTTGGTCCGCTATCATGTAAAACGAAATGTTCGAACTTGCCTTCTCTGATGCTGTACCTCCTGTATTCTTCTGGAATTTCTAAGGTTTCCAATGCCATAGGACTCAGCGGAGCAGATGATACATCATTTCTTTTTCTTCTTATTACTTTTCGCAAAGCTGAAGTAGTAGGAAGAGCTCCTTGGCATGCTTCACTGATATTCTGGATACAGTTATTTATTACTTGCGATGTTGATTCCATTGTTTCTTCAGCTCTCCTCTTCATATTAACAATCCGCTCTACTGCTTCAAATTTTTCTGGATTGGCACTGTGCGCATGAATATTAATATGTTTTATGACGTTGCCATTGTCAACGTGAATTCTGGCTTTACACTCGTTTCTTCTTCCACATCGCCAAAACTGGACTAATCACTGGACATTCTATCAAATACGTATAGAAACCCTTCATCAGCAAACTTCTGCTGACCACGCTTAGATTCAAGAACTACTTGTTCCATTGTTTACTAATACCACTAAGCTAATGTGTATTCTCTTTAGGGTGTGCAAATTAGTTATGAATTATATTTATATATACATCCCTTTATAGACTATAGGTAAACTATAATCCCCACTTTCTTACTAAAATGTTGAGGTCACCAGAAACAAATAATTACCCCTACTTATTGATAAACCAGTTGCATAAACCTAATATCTTCCAGGTAAATTATTAATGGTATCTTTTCAAAATTATCTACTCGTTTAGTCCTTAGTCTATTATTCATCATTATCTGGATAAAATCTGGGAAATTTCATTCGGCAACAAACAATTCATCAAAAGAAAGTAGTTATCCGATAATGAGCCTTAATCACCCGCTGTTGGTCATTTACCATTATTCAAGTACTTGGTATTTTGTTGTGAATAGTAATAGAATAATGAGATTCCACAGTCGAAAGTAACCACCGGATTAGTACTTGATAATTAAATTCGGAGAATTAATTTACTCAAAGGTTAATGTTTTTATGAAATGTGTGACAAACATCTTATATACAAAACAGAAATAAGAATCAGGTAATACTGCTAAGCTAAACTATAACTAAGCGTGGAAAAAATATAAGTATTTTGGGTTGAAAATTTTTTGTTTGAACTTCTAATGGTACGCCATTTTTGAGGAAGAAACATTTAGCAAAAAATTGGCTCGCGGCGAAACAGGCTTGCGGCGGAATGGCTGCGGCGAAACATTTGTGGCAAAACGTCCCATTCCCACATAAGAAATATAACAGAAAAAAGAAAGTAATACGCACAGAAAGCAAATACAGTAAACTCTTGATAGTATGTAAACAAATAATTAGACCTAGTGGTAAACTCGAGATAGTATGTAAACAAATAATTAGACCTAGTGGTAAACTTGTGATAGTATGTGAACAAATAATTAGACCTAGTGGTAAACTCGTGATAGTATGTAAACAAATAATTAGACCTAGTGGTAAACTCGTGATAGTATGTAAACAAATAATTAGACCTAGTGAGTAATTTTAGACAAAGTTTACCACTGATACCCACACTTAGTCTGACAGCAAAACCCGTATTAATTGGAATCACCCTTTTTATGGAACAAGTCGAAACTATAGATATAGAAGTTTTTCGAGGTCATTTTGCGACGGTCTACCATACCCATTACACGCAGACTCTTCCTCTTGGCCGTTGTTTTCCTCCAGAACCACACTTACCTGTAGACTGCTGACACAGGTAAAATTTGAAACAAGCAGATCTGACACCAGCCAGAACCTGTACTGCTGCTTGCCAAGTTCTGCCAGAGAACCAGTCACAACTTTGATTTTAAAAACCTAACTTACTGATATTTAACCTTTTGAGTCACTATATCTCTGGGAAAATTTTATTTAAAGGCATCACACAATTTAATGACCAGATTGTAGAATTATTTAAGAAATTTGTTTTGTGAAAAATACATTTTAACTCTTAGTCGTAAGGTAGTAAAAACCGTTGATTTTTATTTTTATAAAATATTTACTAGTGTAGGAATTTTACTGATTATTTAATTATATACATTAAATAAATTATTTAAAAATTTTAATTTAAAAATTCTCAACTTATGGAAAATATTTTCTAATAATTTAACGTTACTTATTTTCTAACCTGTAATACTTTTAACAACTCAATAATCCAACCTGTAACGATTTATCATGAACAAAATATATATTAACCTCAAAAAATATGTAATTGAACAAAAGTTTTTTTAATTTCCTTCTTTTTACTATGTGGTACTATTTATCTTTCATTAATTTTCAATAATTATTCAAATACAGTCAGCGCCGCTTATTGTGATCACGGTTAATGTTATCATTCGGTTATTGTTATCGTTTCATTGAAAAACAAACACGGATGTATATTAATGCATTGTAATTAGGCCGCTTATTGTAATCACCTGTTCGCTTATTATTATCATTTAATTTGCCATTCAAAATCATATGCGTCAACGTATACTAGCATAGACCAAGTAAAAATGTCTACAAAGTAGTGTAAACAGCACGTGCAACACACAATGACACCCAATTCATAGAATGGTTATTTTTAGAATGACAGAAATACTTTATAACGGTTTCAGCACTTAGCACAGTTCTCAGAATGTCTCCCTTACTCTTTGTTTACGCAAACACCCTAGCCGTGCTGAGTCGATTTTAGTTGTTTGTTAACATTAGTTGATGTTACTACTGAACCATTTACAGTACAGTCCTACTGCATTTTTTAACAGTGAATTTTTATGAATGTTTATTACAGTATTTCAGTGTGATTTTACATAACTTAATTTTTAAAGATCTTTTTCGTTTGTTTTGTAGAGTTTAGTGTCACTTGAAGTTTCAAAGGACAGTATAGCAAGATGTTCGAATCTCAAAAGAAACGACGCGATTTAAGTCTTAAACAAAAACTTGATATTCTAGATAGGTACAGTAAATTACCAAAAATGAGTCAAAGAAACGCTGCTTCTCAACTTGGCGTTTCTCAACCTCTCTTATGTAAAATATTGAACAACAAAGAAAAAATCTTGTCATTATCAAAGTGTAATGCAAATGTTGACAACAAAAGACATCGTTCTGGGAAGGATCCGAGAGTGGAATCAGCTTTGAAATTGTGGTTTGAAAATGTTCGCGAAAAAGATGCTCGAGTTGATGGCCCACTAGTGCGTCTAAAAGCTGAGGATCTTGCCAAAAAAATAGGAAAACAAGGATTTTAAAGCCACATATGGATGGTTCAATCGATGGAAGAAAGGGAAAACATTGTTTACAAGAAAACGTGTGGTGAAAAAAGAAATGCTGATTTTGTTGGAGCTGAGGACTGGTTATAATACGAATGGCCAAAGATTTTGGCCGAGTATTCTCCTAGCTGCATATACAATGCAGATGAAACAGGACTTTATTAGCGTGCTTTACCCGAACATACTTATTTAAAAATGAAATTGCTAACGGCTGTAAAATATGTAAACAAAGAATAACTGTTTTGTGTTAACATGGTTGGTCATAAAGATTAACTCTTACTTACTTCTTACTTCTTATTACGAGCTTCCAAGGTTGGCCTCGATGGCTCGATGTCTCCTATACACACACTCTGCCAATGGCCAGAAACAACTTTCTTTCAAGATTCTGTCCAGGGTACATTCCCGTCCTAGATGCTTTATCAAGGGACTCCTTGTTGCTGCTGTTACAGGGCACTTCAAAAGTATGTGCTCTAATGTTTCCTCTTCTTGCTTGCACACTCCACAGATAGAGTCGTTAGTAATATGAAACCTTTTCAAATATGTATTGGTGACAATGTGTCCCATACGAGCTCGTGCCGCAAAAGATGCCACTGAACGTGATAATGACTTGAAGATCTTTGGATCATTAGGTTGTTTTTGTAATGAATAATATTCGTGCCCAGTATTGCATTCTCTCCATTTCTTTCTCCAACAGATGTGAGATTCTTTATCAACTGCCTCTTTGCAATTAGTTAAGGAGTAACATCTGAAATAACTAAATTGTAAAAAAAAAGATTAACTCTTAATTATCGTTAAATCTAAAAAACACGTTGTTTTCAAGGTATCAAAAAGCTACCGGTTGAATATCATTCAAACTCCAATGCTTGGATGACATCAAAAATTTTTAATGAATGGCTGACTAAATGGGATACCAGCCTCAAACGCAACATTGTCCTTCTACTAGACAACTGTACTGCACATAATGACATAAGCACTACGCTAAAACACATCAAAGTGATTTACCTTCCAGTCAATACTACATCAATTATTCAACCTTGTGACCAAGGCATAATTAAAAATCTCAAAAGTTTTTATCGACGAGAGATGCGTGCTAGAATTATAGAAAATATGGATGAATTTCAAACCCTTACCTCTAATGAATTGGCTAAAAAAACTTCTTTACTCGATGCTATTCATCTGATAGCAAAATCTTGGAATGAAGTTTCTGAAAAAACTGTGAAAAATTGCTTTAGAAAAGGTGGTTTTTTTGTTGAAGAAAATCAAGAGCAAGCTACATCTGAGGAAGACTCTGAAGAGAACTTGAAGCCTTTCGATTTGTCCTTAAAAGAATGTACTGAGTGGATGGAAGTTGACGATAGTATTGAAACAGCAGCGGAAATGACTGGAGACGATATTTGTGAGGTAGTTGCTTCAACATCAAAAGTTACTGAAGAAGAAGAAGAAGAAAATGATAAATGTGTACCGCAAAGATCTAAGCAGGAAGTTCACCAAGCTCTTGAGATTCTAAGGCAGTTTGTTCAACAAAAAGCAGAAAATTTCAACAAACATTATGAATATGAACAATTTATAAACAATATTTTACGAGAAGACTACAGACAGTTACATATAGAGGAATTCTTCGAGAAAAAGTAAATGTAAATTTGAAGTGTAAATAAGATTGAAGTGTTTTATAATGAAGTTTTATGTGTTAAAATGTATTGATCAAGTGTTTTACGTAGTTCTATATACTGTATTTTTTTCAATTATGCTAGATTCAGTGTTTGGTAAGTACAGTTTAACTATAGTGTTACAGAATTAGAATTACTTGATTTAATGATAGGCTTATATATCGTTCAGAACAAACAGATGTGGCAATAATACAGTGAGTTCAATGCAGTACGGCTGTAGACTACATCGTGATTAAGCGTTCGGTTATTGTTATCAAATATGCTTCTGACAAATATGATCACAATAAGCGGCGCCGACTGTATTAATATTTGTTAATACTAAAAGACTTATAAATCTAAACATGTTCATATATTAACTGAGAAATTATTTTCTTATTGTTATAAATTTCAACTTATTTCCTGTAGTAATTATAGTTAAAGCCATTTTGAAAATTTCTGTTGACATTGCAAATCTCGCCTTATTGAAGTTAAGTAAAAAGTTTTAAAATCAATTTAAATTTTCTAGTCTTTTTATACTACTTCTTATTTAAATTAAATTTACTTTAAAATTGATAAAAATATAATTAAAAAAATGTTTTTTTAAATATTGATTTCAAAATTTTAAAATCTCATAAATTTAATTAATCAAAGTCTAAAATTTTAAAGACAACCAAAGACAGTGCTAACTTATTTGCTAGTCCACGTCCATAGGAATCCTTTCCTTTGAACAGTCCTTGGTCCAATGTTTTGGTTCTCGATCTGGTCTGTCCTTGGTCCGGGGTTCACCTTGCCCTCTCTCCTTCTTGGCTCCTCGCTCTCTCTCCACGTAGGTTCCTTTTTGTTTGGCCGCACAAGATGTCTGCGTTGTCTTGATAGTTTGGTTTTAATTTGATGGTATTTTTATATAATATTGAAAAAATAAGTTGTTAAACGCTTCTTATTCTCGCCTAATTTTGATCTAAAAAATTTTTAAAGTTTGCTATGCGAAGCTTTATTTAACTTTTAATGATGATTTAACTATTTTTTATATTTATTTCGGCGCTACAAAACCACTTTACGCCTACTTACAGTTCATTTTTCGTTCAAACTTATTTTCATCATTTACTATTTACGTAACAATAGACGATACATAATACTATAATTTGGAAAACAGAAAGCACTTTGAACACCGATATTAATATGTTCGGTTTTAGCGGGTATACCCCTAAAACTAACACCGGGAAAACACGAATTCTACATTTCAACACTTGCCTTTAGCCGCACATTGTCTATTTAACACTCCCAGTTCAAAAACCATTCTGAGCTCGACATCGTACCTTCTTTGGTGTTGTTTCCAGACTGCCTTCACTTTGGTTAGCGTTCCCTCAACTAGTGGCTTTTGATATTGCTGACTTGCAACTGCTGGCATTCCACATCTCTCTCTCTCTCTTCATGTTTATGAACAAATGACATTGTTTTGGTGTGATTTAATGATTTTTTTTTTATATCTTTAAATTCTCTCAGATTTCTTCCGCTGATGACAATGAAATGTTGATGGTATCTCTACGTGAAAATTGGCGTTCGACATATTAACCACGGCCTTTGTCACTGAGAAATTACATCGCGTCTCTTTCAAAATGATTTTACTTCTAGGTTTTAAGCTGAGAAAAAACATTTCTTCATCTTATTTTTTTTTGTATAATTATTCAAAATTGAGAATTTTTAAATTTTAAATTTCTCTTATGTGCTTCCACTTGTTTGGACCATTATAACTTCTATAATTCGTTGTAATAATTAAACAATTTATAGTGGCAAATTGTCTTACTGAAAACAGCTACCCTACTGTTAATTGTTTAGTAGTGAGATTAACCAGAACAACCAGTTTTCAAGTGCTAGTATTTGTGAAACGTCATAATCTTGACATTTCATCACTTTGATTTGTACAAATCACTTATTGTGTTTTGGATGTCTATTGTTTTAGAACAAGAAAGAATAAATATACATATCTGCTATAAGTGTATATTTGACCTAGAAGGTTAGAGGCACTTGACAGGTGATAAATCAGAAAATTCAAGAAACGTTTATCAAATGTGTGACACAAGCCAGTTTGATGTCTATTCAGTAATAACTTTAAATGATTTATTGAAGATTTTGTTGAATGTTTGTAGTGTTGTGTTTGTATAATTTTGACTATTGTTTTAAGATACTCTGTTAACAGTCAACACAACTTTGTGTATACCATAGAATAATACTGTGTATTATAGAGTAATACTGTATATTATAGAGTAATACTGTATATTATAGAGTAATACTGTATATTATAGAGTAATACTGCATATTATAGGGTAATACTGCATGTTATTGGATAATACTGAATATTATAGATTAATACTGCATATTATAGAGTAACACTGTATATTATAGAGTAATACTGCATATTATAGAGTAATACTGCATATTATATAGTAACACTGTATATTATAGAGTAATACTGTATATTATAGAGTAACACTGTATATTATAGAGTAATACTGTATATTATAGCATAATAGTGTATATTATAGAGTTATACTGCACATTATAGAGCAATACTGTATATTATAGAGTAATACTGTATAGCATAGAGTAATACTGTATCTTATAGGGTAATACTGTATATTATAGAGTAATACTGTATCTCATGGAGTAATACTGTATCTTATAGAGTAATACTGAATATTATAGAGTAATACTGCATATTATAGAGTAACACTGAATATTATAGAGTAATACTGTATATTACAGAATAATAATGTATATTATAAAGTAATACTGCATATTATAGAGTAATACTGTATATTATAGAATAATAATGTATATTATAGGGTAATACTGGATATTATAGAGTAATACTGCATATTAGAGTTTTACTGAATATTATAAATATATAAAACCTTTTAACCATAATAACTTTTTATTTATATCCTGGTTTACATTTCAATTGCAAAGCAATCATTGTCAGAGGAAATTACTACAAGATGATTGCTTTGCAATCAAAATGTATACTAAGATTTAAATAAAACGTTTTTGTGATTTGAAGGTTTTATTTATTCATAATAAAAATGTATACTATAGTTGCTCCAAGTACTAAGTTATTGATATTGTCTATGTTTATTATATTTTCTTATAGGTAATGTTGTCAACAAACCAGAACATGGTTCCTTAGATTGGGTTAAAATTTGCGAGAAATCGTCCAAAGTTATAACTTTCATAGACTTGGCAGGACATGAAAGATATCTTAAAACCACAGTATTTGGTATGACCGGTCATGCACCAGATTTTGGAATGCTTATGGTGGGTTTTCATTTGAATTAATTTTGTATAAATGGTATTATTACTTGTGGAAAAGTATTAAAATTTTAGTGATTTATTCTAATAAAGCTAGTAAATATTCCTTCTTTTTTTTCTTCTGATGGGTACTCTGTATCATGAAACTGTCTTCAATAACAGCCTCCTCCCAGATACCCAAAAAGGATGAAGTTGTAATTAAAACAGTAGGTGATATTTTCATTATTCAGATTTAAAATCTATAATATACTTGTCAAAATTACAGTTGTAACAAAATCTAATAAATGTCACTGTAAATGGTTAATTAAATTCTTTAAAAAAATTGTTGTCAATATTGGTCTTTTTGTTTATCAGGTTGTAACTTATAAAATGGATTTTATTTTAAGAATAAACCGTTTAAATTTATTTACATGGTACATGTTAACACTTTCAGCACGGCTAGCGTTCCGGCACGCTCTGGGTTCCCTTACGAGGTACCGAGAGCATGCCGATGCACTCCTAGCTTATTTTCTTAAATATGGCGAGCTCACTCCCAGGCTTATTAAAATTTCTCTACTGTCGATACACGTTTGTATAAAGGTTTGATTTTTATGTCAATGCTTCGGACGAGTTTGGAGAATATTGTGCCTGAGTCCATTTTTAAATCCGACAATCCCAATTTATCTTTTGATGCTTCAACTGTAACAATGTTTCAGGGAGTTTTATGAACAGATTTAATTTGGTTTAACTTTTATATTTTAATGTTTTCTTTAGTTTGAACCATTTAACGCGGCAAAATATCCGGCAAAAACAACGATCGTAAAAATTAACTAAGCTTTCTGAACTAACGCAAGAATAAACGATAACTGTCCTATTAGAGTGAATGAACCAACTCGAGGTGGGAAGAGACTGTTGTAAATATGTGTCATTGCAAAATGCTTGGACACCCGAAAACCTAATGTGTCAACATAAGATTGTAGTAAACAAATGTCAGGTTATCTCGACTATAAATAGTCTCGGACGTGACATATGTATTATCTTTGTCTCCATTTACATTACAATCTCCGAAATACATGTATGTAATATATTTTAGTAATAGGGTCCTTAGTTTTGTATATAAATTTTCTTTTTTTCTCTGTCTTTTTTATTGTGTTTTCTTATTTGTCAAACAGTAATTTATCATTTGTATTTCTTTTTTTAAATTGTGACTTGATAAATAAAACAATATTTTAGAGTGTAATACACTGTTCTGATGTCACCAATAAACATGTATATGTTAGAAATAAAATTATTGAGATGAAAACAACGGGCTCGATAATTAGATGCTATGACAAGCTATGGAACCCGCATGGCGTTCCACTGCCGTCAGAGCTGGAAGTTAACGAAAAACAGACAGCAGTTGGATGAGATCACCAATATCGCCGCCATGTTGAAAGTGTTAAAATAGACCCCGATTAACCAATTTCTGGTTAACTGATTTTGTTACTAACTGAAAAACTATACAATCCAATGCTTAATTCGAAAAATATGATGGATTATTATTTTTTTTTAATAATTTTTTTACAAAAGTGAGATATTTATGTACATATGTACAAAGTTTTGTTATTTTAAAGTATAGAAATTTATTTTGGTTTTGAATTATTTTTGTTTCCATACTGTCAAATCTGATTGCAGTTGAATTGTTGTTTATTCCATTTTAAAAAACTGTCTCAAGTGGTTTTGACTGGGTTTATTATACTATCCCTACCAGCAGTGTATGGGTGCGGCAGGTAAAGAATGAACCCTGGGACAGATGAACAAATTCAAAACGTTATGGAAAATAAGTTGTATTATATATGTTATTCAATTTCACCACATTTGTTACTTTTAACAGTTGGGTCAAACATAACTGGGGAAACATTAAGCAATATACATGTTTTAAACCATTACTGTCTGCACAATAATTATTATAAACTATATTGACAAACTGTTTCTTTCTATAATTGTAGAATTAGTAGGCGATGTAATCAATCCCCAAAACAGTTGGTAGCTAAGACAAGGTTAACACCAATAACATAAAATGACCAACAAGGCACGCACTGGTTCTAGCATCCATTAGCTCAAGTAGACTGCACTGCATTTGTATAGTGTCGCATTCAACTGGTAGATGAATGGTGAGGGGGCTCTCAATCTCAGCGGTAGTTAACCTTTGATTAGCATTCTCGTACCAGTATCTGAGATTGCGCAAAGGTCAGCGGAAGCATTCCCGTATATGTACGTTCTACCATTTCTCTCAGATTAGCATTGCCATACGTTTACCATTTGTTTTCCTGTATATTGCTCTATATTCTAGGTTTAATATTTGGAACTATCTGGACAATAAATACTACACAGAGTACAAAGTCACCATGATTTTGTGTTCAAAGTCTATGGATTTTCTCACATATTTACATATCATTTCAAAGTTTGTGCTGTAGTTTATAATGAATAGGCGATTGAATAATAAAGAAGTTTGTTTGTGTCCAAAGTCTATGGTTTTTCGCATGTGTTTATAGATCATTTTGAAGTTTGTGCGGTATTTTACATTGACTAGGTATTTTACAGGGAAAAAGATTAACAGATAATTTTTAGCAAAGAAATTGTCAGTAAATGTAAGTTTAAGTTTGGTAAACATGAGAAAATAAGTAAATAAAAAGAAAAATATTACAAATATAACTATAATGTAAACAATTAGAAAAAAATATAGAAAAAAAGAAAAAGTGTAAAAATCTTTCAAAAATATGTAGCTCCTAGGAGCCATATCTGGGCAGACACAAGTTGGTAATCAAAGGGTTAGTAAATAAATTATGTTGCAAATTATATAAAATTAATAATGCCTCTATTCGGAAATGAAAATTACTTTGGCCTTAAATATTTACTTAACATTACCCCCTACCGAAAACAGAACAAGTTTTAGCAACTCAATAGAAATTAAAAATAAATAATGTCTTAACTTTTCTTATACTACAAATATGTGCAAAACAAAATATTAGGAGTAACACTCTTTTTTTTTCAAAAGTTAACATAGGCAACCTTTGGAGTGAGGAAGACATGTGATTGAATTCTTGTCTTTGTTGCCAATGACATTTATCTCCATTCAATAGATTTTAAATTAATATCATGGTTACAAGGAATTCCTATTTCTTTTCACACTCAACAATTCTAATGAAGAATGTTCAAAAGTTTTGTCTTGTATTTAAACTATTGGGTAACAATACTTCTATCTGCTGTAATTTGCTCAATAAAATTACTATTACATGTGATTTTAAATTAATATTATGGTTGCAAGCAATTCCTATTTCTTTTCACACTCAACAATACTAATGAAAAATGTTCAAAGTTTTGTCTTGTATTTACACTATTAGGGTAACAAATACTTGTATCTTTGCTGTAATTTGCTTAACAAAATTACTTTTCAATATGATTTTAAACTTATTTCGTATTTAGTAATATTTTGGAGTTTCTTACAGGTTGGTGCCAATGCGGGCATTGTAGGCATGACTAAAGAACACCTTGGCCTCGCCTTAGCTCTATCTGTGCCTGTGTTTGTGGTTGTTACTAAGATAGACATGTGTCCACCTAATGTGTTGCAAGACACGTTACGTCTGCTTACACGTATCCTCAAATCTCCTGGATGCAGGAAAGTCCCTGTTATGGTGAAGTCTAGTGATGATGTCGTTCTCAGTGCAACAAATTTTGTTTCAGAAAGGTATTGTATGAAAAAGTATGTGAAATAGTAGTTTTGTTTTAAGCTTTGTTTTGTGTATTTTGTGTAATAAATCACAATCTTAATATATATATATTTGTAGTTATGCAACACTGTTTTCTTGTATACACTTATCACTTTTACTATATATACTTAAACAAGAATCTTACTTGGTATTTATGCGAGTTAACTTTCAAAGACTGGTTTTGTCTTCATCCTCAGGCATACTCTACTCTACAGTATGCCCGAGGATGAAGACAAAACCAGTCTTTGAAAGTTAACTCGCATAAATACCAAGTAAGATTCTTGTTTAAGTACATATAGTGAAAGTGATATATATATATATATATATATATATATATATATATATATATATATATATATATATATATATATTCTTGATATTTAACGTTATCCATTGTTTTTCCGTTGCACTGACTTTATGAAGTTAATATATTACTATGTAAGTAATTTTATCCACCATTAAGTGCAATAATTTTACCTTGAGTGATGAGGCACCTTTCGGTCAATTGACCATTGTCGAATCACTCGACAATGGTCAATTGACCGAAAGGTGCCTCATCACTCAAGGTAAAATTATTGCACTTAATGGTGGATAAAATTACTTACATAGTAATATATTAACTTCATATATATATTAACTTCATATATATATATATATATATATATATATATATATATATATATATATATATATTTATCTATTTCAAGACTACAGTGTGGACTCTTACCAAGGTATGTCTGTCAGTCTCCTAGTCCAAAAAATCTATCTATCTATATATATATATATATATATATATTCTAGATATTTACAATTATCCATTGTTTTTCCGTTGCACTGACTTTATGAAGCTAATAAATCACTAATTTTGAGTAATTTTATCCACCATTAAGTGCAATAATTTTACCTTGAGTGATGAGGTACCTTTCGGTCTTTGACCATTGTCGAATCACTGATTGTTCTCTGCTGTGGATGCTACGTCCGTGAAGCCGGTGTTTGTAGAAGTTACGCGCACTATTTCTTGATCTGTGTGTATGAGGTTTCTGTATAGTATGTCTTCTGTATATGTTGTTTGTAAATTCATTAAGTTGTTGTGTATATTTTTATAAATGTGGTATTTTTCTAGTGAGTTTAGTTCTATTGGGTTGTTATTTATTTCCTCAGAAACCTCATACACACAGATCAAGAAATAGTGCGCGTAACTTCTACAAACACCGGCTTCACGGACGTAGCATCCACAGCAGAGAACAATCAGTGATTCGACAATGGTCAAAGACCGAAAGGTACCTCATCACTCAAGGTAAAATTATTGCACTTAATGGTGGATAAAATTACTCAAAATTAGTGATTTATTAGCTTCATATATATATATATATATATATATATATATTTTCACACTAAGTGCAAAGTGGTGGAATAATTGTATATATTTAAGAATAATAACTTTATAAAATCAGTACAACAGAAAAATAATGGACAACATGAAATATCAAGATATAGGTGTGTGTATATTCTAATATTATTTTATTCCATCTTCAACTTGATCTGCTGGTTTATAATAAACATATATTGATATGTTGGGCTTGCTTTCTTTATTTAATGAGGATCACTATTTCGGGAGATGTAGCCCGTTGTCACTCCAGTGCCAACCATCTCTTTTTTAAATTCCTAGACAGAATCTTCTGAAATAACATCAAATTCAGTAACCATTGTTCAGTAAAAATTGCCTAAATTCAATTGACAAGATAAAAAACTTGAAAATTCTACATTACACCATAGATATCAAGGTTTCCTTTGATATCTCAAACGTCTACACTAGCATTCTTATTCCAGAAACCATTGATATCCTGTAAAACGTGTTTTTAGATATCAACACCCCACAACAATACTTCTCGACATACATTAATGAAATCATCAGCCATACAAGAGTAATCGCATCACAAAATTTCTTCCCTTACAGTGACATTTTCTCTCCAAAAAGATAATGTACCTTTGAGATCTTTCATAGCTAGTATCTTTATTAAAATATGCATACAGCACATCAAATAAAACTGTATTTATAGAACAATATACAGAAAACAAGAACACCACAAAGAATCAAATACTATAAAACACATCAATGATCGATAAATGACAGACCTGCCTGAAAAATAAACTGAACAACCCAACCACAAAAAAACAACTCAAAAAACCTGTAAAATACATAACACCACAATCACCATGCTACATCGACACTACAAGATCATCATAAACTAACCAACACATTTCATTAATATAATTACAAAATAGTTTATATTACAAAACATAAACGAATTTAATATAATTATGCTGAACCAAGATTTACAGATGATATACGTTTTTATTTGATCATTTGCTTTGTGGTGACCAAGGGTAAGAAGGAGTTTAGAAACAGTAAGTTTATAAGAAGGTGACAGAATTACTAACATAAACCTGAATAACAAATATTTTATGTATTGGTCTACGTATCATACATTTTGCTTGTTACAGCAATACATATTTTTTAAATAATCCATCACATTTGCATCTTAAGCACTTAATTGGAAAGAAATTATTGCCAATACCAATTTGAAACTAGAAATGGAAAAACAGAAATTGAGTTGAGATCTCAGAGAGTAATGCAGAAGTGAACATGGAGAAGAAGAGGGAAAAATCAAGTTATAACCTTAGGTCTTATGCAAACTCTCTTTCTTACATAATTCTCTTAGAAAACCTGTTCTTTTTCACATTGTTTGCTGTCTTTTCTAAAGTTAATTTGAAGATAGCCCTCAAATTACCACAGTTGATTGAGAAGTAAAGAACGTTTTTTTCTAACAGATTATTATTTAATGTAATGAAATAAAACATGTTATACAACAATTTCGATATATAATCTGCTTTTCCACATAGTCCCTATTCCAATTTAAACACTTGTTATATTTTTTCAATAGTTTTTCTATACCCTCTGCTTACTCTCTTACCGCCAATGTGTTTAAACCATTGATAACTGTTGGCGGTAATGTTCATTATCACTTCTGTGGTGTTGTCCACTGATAAAACCTTTCAATTTGGGGAGTAAGTCCGGGCTGTATGGGGGATGTTCAAAGATTGCAAACTTAAACTGCTGAAGCAAGTCCTTCATCCATCATGGGGGATGTGCATCATGGATCAGCATGGCGGCATTGAGTGGTCAAATATACACTTCATTTATCACATTACCATATACCTCTGTAATCTGTCTATAATATTCAATGGGTCAAAACTTTTTTTCATTCAAAAAGTGAATAAAACTGCAAACCTCACTCTTAGCGGCATCATTATTTTTGTCACACATTTTTAAGTCGCACAGATAAACAGTAATTAACCGTAGCGGATTGCAGCTGCCGCCAAATTGACACAAAGAATACCAAGGTCAATAAGCTGATAGCGGAGGTGGGAGCAAGCACAGTCCTTTGTCAAAAGAAAACATTCCTCACCTTCTGATCAACCCATGTATATGAGTGTTAGTGACTTCTTTATATAATTGCATATTCATGTAAAGAAAATTAAAAATAAGAAGGAATCATGAAAAATTCTCATACTCTGCTAATCTTTAACTTTTCATAAGATTATCCAACTCAAAATTGGCTGCAATACATCTTACACATGTTTTCAATAACACAATCATGGTTCTAGAATGGGGTTACAGGAATATTATTAAGTCCATGTTTTTCTATTCTATTGTGGTATTTTCTGGCAGTGAAATGGCTGTTGAAGTAGTATGAGTAGCCACAAGTACGAAGTAGTATGAGTAGCCACAAGTATGAAGTAGTATGAGTAGCCACAAGTATGAAGTAGTATGAGTAGTCACAAGTATGAAGTAGTATGAGTAGCCACAAGTATGAAGTAGTATGAGTAGCCACAAGTATGAAGTAGTATGAGTAGCCACAATTATGAAGTAGTATGAGTAGCCACAATTATGAAGTAGTATGAGTAGCCACAAGTATGAAGTAGTATGAGTAGCCACAATTATGAAGTAGTATGAGTAGCCACAAGTATGAAGTAGTATGAGTAGCCACAAGTACGAAGTAGTATGAGTAGCCACAAGTATGAAGTAGTATAAGTAGCCACAAGTACGAAGTAGTATGAGTAGCCACAAGTATGAAGTAGTATGAGTAGTCACAAGTATGAAGTAGTATGAGTAGCCACAAGTATGAAGTAGTATGAGTAGCCACAAGTATGAAGTAGTATGAGTAGCCACAAGTATAAACCCAGTATAATTACCTTGGTTGTCAGTGATCTGAAAAATAACAGAAGCCATTTTCTAATAACTGTGGGCAGAAATACGTTTATGGAGAGGCAATTGCTCAGCTCTTGAATGACGCCAATTTTAAAAGAAAACTGATTTTGACATCTCAAAAGCGATGGTCACCTTTGCAGTAAAAATAAAAGTTCACATTATTATGCAGAAATTTCTTCACTGGTTCAACATATTACACTATCGTCTTTGCAGTAACAAAGTTGAGTTTCTGGACTTATTCTGATTGGTTACTCTTAGTTCTGTAAAGTTATTCTGCAGCCAGTCTTCTACTATTGAAGACATACCTAGTGCATACAATCCTTAACCTATTGCAGATCTAATTACATGCACACTACGGATACTAGGGGGTACAAATTAATTCCTCACATCAATTGAGTTTGTATTTAGCTACAAAAATAATCTCACTTATAAAGCACTAAATATTATATTTTTATATGGGTGGAATTTTGTTTTGTGTTTTGTACCTTAGTTAGTTTATTATTTGTTAATTGAAAATTATGTGTAATCATTAGTAAAAACAAATTAAAAGTTACTTATGGTTTGAAGTTTGATTTAGTTTCTAGGCTCCCACTATTGTTCATTTCGTATGTACACAAGAATACACTAGTTACAGCCACTGACTGACACTTTGTAAAAGCTATACTGGAAAAGCTATACTGAGCTTCTCACTCCAGTTGACATAAAAACTGCTGAAGCCTTCTATTATGTTTAGATGTCTGACATGTCAGTAGTCCGTAAATATCTTTCTTTATTTATGCTGTAAGTTTTGAGAGTCGATAAATATCCCTTAGAAAGCACAGACGTTTAGTCTTGTAAGTGACATATCAGAAAATAAACTCTCTTGAAGCAAACAAATCAACCAAACAATGGCGACATTCATTTGTGTCAAACAATGTGCTAGTATTCATCCCCGCTACCAATAAATTGTCGTAACTAAGTGACCTAGTCCGTAAACCCCAGTGAGTTAATACGTTGTGTATGTTTACTTATAATTACAAACACATAATGGTAGTACTTTAATATCTATTTTTTTCATGCAAATAAACAGAATACGCAGTAAAAACACCAAAAAGGTAGTTTTTATTTAAAAAATACATAGTAAGTTTTTATTTAAGATTATGATTGTAGTTTCATTTTGCAGACTGTGTCCTATATTTCAAGTATCTAATGTAAATGGTGACAACCTCGATCTACTTAAGATGTTCCTAAATTTGTTAACAACAAGGATGGCTTGTCATGATAACGAGCCAGCAGAATTTCAAATAGACGATACTTATTCAGTACCAGTAAGTGAACTCAGTGATAATACAAGTATCTTTATGTTACTCTAATAGAATTACAGTAAAACCTCTATAATTCGGCACATTCGGGGCCGAGAGAGAATGAAAAAGATGAATTGTGGAAGTCGTGAAATTATCATGTATAGGTCAAATTTTATAAGCTGGCACTTGGGGGTTGCAGGCCTTGGCGAGAGGTCGAGGACAAAGGGAGGGTAGAGGTGCTCATAGTTCATTTTCAAAAACATCGAACCTTCAATTTCCCCTGACTGATAGCATTGATTCATTGTTTTGTTACTTAATACTTTTTAAAGTATAGTTAAAATAAGAATAAATATAAATTTGATGTTCACGGGAGCACAAGGTAAAAGGATTTTCTAAGTGTTGGGACGTGTAGGCAGCAATTTATGGCCCTGATGAGGGATGAAGACCCAGATGTTTTATAGATGACGAAAACTCAATTTGTACCTAAGAAACAAGTGCCAGCTTATAAAATTTTACCTATAATTGTAAGTAAACATAACACACAAATACGTAATTAGGTATGTAATGTAATTAATTTTGTGCTTACATTATTTATTTCGGTCGAAAAACTTAACAATACTATTGCACAACACTATAAAAACACTAGTAGCCTGCAGTATAGTTTGTAATTACAAATACAGTAGGTTATTATATTTTCATAAAAGACATACCCAAAAACAAATTACAGCACTTTGTAAGAGCAATAACACTAGCCCGAAAAAATATGTATATTAAATCTATTTACGGTTAAGTTTTGAAAAAATCTGTCATTTTTTTGTGCTAGAGTTCTTTTCTGATGATGTCTAAACTACGTGACAGTGCAGAAGATGTTTGTTACTAGTGAGACAAATTAGAGAGGTTTTACTGTATAAGATATCACATAATCATAATTTGAAAAAGTATGATTATGGTTAGAAGTTTCATTGTTATGGTGGTAATTCCGTACTCGGCCATCCTACAAATTTCAAATTACTGGACAATTTGTTTACACATATACTCATCCAGAAGCAAGCACAAGTACATACACTTATGTTAGTTTTAGGTTAATTCTGGTATATATAGCTCAAAGCTCTCGACTCTTTGGGTAAGGTACAAGAATAACAGATTAACTTTGGTGATAATCTAGCCCATGTACATAATATAGACAGATGTGAGAAAATAAACACACTAAAACATCACTTCTTAATTCATTAAAAAATAATGCCGTACAGTAGAATGTCGAAAATCCGAACTAATTAGGACTGGTTTTGGATTTCTTATTTGTTTGTATTTTCTAACATAACCTAGAAACTCGTTACACTAAAAACGTTGAGATAAATGAAATTAAACAATTTTTGTACTTACATATGAACATAACTATTGTAGGCTACTTTTACTTGTAACTTTAAATCCAGAAGAATGCACTTATTTTAAAAAAACAATTCACTACATATTTACAAATGTATGTATCTATAGCCAAAAAATTTAACACAACTATACGAAATCATAAAAATATATTATATGATAAACTTGCTAATTTTGGGGCAAGTGAGTTTCAGAAGTCATTTTCTGGCAGCCAAATCCTTAATTGGCTGAAGGAGCAGGAGCTGAGCCTGAAAGGATTGGGGCTGCACTTCGTATTAAGACATCACTTTCTCTAACGACGTAAAAGCTTCGGAATGGGAAGGTACGGCGTTGTCTGCAGCATATTCTTCTTCGCTGTTACTGCATTCTTGATTTTCTGTCTCTTCTATGAAGATATCATGTCGTTATCATCCACGATTTCTTACTTTGTCATTTTATCGACATCCAACCATTCCACAGCGTCAGTTTTGTCGCATTCTTGAAAGCCTGGAACTGACTGGCATAACATGACCTCTCTCACGATCTCAAGTGCTTCAGATTGATTGTTCACTTCCTGGCCAAAGTTTATTCCACACTTTCATTAGGTCGAAGAATAATGTTTTTAACATGAAAGAATTACAGCATTACACTCATAGACGGGGATTCTCTGCCAAAACCAATCTGATCTGTTTTTGTTGGTTGTCTATTGTTTCAAGATCAACTGAATCGGTTTTTTCTGTTGCGTGGTGTGTATAGGGAAGATGTCCTTCAGTTTAATTCAATATTACAAAATTAATTTTTAAAAGTGGGGATACCCAGTGTAACAGAGTGTTAAAGAAGGCATTCGGATTATTGACGCTCTACTGTATATCAGATATATACATAGAAAATATTTTAATTTGTTTCTTTTTTTCTTGTGTTTTTATTTTAAAAACAGTTCTGATTGTTCGGAGTATGGAATATGGAATTATAAAGTTCTAACGTTCTAAAGTTCTAACGATATTTTCATGCTTTACTAATCACCTTTAAAAATTAATCACTGGACAAAATAGCAGCCTAATTTTGATGGGAATTTTAAATTAAATTGAGACTGTTGCAGCAACATTTTTCGTACCATCTGTTGGCCTATTTTAAATTTAAATTTTCAAAATTTTCTTGTTCATGATGAGCTGATTGTCAATCATCTATTACACTTTGAAATATGCTTGTGACTAGGCATTCTATTAATATAAGTTGTTCAATTGTCAACTTGCACTTGGAGGAAAGGTTTTCATCTTATGATTTCTTCAGCCTCACCTGAAGAAGTCGTAAGACGAAAACGTTTCCTCCAAGTGTAAGTTAACAATTTAAAAACTTATAATAATAGAATGTCTGGTGGCAAATAATTTCAAATTGTGTACAGTAAATTTTAATGTAAGCCAACTAGGCTACCATTCAAGCAATGTTTGTTATTTCAGTTTAATTTGTTTACATTACTGAAAATGTTTGAATTAGTATAAAAATTAATTTGTAACTGTTTGAATAATTTTGATGCTTGTTATCCATAAGTAAAACATTTTTTTGTATTTCTTTGATATTAATATTATTTAATTATATTTCAGGGAGTAGGTACAGTAGTATCAGGTACAACACTTAAAGGCATTATCCGTTTGAATGATACACTAATGCTGGGACCTGATCCTCTAGGTCATTTTATACCAATTGCGGTTAAAAGTATTCATAGGAAAAGAATGGCAGTGAGGGAAGTTCGAGGGGGCCAGACTGCTTCATTTGCACTTAAAAAAGTAAGTATTTGAATAATGTTTGTTATTTCACCTTAAGACATAAAAGCTAAATTTATTCAGTTGTGTTTACGAGATGGAAAGCATTTTTTTTTTAAATTCAGATTTGTCTGTGTTATAAATTTGTTTGTAAGGAAGTTCTACAGACAATCCACTGTCTGTTGATTGCCATTCTGCTGAAATATAATCTCTCAAATTTTTACCATCACTTAAAATAGGTTATTCCACTGGATGGGAAATTAAAATCATCACACAAGTTTAACACATTGACTGCCAACCAGTTATCCGATAACGTACAAACACAATTTTTGTTGTTGTACTATTTGTTTAAATAATGACAAAACGTAATAATGTTTTGTCTTCTAGTGTATTTGTTCATTAAACTAGTTTATTTTATAATGTCATCGGACACCGGTGATTGTCATAAGCCGACGTAAATATTTATCCTACGATGTAATGCGTTGGTCACTTTGTCGGGCTTACTACCCCGACAAGGCCAATCTTCCGAATGAATTTAAAATGTTTGCATTTTAATAGTATTTTTTCATTATAAATTCAAGTATAAATATACGAGGTCTGTTCAAAAAATACGCGGACTGTTTGAATTTTGCGGCTCTAGTTAGTTTCAGGAGAATCCGCTTGGTGTCGCTAGATTTGTATAAATCAGCTGATTAAAACGCGGTATTTCAGTTGCAGATATCTTCATTTGTTGATGAGTTACACGCAGTTTAGTAAAGAGTGTTTTTTTCGTTTGTCGGATTGTAAAATGGACAGCCTGAAGGAGCAACGAATTGCTGTGAAATTTTGTGTAAAACTATGGAAATCTGCAACAGAAACATTTGCCATGCTTAACACGGCCTACGGCGATGTTGCCATGAAGCGTAGTGCATGTTTCAAGTGGCATGAACGATTCAAGGGTGGCCGACAGTCGATTGATGACAATGAGCGTTCTGGACGTCCTTCAACATTAACTGATGACCCACACGTTGACAAAATCAACACCCTGGTGCGCGAAAATCGACGTCTGACCATTAGGGAGCTTTCCGAAGAGTGTGGGATACCAGTTGGATCTTGTTACGAGATTTTGACCGAAAAATTGAAGATGCACCGCGTCGCTGCGAAATTTGTGCCACACCTGATGACCGACGACCAAAAAGCCAATCGCGTCCGGGTTTGTCGGGAACTGCTTGATCGTTCAAATGAAGATGAGAACTTTTTGTGAAGAATTATAACTGGTGATGAATCATGGGTGTATGGTTACGACATTGAAACGGAGGTTCAATCATCCCAATGGGTGAGTCAAACGTCCCCAAGACCCAAAAAAGCTCGACAAGTTCAGTTGAATGTCAAGGTGATGCTGACAGTTTTTTTTTAATGCTAAGGGTGTTGTTCACTATGAGTACCTCTCTGAAGGCTCTACAGTCAACCAGATTACCTACATTGAAGTACTGAAACATCTGAGGGACGCCGTCCGACAAAAGGCCAGAACTGTGGAGAAGTGATAAGTGGTTTTACCATCACGACAACGCTCCAGCTCACTCAGCACTCAGAACTCGTGAGTTTTTGGCCAAACACTCGATCACTGTTCTTTCCCCTCCCCCCCCCCCCCCCCTACTCACCTGACCTTGCTCCTTGTGACTTTTTCTTATTCCCAAAACTCAAAAAACCCCTCAAAGGAAGAAGATTTGAAACGATTTCGGAGATTAAGGGAAATGTGACGAAAGGAGCTGAACGCCATCACAAAAGAAGCGTACCAGGACTGTTTTAACAAGTGGAAACACCGTTGGGGAGTGTGTGCGTTGGGGAGGAGAGTACTTTGAAGGAGCCCCAGACGTGTAACTTCCAAATAAAGTACTTTTTTTTAAATGACCTCAGTCCGCGTATTTTTTGAACAGATCTCGTATACTATAATGTATTTTCACAATATTGTAGATATTTTTAAACAATAAATATAGCTACTAGATTTTCTCACGTATTTTATAGATACACAATTTCAATTTTTAGCATAACTGTTTTTTGGTTTGGAAATATTTTTTCTCGAATATTTAGTAAATATAATCTGAATATTATTCTACATTTATGTTTGTATTATTTCAATACAAGTATGTTTTAAATTAAATTTTTCATTTTCTAATTTTCTAATTGTTCAGTTTTTTAGCTGAATTTTTTTCAACAATCAAATCAAATGAAACGCTATTCTAAAACATAATGTAGTTCCACAAAGAAGACTAAATAAAAACTATTTCTTTCTAATATTTCCTTTTAATTTTGAACTTCCAGTTTCCCAATAATTATAGTCTTGAATGAAAAAAAATTAAAACAATTTTCTTAACGCCAAGTTGCAGGAACATAAACAGAGGCCGTGTCAGATCTCTGTATGGTTAAATATATTTTGAATGTGTCTGACAGCATGTGTGATGATCCAAATTTAGGTCCACATTGTTGGTCACGGTTCACCACCATGGCAGTAAACGTGTTAAAAAATGTCTAGTAAGAGTAAGCCCACTTTGCACCTGATCTAAGAATTTTTCTAATGGTGAGTCGAGCTCATTATAAGTAGGGTTCTTCTAGACTTTTTGTTTCTTCATTCCAGAAGCATTGTCCAAGTTTGTTTTTTTGTTGTTTTTTATTTTGCTTTAAAATGTTTCACTCCATTGTTACCCTGATACCTTATTTCAAACATATCTGTTCCCTTGAAGCATTGTTTTCTATTGTATAAATGACTAATATTTTGCATAATTTTTATTACAAATTTCTTTCGTTTTCAATCATTCACTTACAAAAACACCAAGCCATACCACTAAAACCTAAAACATGACCGACCACTTGACACACTTTTTGTCAACTAATTCACTAAGCATGTTTAGTAGAAGTGTTCAGTAATTAGACATAGTTTTACGCCTTTGGAAAATCGGCAACGAGGTTAGTCCACTAGGAAGCGGGTTTATTGTAATTGAAAAATTAAATTACACTTCATTTGTCACAACTTACAACTATGAAAGACAGCCATGTAGGATCTAAACAGGAGTTCTATCAAAGTGGCTAATTCGAATTCTTGTTCTCAAATTTTATTCTGATTTATAGATGTTTTTTGCGGTAATGTCAATGAATATTTTAGTATCAAAAGGTGAAATCCAGTAATGTCTTAACCCTATTTTCAACTTCATCTGCTGTATAAATATATAATATCTTTGGAAGTAAAAAATTCACCTTATATTAACACTTTGAAGCCTACCTTAGTAGGCGCCCGGATCTATCTGTTTGGAGGTTTTTAGGTAAAATATAAAACATTCCTGATGTATAATAAGTACCGTATTTACAACAAATTATACATTTTTGTAAAGGGAACAAAACAAGCTTTCAGGATATATATATATATATATATATATATATATATATATATATATATATATGAAGTTATTATTATTACTTGTAAATAATTTTTACATAGTGCCTCATCCCATAAGGTAAAATTATTACACTTAGTGGTGGAAAAAATTTAAGGACTTTAATAGAAGACCTTACTAGCTTTCCAAAAAGAGGATATCATAAACAACTAGTTAAGGATCAAATCTGCTTAGCTCAATCATCTGATGAACCCAGACCACCTATGGAAGACAGCAAACTGTGTTTAGTTACAGATTACCATCCAGGCCTACAGAAGCTGAACAAAATACTAAAGGATGGCTTCAAGATTCTTCAAGCTTCCGCCCACACCAAAGATCTTTTTTCTAATCCACCACATATTTGGTTCAGACAAGCTTTTAATTTGAAAAATATTTGAGTACATCCAAAATTACTGGATCCAAGTACTGAAAAACCACCTAAACTTCCTCATGGCTCCTTTTTCATGCAATAGACCTAGATGCCAGACATGTCCAATACACATCCCAACAAATAGTTTCCATAGCCTAGCTACCAATGTGGACTTCAAGATTCAGGGTCATCATACTTGTACATCCAAAAATGTAATATACCAGTTGCAATGTAAATTTTGCCCGGCACAGTACATAGGCCTTACCACGGAAGGTTTGAGCATCAGAATGAATGGCCACAGACATGATGTTGGAACCATGAACATAGACAGGCCAACAGCTCAACAAACTACTAGTCACAACATCTTTCAATGATTGTTATACCACCAAAATAATTAAGGCCTTCCCCCCTGATTGCAACCCTTCAGAATTGAGGAGATGGGAGTTGTCATACCAGTGGTACACCAAATCTAGAGAGCCTCCTAACCTCAACATCAGATAAAACTCCTTTGACCTTCCCCTTAACTTCTGCCATTTTTACCAACTCCATTTACCTTCCTTCTGACAGACTATTAATGTCTAGTTTCAAATAATCAATATTTATACAAATCACATATAGTACTGTATCATAAACTATAAATCTGTGACACTTGGATATTTATACATATCTGTGGTTCATTTCGGTCTTTTCTTATTTCTTTATTATTTTTTTTTTTTTTGATTGACAAAAATCATTGTGTTATAGAAATATTTCAATAGTGTGATAAGTGTTTACTTGTGTCTATTTATTTATTTCCAAGAGATTGCAGTTTTGGACTATTGCCTCTAGGTAAGTTTGTCAGTCTCCTATCTAGTCCAAAAATTCCTATATATATATATATATATATATATATATCGTGATATTTCACGTTGTCCATTATTTTTCCGTTGCACTGACTTTATGAAGTTATTATTATTACTTGTAAATAATTTTCTCCACCAAAAATGGTGGAAAAAATTATTTACAAATAATAATAATAATTTCATATATATATATATATATATATATATATATATATATATATATATATATATATATATATATATGAAGTTATTATTATATATTAATGTCTTAAACAATAGTTTATGACTATCCGAACTTTAAATTTCGGAGCTTTAATTTCGGTGCCGACACTGATGAAGATCGGCACATAGCGATAGAAAACGTTCTGCCTCAGTAAGTTTTAACAAATTTACTAAATTTAAACTTCGGATAGTCATAAACTATTGTTTAAATGGTTAATAAGATTCACCGAACATGATGGACTACAAAATTCAATTATTAGATGGCGTTATTTATGCTCCTTTGAAAAATGTATTAAAAATTTTTTTTTTAAATTAGCAACACTGTACATTACAGCACTTCACTACACATATTTTACATTGGAATGAAAATAAATATTACATGTTATACATTATTTTAAAGCTAAAAGAACTTGTGATATAGAAATATTTCTTTTAAAATTTAGAAAACCCTCTAAAATCGGCCATTTACATTTTCATTCAGTTCATCAAAGATATGTCGATTCTACTTTCGCCTAGATCAATTTCACTGTTACTTTTACTGTCTAAAAGCAACATATCTCATATTGAATTGCCTCCTAAAGTGTTTTTAGTCATTTTATCTATAACGTAATATCTCTAACAATAAAAATTAAATAAACCCAATAACTGAAAGATAAATTTAAAGTGAAAAACAATAAACTTGAAACCTAAACAAAAATTACACAAACTACAAATTAAATAAACGAAATAACTGATAGATAAAATTTAGAGCAAACAACAACAAACTCAAATCGTAAACGACTCGCACTAATAAAACACTCACTATCTAACCAAACCAACATCTGTCAAACAAATGTTTCATAGCTCTTGGTTGCCACACTCAACAAAATAAGTGTTTGTTTGAAAAAGCAACTCTGGCCTAAAGGTAAAGACATGCAAGGTAGAGTAACCAATATAAAGAACCCTATCAGCGAAACTGAAAATACACAGGAATTATGTTGTTATGGAAATGAATACAAGATCCCGAGCTATACATAGGTATTGGCAACTAAATGGCCCGATCTATACTCGGGCGTGGGCTGAAAGTGTTAACATCCAGTCTCATCTATTACAAGTTTTAAAAAAAGTATTTGAACTTGACTGGATGAATAA
This sequence comes from Prosapia bicincta, assembly GCA_036971475.1. Taxonomy (NCBI): domain Eukaryota; kingdom Metazoa; phylum Arthropoda; class Insecta; order Hemiptera; family Cercopidae; genus Prosapia; species Prosapia bicincta. Next base: position 36,341,497 of record JBAIZL010000001.1, read on the forward strand.
AAAGTATTTTTTTAACGATTGAAAATTGATATTGTTAGGTGAAAGTTTTTAGTGTACAGGGGGAAAGAAAATGAAACTTAGGCTAAATGACTGTTGGGAAATACCAAAAAATAATGATCGTGAATAGAATGCCAAATTTTTTCTTTTAGTTATTATTGGATAAACTTAAAAACTTACCATTTACTCTAAAAATTATTTCCATTTAAATTAATTTTTATCAAGAAACCAGTTGATACAATTGTAGAACTTGGTACATCTAGAAGGTATTAGAAGTAGTTAGTACTAATAAAGTTATAAACAATCTATTTTTATAATTTCAGATTAAAAGATCTCAAATCCGCAAAGGAATGGTAATGGTCTCACCAGCTCTAAATCCAACAGCCTGCTGGGAATTTGAAGGTGAAATACTGGTTCTTCATCATCCCACTACAATAAGCTCCCGTTATCAAGCCATGGGTAAGTGCAGGAAAATTACCTCAAGAAAACAATCAAAGATGTATTTTAAATAACTAACCTAGAATTAAAAGAAAATAATCTAACACTCAAGTAAATGGAAGCTCAAAAAGAACGCCGGTTTTAAACGGCTGATAAATTTTTGTTTATCAGTTGGCAAAAATGTTTGAACTAGTTTCTATTTCTAGGAACATTCCGATTGTTGACACAGCTAGTATTTCTTTCGTTCATTCTCTTTCGTTAAGTTTTGTTGTGCGCAACGAGTGTTAATCATTAAAACATCTTATCAGAGTGGAGAGAGTTATGTGGCAACTTCGCAGTACTGTAGGACGGAATGAAGCACTGAAGGAATCAGCAGTTCGCAGACTCATGAAAAAGTTCTTTGAGTGGGGTTCAACAGTCGATCTTAAAAATCCTGGGCGACGTCATTCTGACCGAACTGAACAGAACAGAACATTGTGTTGGTTCATGATAGTGTGGCTGTTAGCCCAGCGTAATCAATATATCACTATTTTTAACAGTTGAGTTTACGATGTTCTTCTGTATAGTAAATTTTTCGGTACGATCTCCATTATCACCCCTATAAAATTCAGCTAACACAACATTGAAGATGTAGTGGCAGATCACCAGAAGAGACGACAGTTTGTTGTCTGGCTATTAGAATTACGACTGTAGGATGACAGCTTCGCAAACAATATCATCTGCAGTGATGAAATGCACTACTACTTAAAAGAATTTTTTAAGAAACAGAACTGCCGAAACCTCGGGTTCAGAAAACCCTCGCATGGTTAAAGAAAGGGAAATGTATGCACAGCGAGTGACAGTTTGGTGCGGCTTTTGATCAGGCTGCGGCTTTATTTTTTTGAAGATCAGGAAGGACAAGCCATGACAGTAAATGGAGATCGATACAATACCATGATTATGGAGTTTTGGGGGCCTCATTTGGATGGAATGGACATTGATGAGTTCTTGTTTCAGCAGGATGGTGCCACCTCCCACGTTACCCACGAAACAGTTGTGTTACTCCGTTCCGGGATTGCATCATTTCTCATAACTCTGACCACCAATGACCACTGAAGATCATGGGACTTTCATCTTTGGGGTCATCTGAAGTCATTTGTGTATGCCAATAAACTACGAAACATCAATGACTTGGAAGAGGAAATTCGACGGATAATCGGTGAAATGAAAGTAGAAATTTGTGCAGTCAGTGAATTTCATGGACAGAGTTAGTGCGTGTAAGCGGAGTAGAGAAGGACACATGAATTACATAATTTTCACACATGAAATCAGAAGGTTAGATGAACATGTCGATGTATTTAGTTTTTCATTAAAATAAATCTCTTAATTTGATATATCAAAGCTGGGGCTCTTTTCGAATCACCCTTTAGTTATTTTTATAAAAACAGAAGAACTTCTCCACATTCGGAAACGAGAGGGAGACAAATTTGAGAAAAAGAAAAATTACGGAAGTCGAAAATTAACATGTTATTGTTGGTAAAAATAGCACATAATTAAGTATGTAATATAATTAACATCATACTTATATTATTTATGTTGACCAAAAAACTAAACACTATAAAAACACAGTAGCCTGCAGTATAATTTAAAATTACAAATACGATATGTTACTGTCATTGGTAAAAATTAAAATAGTTAACTCTGAATCTCACCACACATTAGTTTAATAGAAACAAACACACGAGTTTATAACACAGACTAGTTTCTGCGACGATGTAGCCTTCCTCAGACATTGTCGTTGAAACTAGTCTGTATTATAAACTAGTGTGTTTGTTTCTATTAAACTAATGTGTGGTGAGATTCAGAGTTAACTATTTTATTTTTTACCGTTCTGAATAGTTCTCACTCTAATAGTTCTTTTACCTCTGCAAATAGCTCTAATTAACTAAATAATATTACTCTATTTTCTTAAAAAATGAAAATTTACAGTACCTTGTAAGGACAATAGCAAGAAAAAATAGGGTGTTTAAATTTATTTACTTTTTAGTTTAAAAAAAAATAATTTTTTTTTTTTGTAGTAAAGAATTCTTTTCTGATGGCCATATACCATGTGACAGTGCAGATGATGTTTGTCATTATGATGACGAATTAAAGAGTTATGAACTAGAAAGTTTCTACTGCGTATGCAAAAATCAGACAAATTTTTAAAAGTTATTATTACTACATGATTTTTGTTGGTAACCTTCGAGAAGGCGCATAGAGTTTAAAACGGGAAAGGGCGCTTGCAGAGGTTTATTCCGCACAAATACCCTTTAAAATTTAAATGGCTTACGATTTTTTATTTGGGTGACTTCACAATTAAAAACTATATAAATGCATTGTAAATAATTTAGACATTATTGTACAACTTTAATTTTCAAAACGTCATATTTCTAAAAATATTTTGAGTTGTTTAAACCTGTAAGCAATGTATATTAGACCACTGTTTTTATTACGGGAGAGGTGTTTGTGGGTTAGTTCTGTAATAATGTAATTTAATGTCTAAACATAAAAAATATTTTATTGTGGTAGTAGGCCCTACATCACGAATGCGGGCGGCGAGTTGTTGACTGATGATGTCCAGAATGCTGAGGAGTTCGGAAGATTCTATTCTGCAAGGTCTGGGCGCAAAATCCCTTGGCAAAAGTGCCTCACTCCATACGAGCAAATGTTAACGTGCCGGTCAGATCTTCTATGTTACTGTGATGACCTGGATGACAAGGCCATCCTCATGTCAGAATTGGAGTACTGCTTAGCCGACTTGAAAAGCGCAGCTCCAGGAGATGACAACATCCATAATGCAATGTTAACTTACTGCTCGGGAAGGATGAAAGAGCTAATGTTAAGCATGTTCAACTCCATTTGGGATTCGGGCGACTAGCTGATTGGAGGACTAGCAAAGTCATACCGCTTCCTAAGCTAGGGAAAGATAAATCGAGGATCGCTTCGTATCGTCCAATAGCTCTAACATCGTGCATAGGCAAATTAATGGAACGCATCGTTTGTAAGAGGTTGTAATGGAGATTGGAATCTGGGAACATGCTGGCTGATACACAATTCGGCTTTCGACGTCACAGGAGCACCACAGATGCGTTACTATACTTCACGAGTGAAATATACAAAGGTTTCGAACGCAAGCATTGCACTGTAGCGGTGATGGTGGACTTTGAAGCTGCATTTGATAAAATCCCCCACAAATCCATTGTACTTCAATGCATGAAGCTCGGCATTAAGGGTAAAATGCTTGAATTCATAAAAAACTTTTTGTGTGACCGGCTTGTGGTAGTCTCAGTCAACGGGGCAGATTCCTCGTCGTTTCGCATGGAGAACGGAATTCCTCAGGGCGGAATAATTTGCCCGTTACTATTCAATATAGCATTGCATGACATGGCCAAGGATTTCCCCAGGGAGGTTCGCAGCATGACCTTCGAGGACGACGAGACTATTTGGGTGACGTCTTCCGACGGGGTGGAGGCTTCCCTCAGGATGCAAGAGGCTCTAGATGCACTGTCAAATTGGTGCTCCAAATGGTCGCTCTCAATGTCAGTGGATAAAACCGAGTGCACGTTATTCACCAGGCGCAACAATCAAGCCACCTTCATCCCCGAGCTAACTATCAACGGAAAGGCACTGAGATTTAACAAAAACCCAAAATTACTGGGAGTTGTTATAAACCTTAAACTTCGCTGGGGTAGTCACGTGAACTATGTCACAGAGAGCTGCTCTTCGAGACTCAATGCTCTAAAAGCGGTTGCAAGTCGTAACTGGGGAGCCGATACGCCAACCTTCAGAATGTTCTACCAAACTTACATAAGATCTAAAACAACGTACGCCTGCGAAGTCTGGGGATCTGCTGCAAAAACGCATCTAAAGAAGATCAAAGCGATCCAAACGGCTGCCATTCGAGTATGTTTGGGATGTACAAGAACGACTCCTGTGGCAGTCATGGAGACGGAGCTTGACATAAAACCCATTCCTGTCTTTATAGACAGTCAAATATGGTCGAAGTTTCTAACTACAGCTGCTAGAGGCTCAAGTTACCCTCTGCGTGTTATACTCAATACAAAGTGCCGTGTAAAACAATCTTTCTGCCACAGAATCAACTCACTGATGGAATTGATGCCGGGATACACCACCCCTGAACAAATCCCCACGTTCTATGAGGAACCTCCAAATGACTGGCCTGAAATGATTATAAATCTGCAACTACCTCACGGCGGAAACAAGGGAGACCACAGAGAAGTGCCGAAAGCGGAGACTCTTGAAATGATTCGAACCCAGTACGACGGATACATAAACATTTTTACCGACGGATCCCTGGATAAAGAACTAGGCATTTCTGGAGCAGGGTACTACAACGAGTCTAATGGAGATAGATTTTTCATCCCAGCGAACTCCAGCTCAAGTATGGATGCAGAGCTGCTCGGTATTAACGCCGCATTGTCGGGCTGTCTGGGGATGATGGCCAAGTCAAAGATATGCATCCTTTCGGACTCTAAGTCAGTTCTACAGTCTGCAGCGGCCAGAATGTCCGATGCAAAGAATCAGGGTAATTGTACAGAATACCAGAATCAAACCTAACCGGGTTAAATAATTGGCTAAATTTATATGTAAAAATTTTAAAGCATTATAATAATAATAATATTAAAACTAGGGTAAATAATAGTAAAATGAAGAAAATTAGAAATAACTTTAGACTTAAAAAACATAAATTATAATCAATAAGAAAAATTATCACTTCAAAGTGTATAGCCTAAATTATGTATACAAAAAAGACGGTAATTGTGTAGTATAACAAACTCGGCCTAGATGCCGGCTATTAAAATAATTGTAATTAAATATAATCAGGAATAAAGAATGTAAATTTATAAGATGTGAGGATAGTAAATTAGGCCTAGCTAGGGAAAATAGTATTTATGTAAAAGTAAAGATTAAATGTTAAAATGTAATAGCCTAGAAATTAGGTTATACTAGAAGCAGTCATATTTGATTCCGGAAAAATCCGCTTAGGGTATTGATTATAAATCTTGTCACTACAAAACGAAAGCGCTACAGTCGAACTTTGGATTAGGAATTTTAAAAAGTAAATTAAATTAAATAAGAAGAAATAAAGTCAAATATGTTATTAAATAAAAGGTAAAAATGGAAAGGACACATCAGAATACAGAAACGCCTTTTACAAAAAGTGAAACTAATCTTAGTTCAGAATTTCCGAACAAACAAAGTCAATTGCCATGGCAACGGCTTTCTGATTGGTCAAAAGTTGAAAAATGGATACTATGAAGTGGGGCCTCAAAAAAGAGACGCTATCCAGAATGAGAATGCATTAGGCTCTCAAGGCGAGCAGACGTGTTTTTGTACCATGCTACCAGGACAAGAAAAAATGTGCTAGAAACAGAGTAAAAAGTGCTACGATGTGATCAGGGGAAGGAAGATATATATGAGCAAGGGCTCATATATACCCAGAACAAAATTTCGACCACCAAAATGCAAAATTAAAGAAAATAAGAAGATTAACCGAAATTATGGAGAGACGCCTACCTACCAAGACCCTTGAAGATGTAACGAGACCGACAGATGACAACATTAATGAAGATAAAAAGATTTCTACAGTACAAGGTTATATAATCAATTTAATTATTCTTTTTTAATAACATTTTACTTCAAATTATATTAACTTAAATTCAAAATTAAATAAGAAGGGAATAACCTAAAGGACTGATTAGTCAACTCTCTTAGGTTACCCAAATTTAAGTAACAAAGATTCAACATTGACTTTCCATTCCCATCGCTGTGGGAATGTATGGATTAAGTATAAAGATGTATATCTTATATGGCTTTTTCTAAGTGAATTTCTAATGAATAATTTCTAAAGAAGTTAATTGTTCAAGGCCTAGCCTAAAGGCATTAAATAGTAATATTAAGTGTTTGAAAAAGAATCAGATTTTAAAATATGTTAAATTTAACTGTAACAATCAAAACTATATACAAAATTAATTATGGTAACTTTGATAATTTAAATTATATATAAAATTAATGATTATAAGAAAATTTAAAAACATAGAATGAGATAATAATGTTTAATTAAATGGCAAGTTGTATGAAATTTTGAAAAAGTAATGAGTCAAGAAAATCCTGTTAAATTAAATAAAAACAATAATAATTAATTTGAACCTTGGAACAAATAAATAAAAAGGTATATTTTCCAATTAGCTGTGTTTTCATTCTAAATAGATAAGTTCACTAGGTATCCAGGTATAGTCTTTAAATCACAAGTGTCTCTCAAAGATTCCACTACCCGAAAAGGAGCTTGAACAGGGCTTATCGGAGGCTAATTGGTTTTATCAAAAATTCAGGGGTTGGTTCCTCTGAGAGGTTTATTCCTTGAGGCACAGGTCTATGAAATTAGGTTCGTAGTCAATGGATAAACCATTACTTTCTTACTGACTTAGCAATTGATGAAAAGAAAGGGCCAAAGTAAGGCAGGAGAAAAAGGTCGGTAAGAAGTCGCTGGCTCAGCCCTCCACTGGACCATATTCATTCCGTATAGCAGAAATCAGAAGGTTGATAAAAAAGATCAATTGTGACGGAAACGAAGTCTGCCTTCAATGGATCCCTGCCCATGTCGGCATTCCGGGCAACGAGGAAGCGGATGCAATAGCAAAACATGCTTCTATAATGAAGCCCACAAATAAGGAGCAGCACTCCCTACTGCACTGTAAAAACGCCGGGAAAAAGTACTTTAGAGACACCTGGGCTGCCCGGTGGGAAGCTGAAGCGACTGGACGACACCTGTTCCATTTGCAAAACAAACTTGCGTCGGCCGACAATTACAGAGACATCAAACGTCAAGTCGCGACATTTGCGGCAAGAGCCAGGACGGGACATCTGGTCACGGAAGCTTATTTATACCGGTTTAACCTTGCTGAATCACCTTTGTGCGCTCTTTGTGATGAGGAGCAAGACGAAACCATCGAGCACATTCTTCGGGATTGCACTTACCCCATCCGGGTGAGGGACCACATGAGGGTTGAACTGGAGAAGTGGCAGGACTTCCTCCTGAACAGAGGGCTGTGGAATTTGGCGTTTCGAATATATAGTGGACATCGGGCTATCGGCTACACCTAGAGCTGGACGCCTGGACTAAGAAAGAAAAGAAAAGTAGTAGGCCCTACATATAAGAATATGAAATTAATTATAATATTTAGTGAAAATAACGAATATTTGTTATTAAAATATATAACCCTAAAAATTAGTCAATGAAAAAAATATTGGCTTTTATAACACAACAGGTTCTATCGGAATGCTTTTAATAATATTCTACATTTCCGCTGGGAAATGTTATTGTGGGAAATATATATTCGTATTTAGAATTCCATAAATACCTGCCATTCCCAACATCGTTACACTCGCTGTTAACGCATTGTCCTCAATCTGTCAGAACTCTAGCAGAATCTTACAGTCTGTGGAAAAATCAATTCACAATTGTTAATTTGTAAGCTTACTAGTCACCACTAGTGTAGCATGACCTACTCTCATGAGAATTATGTTTTTTTTTTTTGCTGTTCTCCCTTGCCTTTCAGTATACCACAGCATTTTTCGTTTTTTTGCTAAGAAAAAGCTTCTCTTCTATTGCAAAACTGCACGGTAACAGCTTCCTGGCAAATGGTAAACGGTATTTTCTCGACAACGTCAAAATCTGACAACATTTCAACAAATTAGTCATTTTGAGATTGACCTATTATGTCTTCATTTGTTTCATTTACAATTTCATTGACTTCTTCGTCAGATTCATCATCTGGCAAAGAGACCCGTTTTTATCAGAATCATCAAAGAGCAGTTTAACAAAATTTCCGATAGAAAGTATTTATTGATTTTCTTCTTTTTCAACACCAAATAGCATTTTACGAATTCTCTCCTCTTTAAATGGAATAACTTACATGAAAGGGTGCTTGCGGACAAAACATCTGACAACTGAAAAGATGTTTTCTTAACAAATAATGATACGTGCAGAGAAAAAGTCCGCATGCGCTCTTTCGAGGGTTAAAAAATACATTGTTAGAGTATATTCAAGGCCCATTAGGTTAGAGAACTTAGAAATAACTAATACTGGCAATAATATTGGAATAAAAATTTTTAATCATTTTGTTTAAACTTTAGTTCACTGTGGAAGTATTCGACAGACAGCATCTATTCTCAGTATGTCTGAGGAATGTTTGCGTACTGGAGACAAGGCTCATGTGCATTTTCGTTTTATTAAACATCCAGAATATTTGAAACCAGGTCAGAGGATGGTGTTTCGTGAAGGCAGAACAAAAGCTGTTGGTAATGTTCTAAGATTAATATTACATCCTGTTTCTCATCCAGGAACACAGACTATCAGAGTGAAACCTAACAAAATGTTGCCTTCCGTTTCTTCTAACCAGTACCCACAGGTTAGTTTACTTTTCATTTATAAATCGTTGTTGATAATTATTAAAATATTTGTGACAGTAATTGCTATCATGCTTGGCTCATGTATAAGCAGTTTAACCCTTTAAATAGCAACATATACCTGCCCTGTTATGGCCACTAGGAGCATCATATTTTTCAAAGATTTCTACAGTTTTTCTATTTTCCAATATTCTTTATTTTTCTCTAATTTTTAGATTATAGTAATATTTGTTAATATTTTTTTTCACTTATTTTCTTATGTTAACCAAACCTTGTCTTATGTTTACTGACAATTTTTTTGCTAAAAATTATCTTTTTTTTGTAAAATATTTATTCATTTGTAAAATACCGCACAAACTTCGAAACGTTCTGTAAACACGTGGAAAAAACCACAGACTTTGGAGACAGACGGACTTCTTCATTATTCAATCACCTATTTATTGTAACATACTGTACAAACCTTGAAACGATTTGTAAATTTGTGGGAAAACCCAAAGACTTTAAACACAAAAGAATGGCGACTATGTTCTCTGTGTAGAATTTATTGTCCAGATAGTTGCAAATATTTAACCTAGATTACAGCACAATACACAGGAAAACAAATTGTAAAAGTACGGTAATGATAATCTGATAGAAATGGTAGAAGATACATATACGGGAAACCTTCTGCTGGCCGTTGCATGATCTCACGTACTGGTAGATGAATGCTAATCAAAGGGTTAATATCATGTTGCCTTTAGGGATTTCTTTGCATATTTATTTGCCTTGTTCCATTGACCGGTTTTATACGTTTTTCGACATGCCCCTATAATCAGCTCTTACTACAAACTTAAGGGCCAGTACTACAAGACAATTACCCTAAAAGCATATGCAAAAATCCTACAAGCGTTTTTTAAAAATTCCTTTCATCAGATAACACTCCTTATATAAATATCTTTATCAATTTTCCAATTGTTAATAAAATAATTTTTATTCATCCACTCAAGTTCAAATACATTTTATAAAACTTGCAGTGGATGACAATTGATGTTAATATAGTTTTTTTCAAATATTAATTTATTAATTGAATGTAATAAATTAATTTTAGTTTTATATGGGAGAAAAACATTTCACAAAAGGTTTGGTTTAAAGGTTTATTTGGTTTAAAATAAGTGTTAAGGTATTTCATAAAACAGCTTATTTTATGTTATAGGTTATGTGGTGGAACTACTTTATTTATATTATTGTAATTATTTAATAAAAACTATCTAAAATACAATTTTTCTTTGTTGACCTAAGTAGGAATTGACTTAAAAAATTTTTTTTTATATCACTTGTTTATACTTCTATGCATAAAATAAATAACGTAGAATATACAAAATAATTTTGAACTCAGTGTAGTGGTTTTTGTAAATGTGTATAAATTTCCTAAAAGTTAACACTAGGTGATTTTAATTTTAAGAAATTACTCTAATGCAGTTTCATGATAAGTTTGATGAGTCCGGACATTTCTTATTGTTATAGGCACATAAGTGTTTACAAGTAGGTATGGTATGTGTTTATCTGTGAGCACAGATTTGCCACTGAAGATGTTTGCACCACTACCCAGAGCTGTCCTTAGAGCGGTTGTTTCCTTAAAACAGTTGTAATGTAAAAAGTTCATTTAAAAGTGTTATTATTTACATTCTAACAGCAATAGAGTAATTGATTTATGATTCATAACACATTCTAAATGACAAAACAAACTCAGAATCAAATACTATATTTGAACACATAATTAACAATTACTCTATGAACAATAACACACCACAGAACAGAAATACACCACAGACTCACACCAACACAACACGCCTGAGCATCAGTCTTGTCAGCGACTCACAGCATTGAATAATGCGCTGACATAGTGTGAAACACGCCTGCTGGATGAATCAGTAAGTAGTGGTTTTTTTTGCCAAGTTAATACAAAAAAGTGAAATCTTTATATTCAAATACAATCAATATTTCAATGGTTTGAAAAACTTTATGATTCTTTATCAATTGAACTTTATTCATTTAAAAATTATCAGTAAAAAATTCACAGTATGAAATGTCTCTTACATAATGTCATTGCTACAGTTGACATAGTTAGACATTTTGACTGGCTAATGTTGTAACTTTGAGAGAGAAATAAAACCATTTGAAAATTATCGACTCTAGGATTTTTATCATTTTGTATCATTAATAAAATTATTTACTATATACAAGGCTCTTATACCATTACAACAATTTTTAGCTCTTTGTAATGTATGTAACTGACTACATCTATGACTAAATAAAATACTATCAAGGTGCTCCATGACCCCCACTCCAGTGTTCCTAGTTGAGTGTGGACGTTCCGGATGGCGGTCTGCCTCGAACCGTTCTGTATAATGTTGAATCTATCTTTATCCATTCACACCTGATAGTTAATGAAAGTGTAACGATGTGAGTATTACTTAAAGTACCTATCCTATAACAGTGAATTCAGATATTACAATTGGCAACGAGAATAATTGGTTATGTTTAAAGTAAACTGTAATTAAAATGTGCAGGTCGTTGTATTCTAACCTTTATTGTATTGCACATGGTCAAGTGTAAAATGAATGCCGTTAATGCAGGAAGGTGTATTACGGAATATTAGTAATTAAAGTAGATTGAAGAATTTATTGTCTACAGTAAGAGGTATGACATATGACAGAAGTAGCAATATTAAAGTAAGAAAATGGCAGGTCTAATCGGCAACATAGGTCAATTTGATGGTGCAGAGGAACTTGAGTTCTTTCTTGTCAATGTTTTTACCGTTCACATGGTCCTTACCAAGATGTACTATATATATTGTCAATTATTATTTATAGAAAACCTTAGTAAGTTTTTAGTCTTAAGGATCGTAAAAATATTGAGAATATTTAAAATGTTGACAACAATAATAAAATAACTGATTAACGAAATTTGTGTGTTGATATATTCATTAGCGCCATAACTATTGTTGTTTTACAAGACAATTATCTGATTATTATAAACCGTTATATATACATATTAAAAAATTTTTTTTTTAGAACGCCAATGGTCCGCCTGACATAGATTCACCATTTGAACTTACAGCAGACAAGCGTGAGAATATTCCTCAACGATCAGGTAAAAAGTCGCGAGGCAGGCGAGGTGGAAGGGGGAGGTCTAGTGGAAGTGCAGCATCCAAACCCTTAACTGAGCAAAACCAAGTTACCCCAAACAGATCGTTGAACAAAGTCTAAATGCGACATTTTCATTTCAGTTTTACAAAGGTAAAATGACAACTTTTCATAGTCAAACTTGCAACAGTTGTTGTTTTTTTCTTTCTTGGCATTAATTTACATTGTATTATAATAGTAATGAAGTTTTTTGGATTAATTCGTTAGAAGGGTTCATGATAGAAACAATATGAAATTTATTAATTTTTTAAATAAATGTTATTGGTTGAACAGGAATATCTTCATTTTAGGAAGATGAATATGTATATATATATATATATATATATATATATATATATATATATTTTTTTTTTTTTTTTTTTTTTTTTTTTGATTACAATTATTTTATTTCATTCTCTCATATTTCTTTTTGTGTTTTCTCTTCGATTGACAAAGACCACTGTGTGGTTGAAATATATCATTGTTTAAGTGCTTTTATGTGTTTCTATTTCAAGACTACAGAGTGGACTCTTACCAAGGTAAGTCTGTCAGTCTCCTAGTCCAAAAAATCTATCTATATATATATATATATAAAGAACAAAAGTCTAAATACAAATACAAGAATTATAATTGAATTTACAATTATATATTGTAATTCACAATGTAATTGAAATGAATTGTAAATTCAATTATAATTCTTGTATTTGTATTTAGACTTTTGTTCTTTATTAATACACAAGAAAACATACTGCGATATTAATATATATATATATATATATATATATATAGATTAGTTTTGGTTGGTAAAGATTATTTAGATTTTTTGGACTAGGAGATTGACAGACTTACCTTGGTAAGAGTCCACTCTGTAGTCTTGAAATAGAAACACATAAAAGCACTTAACCAATGATATATTTCAACCACACAGTGGTCTTTGTCAATTAAAGAGAAAACACAAAAAGAAGTAGGAGAGAATGAAATAAAATAAATATAACTTGTAATCACAGATTGTATAGAGTAGAAATCAGATGTCACAGATGCACAGATTAAAGATATATATATTGTTTCCATGAGCATATGAGTGATTATAGTTTATATAATTCTGTCAGGGGAACAGAGATTGGAGACGTCTGACGAGGCTATTGGAAAAATAAAGAAAATAAATTAAAAAATTTTTTTTTAATGAATGGATTTATCTGATGTTGAGGTTAGGGGATTCTCTGGACTTGGTATACCACAGGTATGATAGTTCCCATCTTCTCAGTTCTGAGGGATTGCAATCAGGGGGAAGTGATTTAATTATTTTTGTGGTATAGCAGTCATCAAAAGTTGTGATGTTGTTACTCGCAGCATGTTGAGCTGTTGGCCTATCCATATTCATAATTTTAACATCATGTCTGTGGCCATTCATTCTGATATTCAGACCATCCGTGGTCAGGCCTATGTACTGTGCTGAGCAAATTTTACATTTTAGCTGGTATATGACATTTTTCGATGTACAATTAGATTAACCCCTATTTTGAAGACCATTTTTGTTGTTTGGCTGTTGAAACATTTTGCTGAGGGGTGTATTGGACAAGATGGTGAGGACCTAGATGCAAGTCTGTCAGTCTCCTAGTCAAAAAAAAAAAAAAAATTAAAAAAAAATATATATATATATATATACATATATATATACATATATATATATATATATATATATATATATATATATATATATATATATATAAATATAATCATGTTGTCCATTATTTTTCTGTTGCACTGACTTTATGAAGTTATTATTATTACTTGTAAATGATTTTTTCCACCCCCTAAGTGCAATAATTTTACCTTATGTGATATCACATAAGGTAAAATTATTGCACTTAATGGTGGAAAAAACTATTAACAAGTAATAATAATAACTTCATATATATATATATATATATATATATATATATATATATTCTTGATATTTTATGTTATCCATTGTTTTTCCGTTGCACTGACTTTATGAAGTTAATATATTACTATTGTAAGTAATTTTATCCACCATTAAGTGCAATAATTTTACCTTGAGTGATGAGGCACCTTTCGGTCACTTGACCATTGCCGAATCACTGATATTTTTCTGGTGTAGATGTTCGGTCCGTGATATTGGTATTTGTTGACGTTACACGCACTTTCTCTTGATCTGTGTGTATGATGTTTTTATATAGTATGTCTTCTGTGAATGTTGTTTGTAGATTCATTAAATTGTTGTGTATGTTTTTATAAATGTGGTATTTTTCTAGTGAGTTTAGTTCTATTGGGTTATTATTTATTTCAAGTATGGGTAGGTTATTTTCGTAATTTGTTATTTCATGTTTATGTGATATTAAGTATGCTGCAACATTTGATACTTTTGAATTTTTGTTTTTGAATGCTCTATAATGCTCTTCAAATCTTATTTTAAATGTTCTGGTTGTTTTTCCTATGTAAAAAGCGTTACAGTTGTTGCATGTAATTTTGTAAATTCCTGATAGGTTATGTTTTTCTGAATTTGTTTTGTGGTTTGTATTATTAAGATATTTTATTATTTTGTTGTTTGGTTTGTATGTTGGAGTGTAGTATTCTTTGTTGTATATATTTGTTATTTTTTCTATTTTGTTATTGGTGTATTTATATTTTAGGTAGATTTTTTTATTTTCATTAGTTTTGTGTTCCGTTTGTAGTGTTGTGTTTATACACAAATCCCAGACCCAACTAGCAAATACCTTATTACAATAAAAAACTTAATAGTCACTCACCGAAATACCCTAAACTATAACAATAAATTAAAATACCACACAAGACTATACCCATTCAAACCATGTGCACCAATATTATCAGGGATACCTAAAATCCACAAACCCAACACACCATTTAAACCACTAAAAAATTTCACAACAGCACCATCTTACATAATCGCAAAAATACTAGACAAAATCATAAGATCTAAAATACATATCAACAACACATACAATATAAAAAAAGGATACGAATTAATTAATAAAATAAAAACGATAAAAACAAACAGCAACACAAAAATAATAAGTTATGACATAACTAACATGTACCCTAGTATCCCAATAGAAGAAACCATAGAATTAATAAAAAAGAAACTAATACACAATAACGAAAAAAGAAACATAATAGATAGTATTATTACGCTAACCAAACACATATGTAACCAAAATTACTTCCAATTTAACAATAAATATTATAAACAATCAACTTTCACCCATATCATCTGTCATGTCAGAAATATATTTACAACACTTTGAACAAATAATAATTAAACCTATACTAAACACACACAATATTTCACTATGGACAAGATATGTAGACGATATACTTGTAATATACCAACCTACCATTCACAACGAACACATCATAATATTAAACAAACTAAATACATACAACGAAAACATACAATTCACCGTTGAAACAGAAACAAATAGAACAATCAACTATCTCGACATCACTTTAAATATAAATGATAATAAAATAGAAACTACAGTATACAGGAAACCTACTTCCAACAACACCACAATACACTACAAATCTAACCACCCCTGGACACACAAAATTAACACTTACAGTAACATGATAAATAAAGCAATAAAATACACACAGGATAACAATCAAAAATTAAATGAAGAATTAGATAACATCACAAAAATAGCAATAGAAATGGATACAACAAACACATTATAAAAAATATATACAATAAATTCACAAAAAAACCTAACCTCAACACAACACTACAACCGGAACACAAAACTAATGAAAATAAAAAAATCTACCTAAAATATAAATACACCAATAACAAAATAGAGAAAATAACAAATATATACAACAAAGAATACTACACTCCAACATACAAACCAAACAACAAAATAATAAAATATCTTAATAATACAAACCACAAAACAAATTCAGAAAAACATACCCTATTAGGAATTTACAAAATTACATGCAACAACTGTAACGCTTTTTACATAGGAAAAACAACCAGAACATTTAAAATAAGATTTGAAGAACATTATAGAGCATTCAAAAACAAAAATTCAAAAGTATCAAATGTTGCAGCACACCTAATATCACATAAACATGAAATAACAAATTACGAAAATAACCTAACCATACTTGAAATAAATAATAACCCAATAGAACTAAACTCACTAGAAAAATACCACATTTATAAAAACATACACACTAATTTAATGAATCTACAAACAACATACACAGAAGACATACTATATAAAAACATCATACACACAGATCAAGAGAAAGTGCGTGTAACGTCAACAAATACCAATATCAAGGACCGAACATCTACACCAGCAAAAATATCAGTGATTCGACAATGGTCAAGTGACCGAAAGGTGCCTCATTACTCAAGGTAAAATTATTGCACTTAATGGTGGATAAAATTACTTACAATAGTAATATATTAACTTCATATATATATATATATATATATATATATATATATATATATATATATATATATATATATGAAGTTAATATATTACTATGTAAGTAATTTTATCCACCATTAAGTGCAATAATTTTACCTTGAGTGATGAGGCATCTTTCGGTCAATTGACCATTGTCGAATCACTGATGTTTTTCTGTTGTGGATGTTCGGTCTGTGAAGTTGGTGTTTGTTGACGTTACGCGCACTTATTCTTGATCTGTGTGTATGATATTTCTATATAGTATGTCTTCTGTATATGTTGTTTGTAGATTCATTAAGTTGTTGTGTATGTTTTTATAAATGTGGTATTTTTCTAGTGAGCTTAGTTCTATTGGGTTGTTATTTATTTCCAGTATGGTTAGGTTATTTTCGTAATTTGTTATTTCGTGTTTATGAGATATTAGGTGTGCTGCAACATTTGCTACTTTAGAATTTTTGTTTTTGAATGCTCTATAATGTTCTTCAAATCTTATTTTAAATGTTCTGGTTGTTTTTTCTATGTAAAAAGTGTTACAGTTGTTGCATGTGATTTTGTAAATTCCTGATAGGTTATATTTTTCTGAATTTGTTATGTGGTTTGTGTTATTAAGATATTTTATTATTTTGTTGTTTGGTTTGTAAGTTGGAGTGTAGTATTCTTTGTTGTATATATTTGTTATTTTTTCTATTTTGTTATTGGTGTATTTATATTTTAGGTAGATTTTTTTATTTTCATTATTTTTGTGTTCCGGTTGTAGTGTTGTGTTGAGGTTAGGTTTTTTTGTGAATTTATTGTATATATTTTTTATAATGTGTTTGTTGTATCCATTTTCTATTGCTATTTTTGTAATGTTATCTAATTCTTCATTTAATTTTTGTTTGTTATCCTGTGTGTATTTTATTGCTTTATTTATCATGTTACTGTAAGTGTTAATTTTGTGTGTCCAGGGGTGGTTAGATTTGTAGTGTATTGTGGTGTTGTTGGAAGTAGTTTTCCTGTATACTGTAGTTTCTATTTTATTATCATTTATATTTAAAGTAATGTCGAGGAAGTTGATTGTTCTATTTGTTTCGGTTTCAACGGTGAATTGTATGTTTTCGTTGTATGTATTTAGTTTGTTTAATATTATGATGTGTTCGTTGTGAATGGTAGGTTGGTATATTACAAGTATATCGTCTACATACCTTGTCCATAGTGAGATATTGTGTGTGTTTATTATAGGTTTAATTATTATTTGTTCAAAGTGTTGTAAATATATTTCTGACATGACAGGTGATATGGGTGAACCCATGGGGAGTCCTGTTGTTTGTTTATAATATTTATTGTTAAATTGGAAGTAATTTTGGTTACATATGTGTTTGGTTAGCGTAATGATACTATCTATTATGTTTCTTTTTTCGTTATTGTGTATCAGTTTGTTTTTTATTATTTCTATGGTTTCTTCTATTGGGATACTAGGGTACATGTTAGTTATGTCATAACTTATTATTTTTGTGTTGCTGTTTGTTTTTATCGTTTTTATTTTATTAATTAATTCGTATCCATTTTTTATATTGTATGTGTTGTTGATATGTATTTTAGATCTTAGGATTTTGTCTAGAATTTTTGCGATTATGTAAGATGGTGCTGTTGTGAAATTTATTAGTGGTCTAAATGGTGTGTTGGTTTTGTGGATTTTAGGTATCCCTGATAATATTGGTGCGCATGGTTTTAATGGGTATAGTCTTGTGTGGTATTTTAATTTATTGTTATAGTTTAGGGTGTTTCGGTGAGTGACTATTAAGTTTTTTATTGTAATAAGGTATTTGCTAGTTGGGTCTGGGATTTGTTCGTATTTATTTTCTTTTATGTATTTAGTCATTGAATCGATATATTTGGTATTTTCTATTATTACTGGTGTATTTGTTTTATCTGATTTTAATATTAAGTAGTCGTTGTTTTCTAGTTTTTCTCTGAGTTTTATAATTTCTTTTTTATTAATATATTGTTCCGTTTTTTTGTTTTTTTCCGTTTTTATTAGGTTAATTTTATTATTAATATTGTTTCTTATGTGTTCAGTATTTTGGTGGGTAATTTTGTGGATGTTAGATTCTGTGTCAACTATTAGGTTTTTTATTATTTGTTTTTTGTTGAAGTTAGGTAGGTTATATTTGAAGGAATTTGTTATTATTATTTTTTCTTTTTCAGTAAATTGTGTTTTAGTTAAGTTTATGAATTTATTGTTGTTAGAGGTGTGGGTTGGTTCTAGGCTATTTTTTAGGTTATGTTGTTGTTTTGATGTGTGGATTGGTTCTAGGCTATTTTTTAGGTTGTGTTGTTTTGATAAATTTTCGATTTTTCTGTTTTGTCTGTTTATAGTGTTTGTTTTATGTTTTATTATAATTTGTTGTGTTTTTTCGTGAATAATAGGTGTGAGAGTATCAAAAGTTTTCATTATTTCCAAATTGGTTGTGTATAGTTGTAAATTGATTTGGCTTTTTTTATGGTAGGCAGATTTAATGTTTTGTTTAATTATGTGTGATTCTGCTATTTTTGTTGCTTTATTGATAATAGTGTTTTGTTTATTTTTTATGTGTAATTTAGCGTATTTTAGTGTTATATTAAGTGTTAAGCATTTTTTATTAAACTGTATTTTGTTGATGCAATTCTGGAGTTTGATTTTTAGGTTAAGATATTTACGGTACAGTTGTTTACCTTGGTAGGTATTAAATTCTTGATATTTAACGTTATCCATTGTTTTTCCATTGCACTGACTTTATGAAGTTAATATATTACTATTGTAAGTAATTTTATCCACCATTAAGTGCAATAATTTTACCTTGAGTGATGAGGCACCTTTCGGTCAATTGACCATTGTCGAATCACTGATGTTTTTCTGTTGTAGATGTTCGGTCTGTGAAGTTGTTGTTTGTTGACGTTACGCGCACTTTTTCTTGATCTGTGTGTATGATGTTTCTATATAGTATGTCTTCTGTATATGTTGTTTGTAGATTCATTAAATTGTTGTGTATGTTTTTATAAATGTGGTATTTTTCTAGTGGTATTTTCACTAGAAAAATACCACATTTATAAAAACATACACAACAATTTAATGAATCTACAAACAACATATACAGAAGACATACTATATAGAAACATCATACACACAGATCAAGAAAAAGTGCGCGTAACGTCAACAAACACCAACTTCACAGACCGAACATCTACAACAGAAAAACATCAGTGATTCGACAATGGTCAATTGACCGAAAGGTGCCTCATCACTCAAGGTAAAATTATTGCACTTAATGGTGGATAAAATTACTTACAATAGTAATATATTAACTTCATAAAGTCAGTGCAACGGAAAAACAATGGATAACGTTAAATGTCAAGAATATATATATATATATATATATATATATATATATATATATACAATGCTATTATATACATACACAAAAATCACACAACCACTATACCACGACAACCAGACGTCACTGTTACGGGAGAAAAGTAACACAACTACTATAATACGTCTGTCAGACGTTAAATTGACCCTAACCTATAAACAAAGAAAAGATACGCCTTTCACTCGTTAAAGACCGTTAATCAACTGGCAGCTAGGTGGTCAGACTGGTTTCTAGGGGTTGGGGGATGGGAAGAGAACCGAACTAAAACATCCGTGCCGTCTGTGAGATGTCAGTATAGTAGTTAAGGGTTAAAGTGATTAATATATTTTTCACTTAAAATCAGTAAACTTCATCTGGCGAAGAGACGTAAATCTTTCCAAGGAAGCTTTTTCCTGTAGCTCAGTTTTATGTTCTGCAGCACACCTTGATCCATAGATTGAAACAACGATGTCACGTTAGATGGGACAAATATTGTTTTTATGTCTTTACATACCAACTGCATGTCTGAAGGAGCATTGTCTATCAAAAATAGAGCTTTTGGTGGCAGTCCATTTTTTTCATTAAATTTTGTTACTGAAGGAACAAATTCATTTTTCAACCACTCCTTGAAAACATTACCAGTCATCCATGCCTTACACTGATTACTATAACAAACAGGGAGAGCATTCAAGTACATATTTTTAAGGGCTCATGGCATGGCACATTTTCCAATTTCCAATAATGGTAGCTTATTTGTTCCCGATGTGTTACTGCAGTCTAGAACTGTGAGACGCTGTTTGCTCGTTTAAAGCCTGGCGCAGAAGATTTCTCTTTAGAAGCAAGACTTTTAGTGGGAAGGGCTTTAAGATTCAATCCAGTCTCGTCCGCATTATACACTTGCTGGGGTGAGTAATTTTCAGACGAAATCAAATCTGTGAATTCATTTAAATATTCGTTTGCAGCAAAATTATCTCCCGTTAACTTCCCCCCTGCTTACCGTTAGTTGTATATTTACGTGCATTCTTTTCCATCTATCCAACTGTCTATTGTAAGCAGTAAATTCCAAATCACCGTTCATTAATTTGTTTAACTGTAATACCTTTTCTTGTATTAATGGGCGACTAATAGGAACTCCTTTTTGCCTCTCTTGTATAATCCATAAAAATACAGCCTCATCAATTTTTCCATTCACAGAAATGTACTCGTAATGGCGTTGTTCCTATGACTTTTCACTTCTAGCACTGCAAAACTGTTCAATTTTTGATACAGAAGTATGTAATGAATGCTATAATATTGTTTGTTAATAAAAAACTTACTTCTCTCAAATACAATATACACCGCAAATCCAAAATCGAATATATGATTCTTTATGATGTTTTCTTGTTAAATAATATTTTAAATATAAACCACTCATAATTTATAATGTAATTTGTCATTTCCAAACCATCTATAAGTTTGAATTTTCTTAACGAGATGTTTCAGCCTTTGAAAATTTGTGGATATGTTTTTTTTTAATTCTGTAGTTTAGTTGTGTTATATCTGCATATTGTTTAGTTACTATGACCTTATTTTGATAAAGACTTTTATAACAATTAGCTTATGGTTGATTTAGTATTTAAGTTTTTCATTAAATTCATTAGTAGTATTTGTATAATAGCTCCAAAAAAATAAAAATCAATCAAATATAAACCAAAAAATTACAATTTCAGAGAAGAGGAGAACATTCAACCAACTTGAAAACTTTATAAAATTCCCAAAACACACCAAAAAAATTTTGAAGAAAATGAAGATTAATACTTTAATGAAAGACAAAATGGAGTTTGTGATGATACAAGAGGACTAAATGGTGGCCCCATCAAAGAATATGCATTTACGCTAAATTGTCTGTAATGACTATAAACGGACTGTTTTCATCTTTTTTCAGTCATAGGTTAAAGAAGAAGTTTCTGTTGTGATTATTTTTTTTACAATTTTAAAGTTTTATGCAGTGATATTTAATGTACTCTTAATACAACCAGTTAAATGTTATTGTGTATAATATTATTATGCCTAATTAATTAGAATAACTTAATGAGAACATAAAGTTAATTAGATGATTATAATTTATAATAATGATTAAAGTGGGTTATTTATTTGTATGTCTTCAACTTATGGTTCATTGCACAAAATCGGGCAGTTAGCCAAAAATGCAGCGTTGCCACATGGCTCATGGAAAAGTCAGAATAGCCTGTATTTTGTACTATCCTACAAGTGTCATTTAAAAAAAAAAAATTATATATTGAATTCTTAACACTTACTTTTAAATAATGTCGATTATAGTGGCCTATCGGAAAGGTAAATATTACACATTAAATTGAAGTATAAACAATTGTAATAAGCTGTTTGCTATGTTAAAATTTTCAGGAAAAATCATTCATACAATTGTCCTACCCGATTTTGAAATTCAAATGTCCTGAGATGGAATTCAGTTAATATTGTTGAGAATATGCGAGTAACAGGTTTAGAAATTGTAAAATTTATGAGATGTTTTAAAGGTTGTTAAAATAAATACCTATATTTTGTACAAAAATCTATATTGAATCACAAAAATGTGATTGATTGACAGTCTCATGCTCGAACTGGGCAACACTGTTTGCTCAGGGGTGAGCGACTTACGACCATAACTTGCGTGGCGGGTTCCATTCGTGGCAACAGCGCTAAACAAGTCATCCGCCCAATTTCGTGCAATGGACAATAGTTACTTCCAACATTATAGTTTCATGTAGATCCTGGGTATTGAGAAAGCATTTCTTTAATAAATTTTTCTATTTACTGTATTTTTAAGTTTTCCATAAAGACATTTTATTCATTGACCTTTAAGGTTAAATTGTTCAAGTTATACAATTACTCATGATATATTACAGTTATCAAATTTTTATAGAATTTTTAAAATAATTTTAAGTTAGTGAATGACGGTCCCAGATTGATAAGACTCCTGGCAACTCCCAATAGTAGTCATAATTTGTCAGTTGCAAAGTTACGTACTTGAAGTGTACTTGCTGTCCGCTGGAGTCATGAACAGTGGTTTTAGTTTACCCACCACGCCTATGTAGTATTGTAAACATGTAGCTCATCTCGAAAAACATGGCTTATAAAACAAAAAGCATTGGTATTAAGGTATCTGCATAAAACCAAGTGTGATTAAACAAAATTGCCAAATTCAAAATAATTTCTTGACGAGAAAATTTTGGTTTATTTTGTAATCTAAAATCACAAGTGGAGAGGGGTATTCCTATACCGCTCATCTTTTCTTGTAGAACATTTAAATACGACACTTATTTTTAAAATTGAAAAGGCTACAGTCCTCAATTTGTCTACAGTAAAAAATGTATTTTTTCTTATTATAACTATCTCTGACATCTTAATAGCACCTTTTTCAATTGAATTATATCAATGATTCAAAGCATAGCTACTGACTTAGTGCTAAATTTGATGACCGACTTTTCATAAACATTGAATTTGTACTTACTTTACTTAACTCTATCCAATGCCAGATCTTGGTATTTCTGCCATTCTCCTCCTAGCCTCCCAGTAAAGACAATGCTGACTTTGTTCTTCCATGTTTTTCAAAGCCGTGTAGTTCTGAAGATGTGGTCCGTCCATCTTGTGATGGTTGCACAGAGGGCAAATATCTGAGGCTGCTAATCCTATTTTATATAAGTGGGCTTGCAGATAGTCATAGCCGTAAGCATTCTATTTGGCTACAGCTTCCACTATTGGTAGGCACTATTAGAACTGTGTGCGCCAGGCCTCCCATATCTTTCTGGCACTCGTTTCTTTTTGGCTTTTCCTTGTTTTTTCATTGATACAACTATCAATCACGCTTCCTGCAGATAATAGAGATATAAGATTATCAGGCTGGGCAAGGCACAGCTGGTCTGAGCGTTCATTTCCCTCAATGCCAACATCGCTAGGAGGCCATTGTACCACCCTTCTTCAATCATACCTTCCAGGCTCATTGTTTGCACACAGCCGGTGGAGGTGTTACTAGTTAGTGCTATTGTGGCGGCCTGTGAATCCACAAAGAATAAGCTTATACTATCGCTACAATCTCACTATTAAAGTTGTTGGAATTAACTCTGACAGGGCTGCAGCCCTCAAAGTGGTCGCTGTAAAAGCCAGCTCCAGAAGCATGTTTCACCGCTGACCCATCAGTATATGCATGGATCCATTTGTCTTTGGTGTAAGGATCCACAATCATTTCCAAAGCAGCTTTCTTTAGGATTGGAGGATCACTAATAGCCTTGGAGTCTTAATAGTTTAGGTTTTCCTTGGGTAATGAAGAGAAAACAGTGTGGCAGGTTGGGAATTTAGATGCTTGGCCCAGATTCAGATTGTATTTAATTCTAAGGTGTTTGGCATGAATGATTGGTGATGAGAGTGTCTTGAGTCACGATGTTGCAGGTTTATATTTTTCCCAGTGTCTGTAGTCGATTCTCTTTGCCCTCTCCAGAATTTGAGTACTGATTCGCCCCTTTACAGTGGTCCACTTTCAGTTGCAATTCCATTGCAGTTATTGGTGCTGAATCCAATTTGTTACTAAACCCATTATTAACAAAAACAGCAACAAATACCTGCAATTTTAGTGTTCAGCCAAATTAAAATATTTTAAAGTAAATAGTGCAGATGAGGTTGAAACTTTCATTTTGATTTTGAGTTCTTTTAACCCTAGAGTGAACGGGCAAATAAAAGTTACATAAGTAGACGGGATGGGTCTCACAGACCCAAAACGTAAAAAATCAGTAAAATATTTTTAACAGTTGTAATTGAGTCAAACATATTTTTATATTACTTCTAGGAATGTTTTCAGTAATTCAACACTAAATTCACAAAATAATAATGCTAAAAAAAATTCATAACTATTTATTTACTTTTTTAAACATTTTACTAAAAAGAATTGCAATAATTTAATCAAAGTTACACTAAGAAGCTAAAAGTTGAACAAAAATACTGTGGTTGTTTTACACGCACTATTTAAGAGTAGTTCTAACATTAAAACAATAACAATTACTTAAAATTTAAAAAAAACAAGTTTCTATAGAGTTCCAAAGTTTTACTTTTTCCAGCATTGGCTACACAACATTTCAGCGTGGCCTAGACATAACCAAACTTTACACTCTTTACAAAAGTACTTTGTTTTGTTGTCTTTACACAAGGAACATCTACCACGCTTACCTGGAGCAGGATTCTGTTTAGCTTCAGCTTCATACCCGGAAAATTTAGTTGCTAACTGCCGAATCTCTCTTGGTAGGTTATCTTACTGAGCCCGGATGGTCAAGAAGGGCTGCAGCATCTGTTTTGCTAAGTCCTTGAGAAAAGCTCTCCTGGTTATGGACTGACCACTTGATTTAAACACAATGAAAGCTTTTAGAGCAGCAAAGTTCATTGAATCAAAAAACAAAGTTAATGGCCAACGTCTCGATCCTCTTGCAACGCTGTATTCAGCACACATAGCATCAGCCACATCAACACCTCCTTTAGTTGAATTATATTAAGTTATGATGCTGGGCTTCTTCTTTTCCTCAGTATAAGGGTCGATTTCACTGTCATGGTGCATAGATGAGAGTAATATAACACTTTTCATTTTCTTGGGTACGTAAGATACCATTGTAAAATCTTCTTGAAATCCAAAAAGACTGGAATATTGTTCCTTGTTGGAAGAAAGCTTGGAGGTATTTGAGGCTTATTCTTCCGCAGGGTACCCACAAGTGTTAGCTTGTATTCTTTCAACAGAGTCTTAGCAGCGTCATAAGAAGTAAACCAATTATCAAGTGTCACGTTACGGCCACTACCTTTGATAGGCTCAACTAACCGGAAGATAACATCATCGGCCTTGTTACTTATCTCGTAAGGACTGTTGGGTTGAGTACCACAGTACACTTCAAAGTTTTTTACATAATATGTCTTCGAACAAGCTAGTATAAAAACCTTAATACCATACTTGGCTGGCTTGTTCGGAATGTACATTCGAAATTTACATCATCCTCGGAAGGGAACAAGCATCTTGTCCAATGTTGTGCATTCATATGTAGAAAAGTATTTTCTACAATTTGTGACAAGTATGTCTAGAAGCTGTCTGACTGCGGCAAGGTTGTCATAGGGTTTTCGGACATTTCTTGTTGTTACGTCATCAAAACGTATACATCTGGAAAGGAACCTAAAACAAAAGCCATTCCAGCCCTGAACATCTCAACTCCTGTTCCATCAGTCGCCCAAAATTCCCTTACATTCTCCGCCCACCATGTATAACTCCAGCTAAGTATAAAAGTCCTAAATAGGCTTTCATTTCTAGGTCGGTCGTGCCAGATTGGGATCATCAGTATAATTGTCCTTTACAGAATTGATGAAAATATTAGTTGATTCAACAATCAACTCAAGTAGTAGCTCATTAAAAAATAACGACCAAGAATCTAGTGGAGTTTGAACATTCCTAGCTTACCTTAGGTTTCCAGGTAAATGAGATACTATATTGTGAGACCGGGTTCTAACAGTTTGTGTTGGTAAGTTTTTTTGCCATTTTGTCTTTTTATCTATACCAAGGAAATAATTTTGGGCTCTAGGTATACCTGCTGGTGTTGAACTTGAGTCACCAGAATCTTCAGGTATGTGTACATCATCACATTCCTCACTGAGTTCTCTCACATAACCAACTGAATTATTCTCAAGTTCATCATTGTCTACTAGTTTGATATCACTATTTGTGTCATGATCACTGTACAATTGAAAGTCAGGGTCTGCGTCTGAGTCACTTACTTCACTTTCAGATAATTCCTCTAATAAAATACGCTCGATTTCACTCGGTGTTTCCACTCTTCTGCTACCCATAATGATAAAAAAAAAGCACTACACTATACACTTCTTGAAACACGTTAATACACTAACAGACGTTAAGTAAATAACAAAAAAGTAACATAAAACAATAATTGGTGAGTGTTGAAAAAGTCACTCAAGTGAACAGGCCGGGTCCAACTGACCCACACTATACTTTATCGCGTGACAAATGATGACTAAGAGTCAAGTTGGCAAAAACAATGACACTATCGCTATCTGTGGACTATTTTGGGAAGGTACAGAAGAAACCAGCTATCTAAAATGCAACTGACTTTATAAATAACCTAATATAGAAACGCTTGGGTCTCACAGACCCAGCCCGTTCACTGTAGGGTTAATAGAGACATTTTTCTACAAGATCAGGTTCAGCTAGGCCTTGTTGATTTTCCCTTAATCTGTACCATCACATCATATGGAATATTATTATTTATTTATGGCCATAATTTCTATTTAAAGCTTTAGTTTTAATTAAACCACACCCTGTATTAGGCACCTTTAGATATAGGCCAAGCAGTAGGTTTCATTGTCAGATAATTTATGAAAGCAATTGCCCCAATTATTGCCCCCAATAGATTTTTTTTAAATTTCCTTCAGACTTGACTCACCCCTCCTGATTGTTAGGCCAAAATTTCATTAAGCTTATCAATTCCATATGTAAATATTCTTGCCACTCCCAAACAAATATAACCTCCAAAACAAAACAAAAAAACAGTTATAACCAACAGTGTTCCTAGCAGGCAGAAAACAGGTTTACCACTCCACAAAGCCATAATACCTTCCATTTCAAAAATAACTCACAAACATTCATTATCAAGTCACACAGAAGTCCTAATCCTATAAACAGCTACACAAAATCTAGCAACCTATTGTTTATTTATTATTTTTAAAATTTCTAAACATATTTGAGCAAAATAACTTACTTTAAAAGTAAACCTTTCAAAGTATAATAAAAACAGAAAAGTTTTGAACAAAAATTGTTTTTCCTGATTCCTATAACTCATCACATCTGAGCCATTTACTAGTATCTTAATCTGATATTTCTATACAATAAACCTTATATTATTCACAGAGGGATAGATGAATAATTAATCATAATTAAATAATTAATTTAAAATTGTCTAATTAAACATAATTATTAATTTAAAATGTTTTATTTTATTAATCATAATTAAACAAATTTTTAAAAAATAATTAACAGCCAGCTAAGCATAATTGTTAATTTAAATATTTGTATTGATGACAGTTGAAATTTTTGAAGATTAAAAAAAATATTGTAGTTAAATAGCAGTTTTAACAGAGTTGTGCTAAAGAACACACACTAAATGGCTGCACACACAAGTTTTTACAATAATGGCAGTTCACATAGCATTTTCATTTTTATCTTGTACGGTTTGATTAATCATTTAGTGATATATTACTTTAACTATGACTAACAATAAATACATGTAATACAATGGATTTTCATTTTACTTTCTCAAATACATTATTGTAAATCTGGTGTCCATATTTTTTAAATTTACATTTACATTTTAAAATACATATTTTAAATGTACAATAAAACAAAGGGTGTAGAATAAAAAGTAACACAAGTAAGAATGTTAATAAAAATAAATCAAATGTAGACAAAAATTTAACATCATTCCACTATGTTTGGAAGAACAAAGTAATTAAGAAATCATTTTTGTATATACAACATTTAATTGTTAAATAAATTTACATCGTTGAATAAGAATGTTTTATTGCAAAGCCATCATGTAATCCCTATGTAATGCAAGCTTTATTTTTATACTAAGATCTATCTTAAAACATGAAAGTTTAAGTGACCTCTTGTCAATTGCGTTATAACTGCAGTTTTATGAATACATTCTTTAAAACAGACAACTTCCACTTAGTAGTTTTCATCAATTTCACCTCGGTGCCTGTATTGAGTTGAGAACTTACTAAAGTTTCATTTTTTAAGAATTTTAAACCTGTTATTAAAATAGAAGAATTATGTTATACTAAAAGTGAAAACATATTTTTGCAGTAATGTTTAAAATGACTACTGCATTGAGTGGCTTTTGTGTATTAAAAATAGGAATTGCAATTAGTTCTGGTGAGATTGAAAAAAATTTCTGAGTTTTGTCATGCTTGTATTTATAATAAAATCTATATTGTGGTGTGTATATTGTACATGTCGCAAGAAAACTGCAAATTATGGTATACTTTACCATTGAAAATTAGCCTTTGTTTACACCGAATTATATTTAGCATGTAAAGAAGTTAAATATGATAAAGAAACAATTGTTTTGTATTCAGACTGTTATTATTATTACATATTAAGTTATACTATTTAAGTTAAAGATTGCATCTCCATGTATGTGTTGTTTAATATCATTGTAATTTTGCAGTTTATATATTATATTCTGTCTGTAATGTTTTAGTTTGCTCCCTTATGATAAAAATGCATTTTATGATGTTTACATATAAAATCGATAATAAAATGTCAAATAAAAATGTCTTGATTTCATGAATTTTATACTTTTAAAGTTGACATCATTCCAGTATATGGATTGGTATACTCATCATGTAACTCCCTATGATCTTTAAATACCAGTTTCTCTTCACTTTTAATTTTACTGTTTCTACCCTTCAGTTCCTTGTTGGGAGACAGATCATTGTTTTCCTTCCATTTCTCAATATGAATATGTTTTTGCTGTTCATCACTCTCTCTTATGCGCATACTAAAATTATAACTAGAGAAGTTAACACGATCCACTAAGTAAGTCTGATACCTGAAACATTCCCCATAGTTTTTGGAGGTTGTGTGCAAAGCTAGTGGACGCTCATTGTTAACTCGGATAATTGATGTGAGGCAAGGATTCCCCACTTTGCTGCTTGTGTAAAGATATTGTTGGTATATACAGTCAATCTAGCATACGTCCTTGTCCATTTAGAATTCACTGCCTCGTCATCTAAATATATTTCATAAAATTTAATACACGATTTTAATATCTCTTAATTCAACTATTTTCTTTTGAAACTTATTGAACTTTTATTAATGTAAATTTGTTTCCTTGTTACAACTTTTTATATTTCTCTTATTCTGACAATTATAATTTTACTCTATTTTCTTTTCATCATATTTAGGTTCTATTCACTTCAATTCAGCCCAAAATCATTAGCAACTGCTTTAAGTATTTAGCTGTTTATTTTTTAATTGTAACATAGTTTGGTATTTATTTCTTGTGCCCACGTGTACGATTTTAGCCAAAAAAACTATATCGGTTGATGATCCCTTTCATCAGGGATATGAAAACAATTATTACACCTCTCGCTTACGCCCAAATATTACAAATTTTGTAAAATCCCCCCCCCCCATACATGGAGCTAATAGTACTGGTAAAACTGCAAATTGCAAACCCCCAATACAATGCATATAAAATGAATCAAAAATATGTCCTGAAGCTACATAGATGATTACTGTTTGTTATTGCCACGGAAGGTTAATTTTATATACTTATGAAATATCCAGTCAGGTTAGATTTGGTCGTAATTTTATATGTTTAAACGAATGTACACATGTAAGGCTAGAATAGAGATCACTTGACGAAATATTACTCTGCTAAAGTAAACGTTTAATTAGGTTATGTTGTATATAATTACAACCAAATCTATCCTAACTGGAGACTTTATAGGTATATTTAAATATGTATATGTGTAGTACGGTGCGCTATTGATACGTGAATGTAGAACTACTTACTACTCCACTCTGAATTTTTCACCCAACTTTAATTTGATAAAATAGTATTTATTCTCTGAGTGAGAGTTTTTGTAATTTTTTTCATATCTCTGACGACTTTCTGGGTAGCCTGGTATAATTTGTTTCCCTAAAATCGTATACGTGGGCAAAGGAAATAAATACCCCTATTTTACCTTTTTGACCTTATTTGTAGAGATGAAATTATTTTTTCTACCTGAAACCAATATACCTTTGTTGAATGCTTACAGCCATGGAAAATATAATAAAACTGATGAATGAAGAAAGTAAAATCACAAGATAGTATTATAACACATTTCACAACTTGTATTCAAAATAAACACCTTTTCAGTGAAACTTAAAGCTTAACAAATGAAATGATTAAAATTAAGCTTTTGAAAAGTAATATTAATATATTTTAAAACAAATCTTACTATTTGTTGTAGTTGATATAATATGGTATTAAAAAAAAAAAAATGTTTTTGAAATGTGATTATTATATTTTTAAAAAAATTATCATAGTAAATTTTCTCATTGGTTAGAATAAAAAAATCAAATAACACAAAAATTTACCCCTTAATTGTTTTAGTTAAATATTTAACAAAAAAGCATTGATAGTTTCTGACAATGTAACAGCAGCTGAGAACCAGAGGAAATGTAATGGGGAATTACCCTTTTTGAATAATAATCCTTCACTCAAATGGCGGACTCCATAAATTGTTTTTATATTCGAAATAGTCAATATATGACTCATTAAAAAATCAAGAGTAAATATTTTTTAAAAAATTTAATTCAAAACTGCTGAATAAAATCCAGAAGTTAAACTATTTTTTTTTACATCGGTGTGGAGGAAGGAAACGTCTAGGAGTCATGGGGAATTTGCGTGTTGTAGTGGCAGCACAGTAAAATTACTATTCATGCATTGATCAAGCATGCAGTCAGCACCATCAAGGTTACATATGTTCCTACCGCTAATCAGGAAATTT
This sequence comes from Prosapia bicincta, assembly GCA_036971475.1. Taxonomy (NCBI): domain Eukaryota; kingdom Metazoa; phylum Arthropoda; class Insecta; order Hemiptera; family Cercopidae; genus Prosapia; species Prosapia bicincta. The sequence continues at coordinate 36,372,979 of JBAIZL010000001.1, forward strand.
GTGGTTATTCATTTTAACAGCAAAAAGTAAAAATGCGGCTGAAATTCATTGCGACTTGTGTAGTGTTTATGGTAAAGACATTATGGCAAGGGCAATAACTTCTCATTAGTACCAGTCATTCGTTGAAAGGAGAACAACAGTACATGATGAAGAACGATGTGGCCTTCCCACTCTGACTGTTGTCGAAGATGTCCGACGTGCCATTGATACAAATTGGTGTTTAGCACTTGATGAAATCCTTTCTTAACTGTCTTAAATATGAAAATTAGCCATGCATGCATTTCTGAGGACGCATCTATCAAAACTGATAAAAACATTTTTGTTCTACGACAACGCTCGTCCATAATGGCTTGTCAGACTCTAGACGTGCTTGAGGAGTTTTGCTGGGATGTTTTTGGATATCTGATTTACTCCCCTGATCTTGCACTAAGTGACTTCCACTAGTTGTGCAGCTGACACAACATCTTGGAGGAAGACTTTTTGCAAACGAGGGTGATTTGAAGTAAGACGTTGAAAGATCGCTAACCAGTATTGCGGCAGAATTAGACACTGAATTGAAAAAACATTTACCATGTTACCTTTCTCTCTGATTTTAAATCACGTTTATTGATAAACAAGGTGGTCATGTAGAAACATAGGTTTAAAAAAACATTTTACTAAAGAAAAAGGTAGTGCCATTTATACAGGGTCACACCCAAAAGTGGTAGGACTGATTTTCTCTGGCGGGAACGGAGCGGTGGAGGGGGTCTGCCTGGCGGGTAAGATGGAAGGGTGCTCTTAGCAACAGACCGACACCAACCTCATTCGCTTGCGGGCTGTCGTTGAGTCAGGACACCGTTTTTATTGAAGCAAGTTTTTTGTCCGCGTCGAAAAACAAAATTAATCTGAATTTAGAGCAATGTTATTCCATGAAGTTTTGTGCGAAACTCGGGAAGATGGCAACCGAGACCCTAGATATGATCAAGCAGGCTTATAGGGACACTGCCTTAAGCCGTTCCACAGTATTTGAGTGGCACAAGTTGTTTAAAGAGGGTAGGGAGCTCGTTAAAGATGACCATCGCTTTGGACGGCAAGAACCGACACGAATGTGGACAGAGTGAGGACACTGCTGAACACAGACCGACGCTTAACCAGTGAAGAAGTTGCAGACCAGTTGGGTCTGTTTGCGTCCAACGTCCAACGCATTATTCCACAGTATTTGGCCATGCGCAAGATGGTGCCGAAAATTCTGAGTGTCGACCAACAGGCAACGCGTGTGCGTATTTCCGAAGAAGTGTTAGCCAATTTGCACCGAGATGAAAATTGTTTGGACAATGTGATAACTGGTGATGAAAATGGGTTTTTCAATATGACCCCGAAACGAAAAGACAATCCGCGGAATGGCACACTTCTGCGTCCCCACGTCCAAAAAAGGTTCGCATGTCAAATCAAAACGATGTTAAGTGTATTTTTCGACCGTCATGGAGTGGTTCACAAGGAGTTTGTCCCACCAGAGGAGACTGTGAATGCGGACTATTACGTGCAGGTGCTCACCCGCCTCTGAGAACGAAAAGAGTCCGACCGGCCATCGCAAACTGCTGGGTGCTTCATCATGACAATGCACCGTGCCATGGCGCGCTCGTCGTCAGACAGCTCCTGGCCAAATATGGTGTTGCACGTTGCCGCACCCGCCCTATTCTCCCGATTTGGCACCACCGGACTTCTTCTTCTTCCCCCTGATGAAAAGACAGCTCAAGGGACGACGTTTTGACTCGATAAAGGCCGTTCAAGAGGCTTCGACGACGGTCATCAACGGCGTCCCCAAAGAAAATTTCCAGCGGGCGTACGGGGAATGGGAGCAACGTTATACTAGTATATCGTCAATAAAATTCTTGTAAAAAAATCAGTCCTACCACTTTTGGGTGCAACCAGATATTTGAGACAATCCACATGTGTTTTTGAACATTCAAAAACAATTTCAATGAGAAATTTGGCGATTCTCTTTTCATGCTCTTATGATTGACAAAAGGAGCTCTTGAAATATTTAAACCTTTTAGTATTTTAATTTTTTACTTACCTGTATTTTGAAGACAGGTCACAGTACTATTGGCAAGGTAAGTACTATTCATCCCTATTCAAGCCTGGAACTAACTAACCAAAATATGTTCAAGTATACACAAAGAAAAATAGAAAACAATACTTATTACTTTGAAATTCTTTTATTTTGGAGTATAAAATAATCAATATATAACATTATTAAACTATATAACTAACATACAATCACACACATCATATTCAGTCAGTTTTTAACAAGTAAATATAATTTATGACATCCATGCAGGCATTGTGCAACCTAACAATCTAAACAAATTAATATGTTTACATAAAATACTTTATAATTTCTCATAGCTTGTGTGAATACTAAAAGCAAGAATAAGTGATTATTAAATTAATACAAAAGTTTTATAATATTTCCCTTTATTATAAGTTATTGACATTGCTTACTCAATCAGAAAATAATTTTATAATCCCCATTTATAAGTAAATAGTTTAAGGTTTAAAGTTTAGGTATCAATAAAGTAAACAGGATGAAATTAATAACAAAAACCTTCTATATATAAGCTAACAATTATTCATTTTAGTACATTGCTATAACAGCTGACTTATAAAATGAAAACAACTATGTTTAACTTTCATTTACTATATTTCCAAGCTATTTTTATATACAACAGCTTTACTATCCGGTACTACTGAAAATATTATACAAAAATAAATTCTAATGTTTTGTAAATGGATTATTTTAGCGTAACACTTTTTAAAACTTATTACTGAGTTTAAATAGATTACTAAAATATACGAGTCAGATCTGAAATAACTTCTTTATAAAACAATTACGTGAAAGTAAAACTGAACTTATTAGGGGGATGGGATGTTCGGCTAATACTGTTACCACAGGAGCTCACTGCAGCTTACAAAAGCAGTCGAGTGTTTAGTATGACGAATAAGAAGTGACACTTTATAAGTATAACATGGATATTTCATATTAATGAATTTCATTAATTCAAAAACAAATAAAAACATACATAAAACTCACAAATTATTCATTTATTTACTCATACGCGTTTCAATGACCAAGTCATCATCATCATCAGTAAGTGTTACTACTACAAACTCTAACTCACAACAGTTGTAAGTTAGAGTTTGTAGTAGTAACACTCACTGATGATGATGACTTGGTCATTGAAATGCTTATGAGTAAATAAATGAATAATTTATGAGTTTTGTGTATGTTTTTATTTGTTTTTAACATAACCTCACAAGCTAAGCTCAAAGAATATTTGTTTTTCATTAATTCAGTTTTATATATATTTATTTTATAGTTCGAAAAACTACACCTTCAATAGTGTTTCAAAATTGGTTTTATAGCTCTGTCAATATAAGATATTTTTAAAAAGAAATACTGAGTTGATACTGTGATAAATTAAATACTTCATTTATTTTGAAATCTGGCAGATAACTGATACAAATAATGAAAAAAAAAAGCACCCATTGATGAAGGCAATGGGAGTAGAGAGGGTAAACTTTTCAAATTTCAAGATCAAAAACACCACAATAACAATGAAATTCTTTATCTTTTTATAACATTATTACCTATAAACTGTAAATAATTAAACTAAGATGCAGTGGCGGTTTGTCCAAAAGGGCTCTGGGGCGCAGTCCTCCCAATTACAAAAATTAATTTTTAATTAATATTCATTTGTCTTAAATTAGGTTAAGAAGAGCTTAGAATTATTTAAGCAATGTTAAAACCATAAAATATTTAGCAGTTGACGCACGAAATTAGCCGCAAGCTCCGCGCGGGGCTCACAGCAGAGAGCCCCAGACTAGTGCATTGAGTGTGCGTGGAATAAGCTGAAACAGCCAAAACCGTGCGGTGACGTCATTCAACGCGCGTGTCACGGGTGGCCTGGGATGGAGTCCTGTAGTCATGCGCATGCGCTGAGAAATGACTAATCAGTGCTGCTAATACAATTCTATATGATTTAAGAAGCAGCATTGTAGGCTTATTTGTAATGTTCTCACAATGTTTCCATTTATAGATCCTTTGATGCGCATACACAGTGGCCTAATATACTTTTAAAAGTAAAACTTGATTCACATTACTCGTTGAGTGCTCGACGCATAGGCAATCACTTAACTACCCAACCTAGCAACATTTTGTAAATCACACCGTAATACGTCTATTAGTTATAGCAATGTTAATATATCAATCAATAAGTATAACTTAATAAAAGTTGTAGGTGCTTAAAATGTAAAACGAGTTAAATGGGTATCAAATTTCAAAATTGTCTCCGCACCTCGTAAATCTGGGGAGACCCCTTGTCATGAGCCCCACCAATGTAATTGGCCAGGAGCCGCCACTGCTAAGATGCTAAAAAAATACATAAAATTAGGCAGAGATTTATTTAGATATCTTATTAGCAATTTAAATTTGAATGTTCAAACCTCCATAGGAGTTATCGCTTTCTTTTTAATGTGCATAGGATTATGGGAGAGAGCAGTAATTTAAAATAAAATTAGAAAAAGTACATATTTTGGCTTAAAATTAAATATAAATGAAAGACATAACTCACTAGTTAGAAATACTTTTTCAAAATAACCTTGTCTTAAAAGAAAAGCTTGTAGTATTTATAAAATGTATAATTTGTAAAAAGATTCTAAATAACAAAGAACTTTATTTAGAAAGAATTTTATATCTTCCATTAAATGTATTTATTACTGTATATAATTTCATTAATCATGCAATATAAATCTGTATATTTATCATTATTAAAATTTTAAACTGAACAAACAAAGTTTAGTAGTGTCTATCAAACAGTTAGAAATTTTAAAGAGGTACTATTGTTCTTACCTAAAATATGCTTAATTAATGTACAATTGTAATTATTTTACTTACCAATAAACTTTAAAAATAAAAACTTGGTTAACTTATAAATTAAATAAATGAATGAAAAACCCACTGATGTAACATTTTGATTGCACTAGGAGATTTTCATTAATGTCTTATCAAAAGAGTTTTTCAATGAATTTAACTATATATTTGAAAAATCATTACTTACACAGAAGAAGTGCAAAACATTTTGTTAATCATATGCAACAAAATACATGAATCTTTCTTTAGTTTATAAATAAAACATATCTTATACAAAATTCATAGATTTTATTTGTATCTATCTTGTAAGATCTTCAAATTATGTCAAATTCTTTTTTTATCTATATATATAACTGTTTAAAAAATACAACATAGATAAAATAAAATAGTAATCCAACAGGCATGATAACAGCACAAGTATTATGTCACATGGGGTTACTTATGGCAACATGCTAGGAGATTATAAATCCATTTATAAACTTGGTGTGGAGTGGTCCATTGATAGCTTCATTAGATTTGTAGCCATTCTGAAACAATAAATTTACAATAATTAATACAATCTAAGTATTTAGTATTTTTTTAAACAGGGCTGTATTAGTCCAATTATCTCCTTAATATCAATATATTTACAAGTATATATATGTTTATAAGTTTCAATATATTTGCAATTATCGATTTATTCAAAAATATCGATATATATTCACAAGGATCAATACATTTACAACTATCAATATATTAAAAAATATCTATATTTTCACAAATATCGATATATATATTCACAACTATCTAAATATTCAAAAATATCGATATATTCAAAAATATCTATATATTCACAAGTATTGATATATTCACAAATATCGATTAATATTCACAAATATCGATATATTCAAAAGTATCGATATATTCACAAGTATCGATATATATTTACAAGTGTCGATATATTTACAAATATCAATATATTTACAAGTATCGATATATTCATGAGTATCAATATATTCAAAAGAATCGATACATTTACAAGTATCGATATTATTACAAGCATCGATATATTTCACCTTACTGTCTAGCTAAAGATACTGAATCTCAAATTTGTAGCTCAGTTAAATGGGTTTGATCTTAATATTGTAAACAAATGTCAAATAATATTTTAGAAATTAAGGAGAGATTCCACCACCTTCTAACTCAAAAATATCACAAAAGTTTATAACCTTACCTTTTGACAATATCATTACTAACAGATTAGACAAGATTTTAATAAATATAATTGAAGAACAGCTTATAAAAATTCTAATAGGTTATCTGCTTTATCAGGAAAACCGAAAGATAAACTTCCGGTATAGGATAGGTCTGGAATCTATATTATTACTTGTGACAAAATGCATATTAGTCAGACAAGGGGAAAGATTGTGGCCAAGTGTAAAGAACTTCTAGCCCATATTAAGTATAGGAGGCCTGAAAAGTCTAGTGATTTTGGCCATAAATAGTGGCCATAAATTAGATATCAATAGTGTTAAGGTGGGTGAAACTGTTCTTCGACAGGTTACTTTATAGTTATGAAAGAATTTTCATTGCTAAAACTAAAATTGTTGATTAAAGCTGATAAGGGCCCAGTTCCTGGGTTTAGTTTAGTTATGGCTCTTCTTATTATGACCTAATACATAACATTATTCTTAAGTTTGTAATTATTGTTAATTAATTACAGTGATATTATTAATGATGGGATTAATAATTATTAATTATTGTTTTATTTAGTATTGACATTGTTTTTAAATTCCTTCCATTAGTTCACACTCTCCTGATATACATCTTGTACAAATTCCTTCCATTAGTTCACACTCTCCTGATATACATCTTGTACAAATTCCTTCCATTAGTTCACACTCTCCTGATATACATCTTGTACAAATTCCTTCCATTAGTTCACACTCTCCTGATATACATCTTGTACAAATTCCTTCCATTAGTTCACACTCTCCTGATATACATCTTGTACAAATTCCTTCCATTAGTTCACACTCTCCTGATATACATCTTGTACAAATTCCTTCCATTAGTTCACATTCTCCTGATATACATCTTGTACAAATTCCTTCCATTAGTTCACACTCTCCTGATATACATCTTGTACAAATTCCTTCCATTAGTTCACACTCTCCTGATACACATCTTGTACAAATTTTCAATTATTAATAAAATACGTTTTAATTCATCTAATCATGAAATGTTATACAGAGCACAGTAGCGTAATTATGATAAATAAATAACAATAACCCTTGCTACAAATATTTAAAAACCCTTGATGTACATTTCGCCAACACTGTGTGGGTGTTAGTGTTACTGTGGTGGGTGTGGTCTTGCTCCACCTGCAGCGCTGGTACAGGTTAACAAACTGGTCGCTGGGCGGAGGAGTGGGAGTAGCCCATCGCGATTTTAGGTGTACTGTTTCTTTTTAGTCCCAGTATGTTTGTAACCTTCTGATGATGCTAACAGTGTTGGCGAAATGTACATCAAGGGTGTTTAAATATTTGTAGCTAGGGTTATTGTTATTTATTTATCATCTAATCATGTTCAAATACATTTGTTCAACCTGTAGTGGATGACAATTGATGTTAACACAGTCTTTTCAAATATTTATTCAATAATTAAATTACAAAATTTGAGGCTCTAGGCCGGATTTGAACTGAGTATCTACATGTTCGAAGTTTAGCATTTTTGACACTGAGCCACCTTCCCCTAGCTAGAAGTGTATTTCTAATAGAAATATATGAATTTTTCTTTTGCTTCCATCTGGTTATCATCGAAACCTCCATTGTTGCCATGGTTACTACATAACATCATAATTAATGTGTAAGGATTAAGTATGAATGAAAATAATAAAATAAACAAACAAACCGGATTAAGACTATCGAACCTTACTTCACAAACGAAAGTAAAGTGAAAAGAAACTGAAACAAAATGCGCAACAAAAAAAAAGCATATAGATAGTAACAAACAAAAATAATAGTCCAACACCATACATAGATAGAAAAATGGAAAACTGAAAGGAAATTTGCTTTCTATTTTGCCACTTAATATTGTTATTCTGACATATGTATATACAATAAAAAAAAAATTTTCTTTGTCGACTTAAGTAGGAATGACTTTATATTTTTTTCATATCACTTGTGTATATTAGTCTTTAGTTAGATCTGTTATATATACGTCAGTAGTGGACATAGTCTTGTTCCTTCCTTTTACTCTGACCTGTAACTAAACAGAGGAGTGGGAATGGTGCTCATTGCGAGTAATTATAAGATCTTAGATTCCAATATACATATATATCCTTCAGATGATGCTAGCTTGAGGCCAGGGCTTTAAATTGTTTACCAACTATTATTATGCTACTGTGCTCTCTATTGGGTTTTTGTACCAACGAAATAGCCAACTAGTTTTATTTTATAATCCAAATTTAAGAAACACTTTTTAATTAGCAGCACTGTTTGATATTTGTACACTTCAAATTATAATTTCCAGTTTCAACTCTTTTCTCACTGTAACATGATCACTGTAAACAACGATTTCCAAGTTCAGATCATCCTTGTTGAGACGATTTCGTGGAACCCTCTCTGTAAAAGATTTCTCCGCCTAGCAAAGAAGCATAAACAAATTTTGTTAGCTTCATTGTGCACTACACAGCGACTGTATATCTATTGAAAATTGTAACTGGATTCTAAATGGCAACTCAAAAGAGAAAGTACTCGATAGGTCGGACCCTGTTAACTCGGATCTCAAAATAACCCGTAATGATTTTGAAGAATAATAAATACGAAATAACAAACACCAAATAAGTATAGTACATACATAAAAAGTCTAATAGCAATAAAAACGTCTGTAAATACAATGAGTATTTTTATATACTGTACATCAGGGGTTGGCAACCCACGGCCCCCGAAATGATTTTGTGTGGCCCTCTCCACTTGTAGTTTTTTGAATTCTGAGCAGTCCAGATAGCTTACGCTTAATGATTTTACATAATAAATGCTGTGATTGTTTATTTTGCTTATTAATTATCTTATAATTCTTAATCCTTATTTTTTTAAAAAAATACTCCAAAAATTATTTTTTCAAACTTTTAAAATAGTGTATTACAGAACCTCCTTTTTTTGAAGTCGGTTAAAAAAAGATATATTTAGTAACCTTTATGAAAAAACTTTCTTACTTTTTCATCATGTGCGTATATATAAACGTAGGTATAACTGTCACTGTCACAACAGGTCCAGATTTTTCAATTATGGATGTTATTTCTTTATCCTTCAATCCAACAACATTCTGCCCATTTACTTCAAGCAAATTGTGTTCCGTCAAAAGACCGTTACGGGCAGCTGACGAGTCCTTTACAAGGGCTGATATTTCTCCATTTTTAAAGGCGAATCCAATATGCCCAACACTGTCTTTGTGTAGTGTTACTGTGCGTTCAAATGGTCTGAAAATTAAATTAAATTACATTTATTTTATTATAAAAAAAACTTACATCTAGGATTTAAAATTATAATTTAAATCTAGAATAAAATCATCATCTTGTATTTAATACCAAATGGTTTTTTTTATCGATTAATTTTAGTATATTTCTATGACTGCCTGTCAGCACAAAAATTGTTTAAAAAAAAAATATGTAAAAATTGTGCCTAGGGGATTCTGGTAACAGACAAAAAATAGTCACCCAAGAGATGTGGCCCACATATTGCCAGCATTCAAACATAAACTACAATACAATTATAGTATAATACACATTTATTACTTCCGGACAAAGACATTTCTGATAAAAATAGATGTTACTTGCTTGTATAAAGTTATAGAATAAAAAAACTGCATTGCTCACAGATATAGAAATTGTCAACAAAGAGGAAAAAAGCTCCTGGCACTAAGACACTGTGCTTTATGCAGAGAGCTAACCTCGTCCTAGCAAAATGTTGCTAGCATTTCGATGACACACCAGCCAGTATGGATTCGTTAAGAGTTTATTCATGTACAAGTTTAAGCTACAATGATATGTCACGTACTTGCCTAGACATTTGTGTTGTCTAAAGAGTATTTATCGCCTCTTGAAACTTATAGCTTAGATAAAAAAAGATATTTACAGGGCATAACTTGTTCTGTCAAATGTTCTAAGCATAATAGAACATCTCATCAGTTAGTTTGTCAAATGGAATGTCGAGGTCGGTATAGGTTTATTTGCTTTGCAACTGCATAAGCTTCATTAAAAATTTGTTGAAAAACGTTTTGCGTATCAGACAGTCAGTCCTCTGACTATTTTATAGATCATTAAAACATTATAAAATCATTAGTCTTTATTTTAACGCTGTTTGAACAAAAAAAGATTTTTAGCAATAAATTTCTTTTCTTTCTTCAATTTTTCTCTTATAAATATTGTCTGAGTGAGCGTGTGCTTTTATTAATACGTAAGGAAATACTGTAATTGTATAAAAACAAATATGAAAGATGACATTTCAACAGTACATTCAATTTTCCTTGATAGGCAGCATAATGTTAAGCACAGTACATACTGTATATATAGGCTATAAAGGTTAGGTTTTATTATCCGGAAATTTTCGACAACCGACCCTGAAGCTGCCGGATATTAGAGCTTTTACTGTACCACTAACTAATCAAATTTTGATCCTAAGACTAGATGATTAAAAACATGGAATTGATTTTTTTTTTTTTTTAGTCTTACTATTATGAATGAGCAGAACAAGCAAATATAGAGTATAAACCAGAATTATAAATTTATAAAATATATTACCTGTCTCTAACAATAACTGAAATGCCATTTACTGGGCTTTTCTTGAAGATATTATGTACTTGATCCATAGAAAAACCCGCGACAATTGTTCCATTTATTTGCAGAATCTGATCCCCAAATCTAAGTCCAGCCATTGCAGCTGGAGAACCTTTGGTGACAAGGCAAACAAATATTCCTTTGTTTACTGCTGTTACCCGGATACCAGTCTTTCCATCTGACCCTTTGCACAACACCAACTATCATAAAAAGAAATTATTTCATTATAAAATTATGAAGGCATTTATGTTTAGGATGATCTGTAGAGTAGGACTATGTACTTTGCAGGTTTACCAATTGGGTCTAGGATTGTTAAATTTTACTTTAAGTGATAGTCTAAGTCAGGGGTTCTCAAACTGTGGTACACGTTCGAGGGTATGCAAAATTTTTCGGGGATACGCGGGGGAGATAAATAAAAAATAAAACCACTTTTATTTCTTTCTGTTTTGTAATCACACAAGATTATAATTTAATGATGGAATCTAATTGATACTTTTGTGGTCGAGTTACTTGGAACCGACATTGAATAACAGTATAAGAGAATACTTCCCACCTGTAGACAAGAAGTTGTACTGGATCTGTAACCCCTTTTTGTTTGATAAAATTGAAACTTTGAGCAACCTGATAACATTTCAGAAGGAACAAATAATTGAACTATCATGTGATTCGACGTTAAAAAAAATATTTTATTGTTAGATTTTTGATTGGTGTTGGAAAGGAGTACCAAGAACTTTCAAACACTGCTATAAAGATTCTTATTGGGTTTTCTACTACATATCTACGTGAAAGAGGGATTTTGAGCTTAATATTTTTTTAAATAAAATACAGAGACAAGCTTAATGTTGGGGACAATTTAAGGTTGTACTTAACAAATTTGAGTCGAACATTGAGGAACTGTGTAAAAAGAAGAAACTTTATTAATTTTTGTCATGGGTTTTAAATATTTCCAAATATATTGTTTTTGATAAAAAAAGTTTTTTAATTTAACCATCCCCTCTCCCCAACAACAAATTTTAATATTTCATTAGGGGAACAGTCTTCGAGAAATATTGAGAGCCCCTGGTATAAGTTATTAATTATTGAGGTATTACATCCATTCCCTCCTGTTTTATATGCATAATTTTACTTGAATCTTTGTTTTTCTTGTATTCTAACTGGTATTTAGGTTGCTAAATCGTAATGTTGCGCGTGGAAAGTTTGTGCTGTTAAGGGTGGTTGAATTAAACACTACCTTACACATCATCCAAAACATAAATTAACCAACACCTTTCATAATTACAATTACAAGCCTATTCTATGAAAAACCTCAAAAACAGTTCAAAACCAACATCACCGACACAAACATACACAGCTCCTCTGGTGTACAGTGGTTCATGAGAACCAAATGTTTTTGAAATGGGTAATAATAACAAGTATTTGTTGTGGATGTTTGCCTCTATAACATTTTAATTAGGCAAAATGTATGAATAATATATAAGCAATAAATATTCTATCACAATATATCATAATTATTAATATAAAGAGATCATATAAACTATATAGAGAAGAATTAAATTGATAAATTTAATTTAAAAAGGTAAATTTTCTATAATTTTTTTTAGAATTCTTTTTAAAAACTTCCTGAGAATACACGCACACACACTCGCACATGCACACACACACACACACACACACACACACACAACAGAACCACGTTAGTAACTTACTTCACGTATTCCATGAGTAATTTGGGCTCGCTGTAATCCAAGTGACTGACCAGACAGAGGTGCAACCATTCCTGACAAAGACCCAGTTCCAGGAACTACAGGTTTCTGTAAAATGAAAAGTATTACTTTATCAAACCCACCATAGTAATACAATTTTTTAAATTTTGTATTAAATTAAAGAACACATTTTTACTGGTATTTAAACTTTAGAATAACTATTAAAGTTTGCATAAATATGACCAACCAAGACTGAATAAATTGCAATATTTGTCTCAAGAGGAGAGGGGAAAGGAGATGAGGAGGAATATGATAAAAAGGAGGAAGGGTAGGGGTCAGCACACTTAAATTTAAAAGTTAGTTAAACATTTAACTTGAGGACTAATTTGACTATGATCCAATTCGTCATCCTTTGTGTTTCTTACATAGAAGACCATCAGGTGATTTGATGGCTTGACATATTGCAAGGAATAATTTAAAGCTGAATATTTATATGAGTACAAATGCGTTTTAAGCACTCGAACAAGATCTTCAAGGTCGATTATGATGTACAATATTTTAACGATTGAAAAAAATATGCTACCATAATACTTACTATCTAACTGTCAGTTGATAATTATATTGCTTAGATTTTACCATATAATATATGCATGCACTTGCACACACACACACACACACACACACATATACATGCGTGCATGTGCACACACAAACACAGTAAAACCTCATCATAACATACCATAATAATCCAGATATCACTTATAAAGTACAGTAGAGTTTCAAAATTCCTAGTCTCGATTTTTTGAGCTTCTGTTAAATTTGAGCCTATTTATCTATTTGAAAGGAAATAATTCAGGCTTCCAAAAAAGGTTTATAGCCATATACTGTATGCAAAGAAAATGACTTGGTCTTCTAAGAAATCTTTATAGATATACGATATGCAAAGCAAATAAGCCAGGCTTCCAAGAAATGTTCATATCAATATGGAATGCCAAGGAAATGAGTTGGCCTTCCAAGAAAAATTCATTTTAAGTTCTATAAACTTATTTTGTGCATGATTAATTATAGTATTAAGGTTCATTACAACTCCTATTTTTTTCATGCAATAATTGTTTACAATTAACATATAATAACTCTATAAAGTCAGTGCAAGGGCATAATAATGGACAATGTTGAATATATATATATATATATATATATATATATATATATATATATATATATATATATATATATATATATATATATATATAGGTTGGACTAGGAGACTGACAGACTTACCTTGGTAAGATTCCACTCTGTAGCCTTGAAATAGAAACACATAAAAGCACTTAACCAATGATATATTTCAACCACACAGTGGTCTTTGTCAATCAAAGAGAAAACAAAAAGAAATATGAGAGAATGAAATAAAATAAATATAAGTTGTAATCACAATTGTGTAGAAAACAGATGTCACAGATACACAGATTAAGATGTGTTTCTATTTCAAGATTACAAAGTGGACTCTTACCAAGGTAAGTCTGTCAGTCTCCAAAAAATCTAAATAATCTTTACCAACCAAAACTAACCTAAAATATATATATATATATATATATATATATATATATATATATATATATGAAGTTAATATATTACTATTGTAAGTAATTTTATCCACCATTAAGTGCAATGATTTTACCTTGAGTGATGAGGCGCCTTTCGGTCACTTAACCATTGTCGAATCACTACCAAGGTAAACAGTGATTCGACAATGGTCAAGTGACCGAAAGGCGCCTCATCACTCAAGGTAAAATCATTGCACTTAATGGTGGATAAAATTACTTACAATAGTAATATATTAACTTCATAAAGTCAATGCAACGGAAAAACAATGGATAACGTAAAATATATATATATATATATATATATATATATGACACTAATAAATCACTAATTTTGAGTAATTTTATCCACCATTAAGTGCAATAATTTTACCTTGAGTGATGAGGTACCTTTCGGTCGTTGACCATTGTCGAATCACTGATTGTTCTCTGCTGTGGATGCTACGTCCGTGGAGCCGGTGTTTGTAGAAGTTACGCGCACTATTTCTTGATCTGTGTGTATGAGGTTTCTGTATAGTATGTCTTCTGTATATGTTGTTTGTAAATTCATTAAGTTGTTGTGTATATTTTTATAAATGTGGTATTTTTCTAGTGAGTTTAGTTCTATTGGGTTGTTATTTATTTCCAGTATGGTTAGGTTATTTTCGTAATTTGTAATTTCGTGTTTATGGGAAATTAGGTGTGCTGCAACATTTGATACTTTAGAATTTTTATTTTTGAATGCTCTATAATGTTCTTCAAATCTTATTTTAAACGTTCTGGATGTTTTTCCTATGTAAAAAGCGTTACAGTTGTTGCAAGTGATTTTGTAGATTCCTGATAGGTTATGATTTTCTGAATTTGTTATGTGGTTTTTGTTACTAAGATATTTTATTATTTTGTTGTTTGGTTTGTAAGTTGGGGTGTAGTATTCTTTGTTGTATATATTTGTTATTTTTTCTATTTTGTTATTGGTATATTTATATTTTAGGTAGATTTTTTTATTTTTATTGTTTTCGTGTTCCGGTTGTAGTGTTGTGTTGAGGTTAGGTTTTTTTGTGAATTTATTGTATATATTTTTTATAATGTGTTTGTTGTATCCATTTTCTATTGCTATTTTTGTAATGTTATCTAATTCTTCATTTAATTTTTGTTTGTTATCCTGTGTGTATTTTATTGCTTTATTTATCATGTTACTGTAAGTGTTAATTTTGTGTGTCCAGGGGTGGTTAGATTTGTAGTGTATTGTGGTGTTGTTGGAAGTTGGTTTCCTGTATACTGTAGTTTCTATTTTATTATCATTTATATTTAAAGTAATGTCGAGGAAGTTGATTGTTCTATTTATTTCTGTTTCAACGGTGAATTGTATGTTTTCGTTGTATGTATTTAGTTTGTTTAATATTATGAGGTGTTCGTTGTGAATGGTAGGTTGGTATATTACAAGTATATCGTCTACATATCTTGTCCATAGTAAGATATTGTGTGTGTTTATTATAGGTTTAATTATTATTTGTTCAAAATGTTGTAAATATATTTCTGACATGACAGATGAAATGGGTGAATCCATGGGGAGTCCTGTTGTTTGTTTATAATATTTATTGTTAAATTGGAAGTAATTTTGGTTACATATGTGTTTGGTTAACGTAATGATACTATCTATTATGTTTCTTTGTTCGTTATTGTGTATCAGTTTGTTTTTTATAATGTCTATGGTTTCTTCTATTGGGATACTAGGGTACATGTTAGTTATGTCATAACTTATTATTTTTGTGTTGCTGTTTGTTTTTATCGTTTTTATTTTATTAATTAATTCGTATCCATTTTTTATATTATATGTGTTGTTGATGTGTATTTTAGCCCTTAGGATTTTGTCTAGGATTTTTGCGATTATGTAAGATGGTGCTGTTGTGAAATTTATTAGTGGTCTAAATGGTGTATTTGGTTTATGGATTTTAGGTATCCCTGATAATATGGGTGCGCATGGTTTAAATGGGTATAATCTTGTGTGGTATTTTAATTTATTGTTATAGTTTAGTGTGTTACGGTGAGTGACTATTAAGTTTTTTATTGTAATAAGGTATTTGTTAGTTGGGTCTGGGATTTGTTCGTATTTATTTTCTTTTATGTAGTTAGTCATTGAGTCGATATATTTGGTATTTTCTATTATTACTGGGGTATTTGTTTTATCTGATTTTAATATTAAGTAATCGTTGTTTTCTAGTTTTTCTTTGAGTTTTATAATTTCTTTTTTATTAATATATTGTTCTGTTTTTTTGTTTTTTTCCGTTTTTATTAGGTTAATTTTATTATTAATGTTATTTCTTATGTGTTCAGTATTTTGGTGGGTAATTTTGTGGATGTTAGATTCTGTGTCAACTATTAGGTTTTTTATTATTTGTTTTTTGTTGAAGTTAGGTAGGTTATATTTGAAGGAATTAGTTATTATTATTTTTTCTTTTTCAGTAAATTCTGTTTTAGTTAAGTTTATGAATTTATTATTGTTAGAGGTGTGGGTTGGTTTTAGGCTATTTTTTAGGTTATGTTGTTGTTTTGAAGTGTGGATTAGTGCTAGGCTATTTTTTAGGTTAAGTTGTTTTGATAAATTTTCGATTTTTTTGTTTTGTCTGTTAATAGTGTTTGTTTTATGTTTTATTATAATTTGTTGTATTTTTTCGTAAATAATAGGTGTGAGAGTGTCAAATGTTTTCATTAATTCCAAATGGGTAGTGTATAGTTGTAAATTGATTTGGCTTTTTTTGTGGTAGGCATCTTTAATGTTTTGTTTAATAATGTGAGATTCTGCTATTTTTGTTGCTTTATTGATAATAGTGTTTTGTTTATTTTTTATGTGTAATTTTGCGTATTTTGGTGTTATATTAAGAGTTAGGCATTTTTTATTAAATTGTATTTTGTTGATGCAGTTCTGGAGTTTGATTTTGAGGTTAATGTATTTACGGTACAGTTGTTTACCTTGGTAGGTATTAAATTCTAGATATTTAAAATTATCCATTGTTTTTCCGTTGCACTGACTTTATGACACTAATAAATCACTAATTTTGAGTAATTTTATCCACCATTAAGTGCAATAATTTTACCTTGAGTGATGAGGTACCTTTCGGTCGTTGACCATTGTCGAATCACTGATTGTTCTCTGCTGTGGATGCTACGTCCGTGGAGCCGGTGTTTGTAGAAGTTACGCGCACTATTTCTTGATCTGTGTGTATGAGGTTTCTGTATAGTATGTCTTCTGTATATGTTGTTTGTAAATTCATTAAGTTGTTGTGTATATTTTTATAAATGTGGTATTTTTCTAGTGAGTTTAGTTCTATTGGGTTGTTATTTATTTCCAGTATGGTTAGGTTATTTTCGTAATTTGTAATTTCGTGTTTATGGGAAATTAGGTGTGCTGCAACATTTGATACTTTAGAATTTTTATTTTTGAATGCTCTATAATGTTCTTCAAATCTTATTTTAAACGTTCTGGATGTTTTTCCTATGTAAAAAGCGTTACAGTTGTTGCAAGTGATTTTGTAGATTCCTGATAGGTTATGATTTTCTGAATTTGTTATGTGGTTTTTGTTACTAAGATATTTTATTATTTTGTTGTTTGGTTTGTAAGTTGGGGTGTAGTATTCTTTGTTGTATATATTTGTTATTTTTTCTATTTTGTTATTGGTATATTTATATTTTAGGTAGATTTTTTTATTTTTATTGTTTTCGTGTTCCGGTTGTAGTGTTGTGTTGAGGTTAGGTTTTTTTGTGAATTTATTGTATATATTTTTTATAATGTGTTTGTTGTATCCATTTTCTATTGCTATTTTTGTAATGTTATCTAATTCTTCATTTAATTTTTGTTTGTTATCCTGTGTGTATTTTATTGCTTTATTTATCATGTTACTGTAAGTGTTAATTTTGTGTGTCCAGGGGTGGTTAGATTTGTAGTGTATTGTGGTGTTGTTGGAAGTTGGTTTCCTGTATACTGTAGTTTCTATTTTATTATCATTTATATTTAAAGTAATGTCGAGGAAGTTGATTGTTCTATTTATTTCTGTTTCAACGGTGAATTGTATGTTTTCGTTGTATGTATTTAGTTTGTTTAATATTATGAGGTGTTCGTTGTGAATGGTAGGTTGGTATATTACAAGTATATCGTCTACATATCTTGTCCATAGTAAGATATTGTGTGTGTTTATTATAGGTTTAATTATTATTTGTTCAAAATGTTGTAAATATATTTCTGACATGACAGATGAAATGGGTGAACCCATGGGGAGTCCTGTTGTTTGTTTATAATATTTATTGTTAAATTGGAAGTAATTTTGGTTACATATGTGTTTGGTTAACGTAATGATACTATCTATTATGTTTCTTTGTTCGTTATTGTGTATCAGTTTGTTTTTTATAATGTCTATGGTTTCTTCTATTGGGATACTAGGGTACATGTTAGTTATGTCATAACTTATTATTTTTGTGTTGCTGTTTGTTTTTATCGTTTTTATTTTATTAATTAATTCGTATCCATTTTTTATATTATATGTGTTGTTGATGTGTATTTTAGCCCTTAGGATTTTGTCTAGGATTTTTGCGATTATGTAAGATGGTGCTGTTGTGAAATTTATTAGTGGTCTAAATGGTGTATTTGGTTTATGGATTTTAGGTATCCCTGATAATATGGGTGCGCATGGTTTAAATGGGTATAATCTTGTGTGGTATTTTAATTTATTGTTATAGTTTAGTGTGTTACGGTGAGTGACTATTAAGTTTTTTATTGTAATAAGGTATTTGTTAGTTGGGTCTGGGATTTGTTCGTATTTATTTTCTTTTATGTAGTTAGTCATTGAGTCGATATATTTGGTATTTTCTATTATTACTGGGGTATTTGTTTTATCTGATTTTAATATTAAGTAATCGTTGTTTTCTAGTTTTTCTTTGAGTTTTATAATTTCTTTTTTATTAATATATTGTTCTGTTTTTTTGTTTTTTTCCGTTTTTATTAGGTTAAAAACAAAAAAACAGAACAATATATTAATAAAAAAGAAATTATAAAACTCAAAGAAAAACTAGAAAACAACGATTACTTAATATTAAAATCAGATAAAACAAATACCCCAGTAATAATAGAAAATACCAAATATATCGACTCAATGACTAACTACATAAAAGAAAATAAATACGAACAAATCCCAGACCCAACTAACAAATACCTTATTACAATAAAAAACTTAATAGTCACTCACCGTAACACACTAAACTATAACAATAAATTAAAATACCACACAAGATTATACCCATTTAAACCATGCGCACCCATATTATCAGGGATACCTAAAATCCATAAACCAAATACACCATTTAGACCACTAATAAATTTCACAACAGCACCATCTTACATAATCGCAAAAATCCTAGACAAAATCCTAAGGGCTAAAATACACATCAACAACACATATAATATAAAAAATGGATACGAATTAATTAATAAAATAAAAACGATAAAAACAAACAGCAACACAAAAATAATAAGTTATGACATAACTAACATGTACCCTAGTATCCCAATAGAAGAAACCATAGACATTATAAAAAACAAACTGATACACAATAACGAACAAAGAAACATAATAGATAGTATCATTACGTTAACCAAACACATATGTAACCAAAATTACTTCCAATTTAACAATAAATATTATAAACAAACAACAGGACTCCCCATGGGTTCACCCATTTCATCTGTCATGTCAGAAATATATTTACAACATTTTGAACAAATAATAATTAAACCTATAATAAACACACACAATATCTTACTATGGACAAGATATGTAGACGATATACTTGTAATATACCAACCTACCATTCACAACGAACACCTCATAATATTAAACAAACTAAATACATACAACGAAAACATACAATTCACCGTTGAAACAGAAATAAATAGAACAATCAACTTCCTCGACATTACTTTAAATATAAATGATAATAAAATAGAAACTACAGTATACAGGAAACCAACTTCCAACAACACCACAATACACTACAAATCTAACCACCCCTGGACACACAAAATTAACACTTACAGTAACATGATAAATAAAGCAATAAAATACACACAGGATAACAAACAAAAATTAAATGAAGAATTAGATAACATTACAAAAATAGCAATAGAAAATGGATACAACAAACACATTATAAAAAATATATACAATAAATTCACAAAAAAACCTAACCTCAACACAACACTACAACCGGAACACGAAAACAATAAAAATAAAAAAATCTACCTAAAATATAAATATACCAATAACAAAATAGAAAAAATAACAAATATATACAACAAAGAATACTACACCCCAACTTACAAACCAAACAACAAAATAATAAAATATCTTAGTAACAAAAACCACATAACAAATTCAGAAAATCATAACCTATCAGGAATCTACAAAATCACTTGCAACAACTGTAACGCTTTTTACATAGGAAAAACATCCAGAACGTTTAAAATAAGATTTGAAGAACATTATAGAGCATTCAAAAATAAAAATTCTAAAGTATCAAATGTTGCAGCACACCTAATTTCCCATAAACACGAAATTACAAATTACGAAAATAACCTAACCATACTGGAAATAAATAACAACCCAATAGAACTAAACTCACTAGAAAAATACCACATTTATAAAAATATACACAACAACTTAATGAATTTACAAACAACATATACAGAAGACATACTATACAGAAACCTCATACACACAGATCAAGAAATAGTGCGCGTAACTTCTACAAACACCGGCTCCACGGACGTAGCATCCACAGCAGAGAACAATCAGTGATTCGACAATGGTCAACGACCGAAAGGTACCTCATCACTCAAGGTAAAATTATTGCACTTAATGGTGGATAAAATTACTCAAAATTAGTGATTTATTAGTGTCATAAAGTCAGTGCAACGGAAAAACAATGGATAATTTTAAATATCTAGAATTTAATACCTACCAAGGTAAACAACTGTACCGTAAATACATTAACCTCAAAATCAAACTCCAGAACTGCATCAACAAAATACAATTTAATAAAAAATGCCTAACTCTTAATATAACACCAAAATACGCAAAATTACACATAAAAAATAAACAAAACACTATTATCAATAAAGCAACAAAAATAGCAGAATCTCACATTATTAAACAAAACATTAAAGATGCCTACCACAAAAAAAGCCAAATCAATTTACAACTATACACTACCCATTTGGAATTAATGAAAACATTTGACACTCTCACACCTATTATTTACGAAAAAATACAACAAATTATAATAAAACATAAAACAAACACTATTAACAGACAAAACAAAAAAATCTAAAATTTATCAAAACAACTTAACCTAAAAAATAGCCTAGCACTAATCCACACTTCAAAACAACAACATAACCTAAAAAATAGCCTAAAACCAACCCACACCTCTAACAATAATAAATTCATAAACTTAACTAAAACAGAATTTACTGAAAAAGAAAAAATAATAATAACTAATTCCTTCAAATATAACCTACCTAACTTCAACAAAAAACAAATAATAAAAAACCTAATAGTTGACACAGAATCTAACATCCACAAAATTACCCACCAAAATACTGAACACATAAGAAATAACATTAATAATAAAATTAACCTAATAAAAACGGAAAAAAACAAAAAAACAGAACAATATATTAATAAAAAAGAAATTATAAAACTCAAAGAAAAACTAGAAAACAACGATTACTTAATATTAAAATCAGATAAAACAAATACCCCAGTAATAATAGAAAATACCAAATATATCGACTCAATGACTAACTACATAAAAGAAAATAAATACGAACAAATCCCAGACCCAACTAACAAATACCTTATTACAATAAAAAACTTAATAGTCACTCACCGTAACACACTAAACTATAACAATAAATTAAAATACCACACAAGATTATACCCATTTAAACCATGCGCACCCATATTATCAGGGATACCTAAAATCCATAAACCAAATACACCATTTAGACCACTAATAAATTTCACAACAGCACCATCTTACATAATCGCAAAAATCCTAGACAAAATCCTAAGGGCTAAAATACACATCAACAACACATATAATATAAAAAATGGATACGAATTAATTAATAAAATAAAAACGATAAAAACAAACAGCAACACAAAAATAATAAGTTATGACATAACTAACATGTACCCTAGTATCCCAATAGAAGAAACCATAGACATTATAAAAAACAAACTGATACACAATAACGAACAAAGAAACATAATAGATAGTATCATTACGTTAACCAAACACATATGTAACCAAAATTACTTCCAATTTAACAATAAATATTATAAACAAACAACAGGACTCCCCACAAAATTAACGCTTACAGTAACATGATAAATAAAGCAATAAAATACACACAGGATAACAAACAAAAATTAAATGAAGAATTAGATAACATTACAAAAATAGCAATAGAAAATGGATACAACAAACACCTTATAAAAAATATATACAATAAATTCACAAAAAAACCTAACCTCAACACAACACTACAACCGGAACACGAAAATAATAAAAATAAAAAAATCTACCTAAAATATAAATATACCAATAACAAAATAGAAAAAATAACAAATATATACAACAAAGAATACTACACTCCAACTTACAAACCAAACAACAAAATAATAAAATATCTTAATAACCACATAACAAATTCAGAAAAACATAACCTATCAGGAATTTACAAAATCACATGCAACAACTGTAACGCTTTTTACATAGGAAAAACAACCAGAACATTTAAAATAAGATTTGAAGAACATTATAGAGCATTCAAAAACAAAAATTCTAAAGTATCAAATGTTGCAGCACACCTAATATCCCATAAACACGAAATAACAAATTACGAAAATAACCTAACCATACTGGAAATAAATAACAACCCAATAGAACTAAACTCACTAGAAAAATACCACATTTATAAAAACCTACACAACAACTTAATGAATCTACAAACAACATATACAGAAGACATACTATACAAAAATATCATACACTCAGATCAAGAAAAAGTGCGCGTTACGTCAACGAACACCGGCTTCACGGACGTAGCATCCACAGCAGAGAAAAATCAGTGATTCGACAATGGTCAACGACCGAAAGGTGCCTCATCACTCAAGGTAAAATTATTGCACTTAATGGTGGATAAAATTACTCACACAGTAATATATTAACTTCATATATATATATATATATATATATATATATATATACCAATATATTTTTATAACTTTGCAACATTGTTTTTTTGTATTCACTTATCACTTTCACTATATGTACCTAAACAAGAATCTTACTTGGTATTTATGTGAGTTAACTTTCAAAAATTGATAGTATCTCCATTGTCGAGCATCAACTGACCGGGGTAGAGTGCCAGGTGTGTGGAATTTCCGTTGTCACTTGGTGTACCGTTATTGTTCTATTTTCGGATTCACTGCACTGTGGGAGTCTTTTAAGTTTGTCTTGGGGTTAATTTTATACATATATATGTATTGTCTTGGCGGATATTTATATAAATCATCTAGAAACAGAACAGCGAACCAGAGATATATTAGCAGCGATAATGTTAATGACAAGGTCAAACCGCGTTACTCTCAGCATGCTATCCTGCGGAATACTATTTTCTAGTTCATAGCTGTTAGACATTGTGCCTCCAAGAAATATGCAGAAGGAAAGTAATAGAAAGAAAATTGTTGAATCAAAAAACGTTACTTTTTATACACCCTGATTTCACGATGTTTTCAATTCCTCTTCTCCAGGCTATATCATATAACTTCCAAGTTCGAAGAAAACAGTCACAAATTTTGTTGCAAAGGAGAGGGATTTTAAATAGCTGACACTAACAAAACCAAATGAACATACTTTCCTCAAACCACACTCAGCGTCTACATACCAGACAAGACATCAGTTGACCATCTTCTTCAGTAGTTATGATATATTGGCGGACCAGCCAGGTCTACTATGATCTGAGGCACTTGAAATGATCCATACACTCTATAAAAATGTTTAGGATGGGTCACTGGATTAGGACAATGGTGTATCGGGTGCAGGATACTAGAATGAATCTAACGGTGAGACTTCATTCCAATGAACTCAGCCTCTAACATGGATTCGGAACTACTAGCCTTAAGAGCAGCCCAACAAGCTGTACCTAACCTAACCCACCACTTACAAGCAAATATGCATATTTACTATTTACATACTCAAAATCTGCCCTTCAGTCACTAATGAGCAACTCTACAGGACCTTACTCATTTCGGACATCTGAGCCTAGGGAAACAATTCAGTTTGCAGAAATAGCAAAATATTCATCTTGCATGAAGCCGGCAAACCTAAACAAACATTCTTCAACTCACTGTAGAAGTCGCAAACAAAATCTTCAAGAGCATGTGGAAACAACGATGGGAGAGAGAATCAACTGGTCGCCACCTATTTAACTTCAACCCAGATTTAGCCACCGATGACAAATTTGGTGGGCTCTGGCAAAAGATATCGTCATTCATTGCCAGAGCAAGAACAGGTCACATAATAACAAAGAGTTACCTATTCAGATTCTATTTGACTGAATCCTCACTTTGCAACAAGGATGAGGAGACAGTTGAACAGGATATGTACTTAGAGATGAGATAGGAAAATGGTAAAATATTCTTATCAAAAAAAAATATTGGCCAGTAGCAGAAACGATTTACAGTGAATATCCGGGTAACAGCTACTCCTAGAGCAGTTACGAAGAATTTTAAGAGAGATTGGCCCATAACTACTGGGATTTGTTTTGCCTTTACCTTATTTTAAATGAGTATTTACTATCATTCACATTCATCGCTAAAACACTGCTCCTGAATAAACGATTACACACACAGAGAACTACCTCTGCTGGAGATGGTAGATGTTTAGGCATGAACTCTATGGTGTGAATCTCTTACCTGATGCAGAATTACGAGAGAGCTGATTCTAATTTGTCTATAGAGAAAGGAGTGTTCAAAGGAGAATCTCCAGGCAACCCAACAGTGAATATTTCGCCTTCCTTGTGTTTATACAACTGGAATTTTCTATTGGAAGCTACATTAGAAGACATTTTTGAAAATGATATTTCCAGTCCATAAACAATATGATCACTGTTTATGATTAATCTTCTATTTGGTTGTTTTATTTTTATGACTTGCAATGGAAGCAATGGTTCTTCATTATAAACAGAGGATTTCTGTGTATCCATTGTACAAGTAGGCGTCGTGGAAATACCAATGTTAGGAAATACAATTTTTGGTAGCATTCAAACTAGTTTTGGTAAAAGAATTACCTATTTTCTCATTGGTAGTCAGATAATTCATGTCCTGTGATACTAAATATTTTTAAAAGTTATCCCAGATTGCTTTTCTTATGATCCATTAAGAAAATCGAACATAATAGGGCTAGGCGTCATAAATAGAAATCTTATGAGGTATGTGGTCACTGCCATGGAGGTCGCACATTACTGACCATGAAAATCGAACATAATAGGGCTAGGCATCATAAATAGAAATCTTATGAGGTATGTGGTCACTGCCATGGAGGTCGCACATTACTGACCATGTAACACTTCATAACTCAATTACAAATCAAAAGGTCAACAGCTGTCCATCCACTGTAGACGCTGCTAAATGAGCAGGACACCCATCTTACAGCAAACATAAATCCAGTTCCAGTCTAATACTCTCAACAAGTTTTACAAACGGAATAGAGTTGGTAAATGACTTATTAGGTCTATTAAATGCGGAATGTTGAACGTTGTCATTCAGCGGTAAGTAGGTACAAGAGACAGTGAGTCTATACAGGACATCTGTTTGAATGGCTACCATTTGTAAATAGTTAAGTCTAGAAATACATAATCTATATAATCACAGGCTAGAATGGCTACGCCACCTCTGGCTTGATCTTCTATAACGAAGTCAGATGTAAAAACTGAATACTCCCTTACATGAAAATTTAGTGATTCATGGAGATATGTCTGTTGGAGACATACACCACTGGAGACACATGTCACATGATTACCTAGAGATTCTTTATCCCAGTAATGCTCTATTATATCACTGTGCTATTAAATGATTACATATCCCCTTGTTCAAGAATTTCATATCCCCTTGTTCAAGAACTGAATCTAAGTGTGTCCATGTAGGAGTAGGGTTTCCACCCCCTCCTTGAATGTTTTCTTGGCGCCAGATTCTGAAAATGCTGATTTTTCAGGTGCAAGGGCCTCTTTAGTTACACCTACTTTCTTTGTAGGATGATATCATGGCCTATGCCTGGGTAATATCTGCAGCTTTATTAAAACCTGGCAATTTCCTTGGTTTAGAATTAAAGGTCTTTGACAGGGATTTACACCATGTACAAAGTTTTCCACCAGAGGTATTAGCAACAAGGAGCAAATCATGGACTGAATTATCACACTGGCAGCAAGACGAAACAAGTATATTAACAGATTGACTGCTGCCCACGGCAAGTCCAACATTTGGCAGGAGCTGTTATTACTAATTAAAAAAACAAAGATATACCCTCATTAATAAAAAAATATAATGTTCAAAATCAGTTCAAAGATTAAATTATGTATTTAGCACTGTTACACACTGCTGCAAATGCATGTCCTTAAAATCAATGCTACCAACCGAATGACAATAATTTAGGTCGGGAAAAGTGTCCTGCTCACAGCACCGCTGGGGCGTCTGTGAGTGTGGGATATCCCATACTCAATGTGTTAATGGCAAAAGCCGAATTCCTTCGTTATAACTTTATTTTTGGCCAGATTAGCATGGTTCTTACAAGACCTAGTAGTTCAAGAAGCAGCATTTGTTCTATCGCTCTTTGGCCGAGCAATTTTGAAAATTCTCTTGCCTACAGAAAATGATACTGTCTTTAGCAGGGAAGCTTTCTTCTTGTAATAAAAAAAATTGGTACTGGGTGATCATCACTACAGTTGGCAGACCTTGGAAGATTAATGCAATTCTTTGATGGTATTGCCTCTAATTCGTTGACGCTACAAACACCGTTTCATGATTCACTTTTCTAATGGAATAAACAGAACCTCTTGTGCCTTGTTAATTAGAACGGGAGGCACTTTCAAAAGATCTTTTCCATCTTCTAGAGATATAAAAACTAAAAATTTTTGGTGATGGGAATTTAGGTATCAACTTCAGACAACAATTTTTTTCAAAAGACTTACTGGGTGAATCCTAACATAGCCTATTTCCTAAAACCATGATTAATGTTTGTATTTTGTCCATAAAGATACGAGGGCTATTCAGAAAGTAAGAAACGTTTCTGTCTGATGCCACTAGGCGCCCGCCGATCTCGTACATTTTGGTGCGTGCGCACTCGGTAACTCAGTTGACGTCCAGCCATGACAACGGGAACATTTCCGCGTTGCTCGTTTTTTCGCAATTTCAACTGAAGATGTGCACTGTGATTGAATATCCCGCCAGTTGTGAGGTGCGGTCAGTGATACGGTTTTTGTTGGCAAAAAACTTAAAACCGATAGACATTTATCGCCAAGTGTGTGAAATTTAAAGAAACAACATAATGAATGAAAATTCTGTGTGCATTCAGTTTAAAAATGGCCGATAATTCACGATAATGGAGCTTTCGCTTTCTTTCCCACAAGTTTCAAGGACTTTGTTGTTTGAAATTGTCACACAAAGGGTTAGGCTACTACAAATTTTGTGCAAGATGGGTGCCGAAAATGCTCACTGACCACCATAAAGGTCAGCGAATGGAGGCAAGTTTGACACTTCTGGATGCCTACGACAGACATGGTGATTCACTACTAGATCGCATCGTAACTGATGATGAGACATGGGTAAAACACCTTAATTGCGAAACGAAATTACAGTCCATGGAGTGGAGGCACACAAGCCCCCCAAAAAATCAAGAAAATGTTTGCAAACGTCAGCAAGGAAAATTATGGCGACGGTTTTTTGGACAGGCAAGGTGTGCTTCTTATTGACTTTCTTGAACGTGGTGCAACAATAAACTCTGATCGGTACTGTGAAACTTTGCGCAACCTTAGGAGAGCAGTTCAAAACAAGCGCTGAGGGAAATTGATGTCAAAAATTTTGTTTGTGCATGACAATGCCGACCTCACACAGCAAACCGCACCAAAGAACTCTTTGACTCTTTCAAATGGGAGGTTTTTCCTCAACCGCCCTATAGTCCTGACCTTGCACCAAGCGATTTTCACTTGTTTCCAAGAATGAAGACCTGGCTAGCAACACAGCGCTTTGATGACGACACGGAGCTCAAGGTGCGCACACTGAGTGGCTGAGATCGCAGGCGGCAGACTTCTATGATGAAGGAATTTCAAAGCTTGTTCACCGCTACGATAAGTGTCTCAATTTCTTTGGCAACTAAGTAGAAAAGTAGTATTTTAGTTGCTCTTTCAGATGTATATAATAAAAATTTGTTATTGTACTTATTTTTTTTTTTAAATTCAAAAACGTTCCTTACTTTCTGAATAGCCTTCGTATTTAGCATGAACATAAAAGTTTTAACTGTATTTGTTTATAACAACTTGAAGCAACTGAGTATACTTTTTATTTTAAATTAATAAAAACCTCTTAATAAAAAAGTTTTAAATTCTTTATTATAAAAAATATGTGTTTAGTGTAAAAGTATAAAACGTACCTGAAATTGGACAGCTACTGCAGAATATTCAGGCATATTTGCAACAATCATTTCTTGTGTAAGTTCCAACCCCATGTAATCATTCAGAGCGGGATATAGAACTGCAGAGGACTGTGGTGTGATTGGATAAGGTAAAGGTGCATTTGTAGAAGTAAGTTGAGTCATACCCGGGTAGTTGGGAGCTTGAGGAGATCCATAGTGTTGAGATTCTAGTTGAAACTGCGCCTGAAAAAAATTGATATTGATGTATTAACACTGAAAAAATAAACATTTAAAACGCTTTAAAAAAAGTTGCTTGTAGTAATCATCTTGAATTCACTAACTAAATTATAAGTAATTATTGCATAACCGAGTGAATACTTTTGAACTTACTTGTTGATGCATTTAGAAACAATGATTTCATTGACAAACCTGACACCCCACTACAGATGATCGCTCAAGGTTGCTGGATTTATTATATGATGGTTGTTTACTACCAAGGGTTGTTTATTGTATAATGGCATAAGGTGCTATATTCAAAGTGTGTGTGGTCATTCAAAATATGTTGTTTTTGTGTTGTGTGATGTTTGAACCTTCAATTTTTTCTATAGTGGTTAGATTTTTACTATGGTTTAACATGTGAAGAAAATTTAAAATATCTATACTAATTTAAATATTAAACCATAATAAAAAACTAACCACTACAGAAAAATATTCAAATATCACACAACACATAAACAACATATATTAAACGACCACACACACACTTTAAATCTAAAACCTTATTCCATTGTATACCAAATAACCTGTTTAACCCAAAGCCCCCTGATAAATCATATGTTCAGCAACCTTGAGCGATTGCCACCAGTAGCAGATCAGCTTCATCAATGAAATGATTGTTTCGAAACTTGTCTACAAGTAAGTTCAAAAGTGTTCACTTAATTATGCAATAATTACTTATAACTTTTAAAAACATAAAATTTAAGTCATTAATAAGACTGAAAATTAGATAAGTACATGTTTATTATTATTTATTTTGAATAAATTAATTTTTCTCATACTTCTTACTGTTAATGGAAGATTTTCTCTCTACCATCCAAATTTTATTAAGGTTTCAACTTACAAAAATTTAACTACAAAATAATTCGATACAAAGTAAATATAATTTAATACATTTCAACTTGATATTGTACAATGTAGGACCTAAAATTATAGAAATCTTCTTACTCAAGTTTTATTAGACATTTGTTATATATTGTATAGAAAAGGCATCAACCCATGCACTATAGAGCATAATATACCCTTATTATAATAACTTTACATTATTAAATTTAAAAAATACAAGATCTGTTAAAGACTGAACTTTTTTTTAATTGCACCCAAATCATGTACAGTTTCAATTTTTAGGCCATGCTGTACAATGAGACAAACTATGACACATGCCTTACTACATATTTTGTTCGGGTAGCATACAAAGATAGTTAAGTAAACACCTACAGTCAGCACTCAGCAAATTATTGAGAAAGTGAATATGAAGGACATTATTTTCCTCAAAATTTGGCTCCAACCCATTGCGGTTTATGGATTAGGTCAGCTAGTTACAATTTATTAGTACCAGGTATAAAGACTAACCCAGCTAGTTTTGAATGTCATCATTGTTTTATTGATTTGTTTGCTTCAATAAAGTTTATTTTCTGATTTGTCACGCACAAGACTAACGTCTGTGTTTTATAAAGGATATTTATCGACTCTCGATACTTACAGCATAAATAAAGAAAGATATTTATGACCCAATGACCTTCTATCAGATTTCCAAACATAATAGATCGCCTCAGCAGTTTTTATGTCAACTGGAGTGAGAAGTTCAATATAGATTTTAGTCGCTGTCGGTCAGTAGTAGTCGCTGTCGGTCATGTTTTTATAATTAGTGTATTATTACGTACATATTTAATGAACAATAATAGTGGGAACCTAAAATCTAAAGCAAACTTCAAACCATAAGTATTCATTTTTTTACTAATTACAAAAGCACATAGTAATTAAAAGGGATGGGCCGATTCCTAAAATTTTCGATTCCGATTCCGATTCTAAAATTTTCGGTTCGATTCTCGATTCTTTCAAGTTATATTAGCTTACATTCTAGTTCTCTAATAATTAATTTAGTTAACATCTTGGTCATATGGCAAAACCTTTTAAAAGTTCTGTTTTAATGTAATAGGCTACACAAAACCTTCAACCTTGATTTATCAATAGGAATTTTTAAAAGCATAAAAACATATCAGATTAAAGTAATGACTTATTTTAAAGTTAAAAATGTTAACTTTACTTATTTTATGATGTTTAAAAAATTCCTAAGCCTATTTACATTGTCTCCCAAACAAAACAAAAATTAAAAACAAACGAACAACATAAAAAGTAAAAAATTAATACAAATAGGATAGTTTTTAATATTTAAAAGTTTGGCAGGTAATGTACGTTTCTGTTCACAAACACAAGCATTTGAAAACGTTGTGGGTGAAGCTAGTTTCATCGCTAGTCACATATAGCTCCTGAAGTTGAGAAAGGTTTTTCAGAAAACACTGTCGCGAGTGGGCAGACAGGTATTTTATTGCCATTGCATTTAAATGAGGGTATTTGGCACTTTGTACTGCCAAATACTTCCCAACATCACAATCTGGACTGGCTAATGGTTCCCCCAGACAATTGTTTACTTCTTCTTCTACTGTCAATTCCCCTGGGGTACCTTCTTCCCCAACATTCTGGATTAGTGGGGCATACCTTCTCCACATCTGGTGGGACTTTTTTTTCTGCAGGTGTCTGGAACAAGTGCAACTGATTCAGGCCTATTTTGTATTTATTACTCAATCCCAGTTGATTTTTAACCGACTATCACTTGTAGGTCCTGTGTCTGAGGATAAAGTTTCTTCAAGTATAGATCTTTTTGTTGATAAATTTGGGCAAAATGAATGTTGTTTAAGTGCTTTTTCATATTTGATATATTATGTGGTTTTCCACCGCCAGTTTCTGTTAACCGTCATCGAATTGACGCGACGGCCAGTACCCTGAACCGAATAGCGGGCCTCTTAACGCTTTATGTTTATTAGTACTACTCAGCTGGTGTTGCTACTTTTGGAAAAATTAAGGCACAGTAATTAACAACAAGCTTCACACTACTTACAGATGTATTTACGATGGTTTTTGTTTGATAGATAAACGCCGACGGGATTAAAAACATGATGTTATTCTAAGAGCTTTTTGTCCATAGTTACGGGCCGACACACATATTTGTTATAACGTATTGTAATGATTTTCACTACTGTTTTCAAAATTTCACAAAACCTTAAAAGTAAGTCGGAAATATTGACTAAATATTTAGTTGTAAAATAATCCTTAAAAACGGACTTTGTGAAAGTTAAGTACAAACATTGATACACTTAGATAAACTCATCCTTACTAGGAAATAAATTATAATGTAAATTCCTTAACAAGTAAATTATTTGGTGTTAAAACTTTTACTTAATATGAATCTTGGATAGTATTTACTGGACCTAAAGCATTACTTATCAGAGAGAGAATATATTACACTTTAGTTCTATATTCAAAATATTTATAAACTCACAAATCAATCACATGTGACACGTTTACGTGTCTTAATGATAGGCGCAAAAACACTTTTATCACCAGTCAGTTTATTATTTGGGTAGCCGGGACATGAAATTATGGTTTTGTTGTTTCTTGCTAACACAAAACACAAAAAATATCAAAACAGTGTTGCACAGATAATAAAATTTAATTAAATCAAAAACAATGTCGGGTAAATTGGTCCGACGGAGTTTATTTACGTTTCATTTACGGTAGGAAAAAACTATGTTGGGCCAGTTGGTCCGACACGTATTTTTATAAATATTATGATGAGAAACGTATATTCATACTTAGATATGATAGGGGAACAAAGTATAAGAACACATGATTTAAAAATGAGTTTAAAATATTTTGGCAATTCTCTATGAAAACGCGATATTATGGCCGGTAGCTAAAGTATTAAGGAACAGTGACGCGTTCGCTTTGTTTGTTAAACTACACGAACTATTTCACCTGTAAGTTTATATTACTGCACATTATTTTGCTACATTTTTAGCTACTGTGCGGATCTGTTTATTATGTAATAAATAGTTTCATTTGCTATTACAATCGTGTTTATTTTCTTTTCGCTCCGAAATATATTACATTACCGTGAGAGTGATATCTGTCTATAATATAATTTATTGAGGTTAAGTTTCGGAGGAATAATACGGTGTTTCTGTTATCCGTCTATTCGCTCAACCATCATGGTCACGGTTAATCGAGTTTTTACTGTACTCTTTTGTGTTTTGTTCTGACATCTATAAATCAGTGACAGTAAGACACGTGGGGGAGAGAGAGAGAGAGAGTATCGAACCCGCTCTAGTGAGAGAGAGAAAGACGAGCGATGTCAAACGACCAGAAATGGTTACGATCTTGATTGCTGTTGCTTCATAAATAATGATATTTTTGTTATATTTTCGTTTACATTAATCATTTAATTCATTCAAATCAACCAATACATAAATAAGATATA
Source organism: Prosapia bicincta (assembly GCA_036971475.1). Taxonomy (NCBI): domain Eukaryota; kingdom Metazoa; phylum Arthropoda; class Insecta; order Hemiptera; family Cercopidae; genus Prosapia; species Prosapia bicincta. Next base: position 36,406,331 of record JBAIZL010000001.1, read on the forward strand.
GTTGGTAATTAATTATTTTTCCAATAAATTACTCCACACACATATCTTAATAGTTAACAAAATAGGAATCGGAATCGACACTTTTATGATGAAGAATCGAGTATCGACGATTCCTCAATACCACCTAGAATCGACGATTCCTGGAATCGAGAATCGGAATCGGCCCATCCCTAGTAATTAATAATAAACAACTAAGATAAAAAATAAATTTAAAAAATTGCTCCTGTATAAAAAATGTTTTTTTACACAAAACTCTATTTTGTTGAGACTCAATATGCATGCCTAATATCTCTGTCAGTAACAGAACCAAATCTTAATCTTGTTTACTCTACTACCTCCCCCACAGTTAAACAACAATTTCTAAACATTGCAAATTGCACACCATCAATCATTTTATTGTCTGTTTATGTCAAGGGTAGTCCTGATCTTTGATTTTTCCTCGAACAATGATTTTTTTAATTGAATTGTGTCAACTATTGTAACAACATGTTTGGCTCATAAACTTCCTCCTGAAAAGCAATGTTCAAGTTTCAGAAAATATTCACCAATGTTAATGCGAAATCTAATGATACAACATTGCTTCACAAGTTCTTCATTTTCTCTTTCTCAATAATTGCCCGAGAGCTGACTGCAGATTTAATTAACTGTCTTTGTAGACTAACTGAGCAAAAAACAGCTCAATATGGTAAGTCTCTCTTTTAGTTTGGAAATAATTCCGATCGGTAAATCATAGCATGCCAATTTAAACTGTACATTATTTATATTCACTTATAAAAAAATCTACCTTTTTTCAGGTTAATGCCAGATCACAGACCAATTCATAGTTCTACAACACTCTACGTTTCGAATTTTTTTCCGTAATTATTTTTCAAGAGCTCAATTTTATTACTCTGATATTACCCATAGCTTACAATTTATAAAATTGTAAAGTGTGTACAATTTATAAAAAAAGGGTGTATGTTTCTGTGATTTGTCTGTTTTATTGTGATAAAAATTTGACTTGTAAGTGTGAATATTTAAGAGTTATGTATTGTTTGGTTTTTAATATGTCTAATGTATTGTTATGAATTTTATAAATTGTAAGCTATGGTTAATATTAGATTAATAATAAGTTCTTGAAAAGGAATTTCAGAAAGAAATTCAAAATGTAGAGTATTGTAGAGGCATGAATTTGTCTGTGATCTCTCATTAACCTGAAAAGTTAAAAAGTTATTAACAGACATTAAATAAAAAATCAACCTTGTTGAACAGAAAGATATGAACGCAATTAGCAACACAGAATACATAATATAATATAATCCTATAACAAAATAAATTTATTTTCAGCTTATCCTTAATTGAAGTGAATATACAGTATAATATATCTCAAAATTTAGGAAATTGCATTTCAAAATTATTTAAACATAACCCTTAAATAAAATTTAAATAAGGAGAAAAAAGATGTATGGTATCACTGTTATAGAAGTGGATAAGGATATGAATAAATTCATGAAAGTTTACATGTGTTGTGTAACCAATTATTTTATTCCTTAATAAAAGAGTCTGTAGCGATCCTACTGAAGTTTACACTTTAAACATGAAGAATATATAAACTGTGTTTTTATAGATATATTTAAAGTTTAACAGTATCAATTACCTGCTAAAATATAGCATGAATCTAAACACACACACACACACACACACACACACACACACACACACACACACACACACACACACACTCTCACACAAACACGCACATGCACACACACACGCACACACACGCGCACACACACGCACACACACACACACACACTTATCTATGTAATCATTATATCCTATTCTCAATAGTGTTTATAAATACAGAGCCACTTACACTAAAATACATATTTTACAAATCTTACCCTAGATAGTTGATCAACCTTCATATCTTCGAGTGATGGATACAGCGACATTTTTATAGATAGACTGTAAACAAACAAAGAAATTATAAAAATATACAGAACTCCAAAAACAAAATGTTTAATGTTGCACAAATCTTATTGATATCCCTTGGCGAAAACCCACTACTTACTGATACTTTTCAGCAGACATGCTTCATACTGATCAGTACACTACTCATGCTGAGAGTCACGGACAAGACTCGGGTGTGTTTCATTATTGGAGTCTGTTGTATTTTGTAATAGGTCATTCTTCATGGAGTGATTGTTAATGTGTTTGAAAATAATGTTTGATTGTTTTGTCATTTAAAATGTTTTGTGGTTGGTTTTTGTGATGTTTCTATACTTTAAAGTTTTCTGTTGTGTTTTGAAGGAATGTAGAACTTTTAGATTTGTGACAGTTTTGTTGAATGTGTGAATGTTCTGTATATGAATAGTGATGTTTGATTTGGAGAGTGAAAACTTTGCACAATCAATGCACAGTTACACAGTACAATTCAGCCATGAAAACTCCTGACAGACATGACCATTTAATATATTATTCACTTGAAAAAAAAACTTTGAGGTAGTATAAAACAATATTTATTCATACTCATGACTGTCATAAATGCTTCCACACGGTACCTATTAGAAAATGGCCAACAGGATATTCTTGTACAACTATAGATTTGGTGTTTTATTATACTGACCACAAACCTACAGGGAACAAAGAAGGTGGAATATGGTAACTCTGATGGTTTTGTTTGTATCAGTAATGAACAACCCCCTCTATTTCCCATCGTCTCCTGATCCCTCCCTAGACGCAATAACAGACAGTGCATTCCGTCATCCGTCCCTATAAATGATTATCAAAAATAAGAGAAACGGAGGTATAGCCCGTCACCAAAGCAGGATACATGTGGTGGTCGGCAGTGTCAAGCATCGACTTAGCCAACATCATTAACATTGGGCGAGACAGTCAACCCACAAATAAGTGTATAATATTATAATATAATGTTTTGTAAGTTGTTTATTTTGTCATTAAAGAGTTATGTTATCACTGTGTTATTGGTTTATATACATTCTACCTTTGGTTGTTGTAAACTGACAATATTAACATACATTCTCTATAAGTTTGTGGTTGGTATAATACCAAAGTACCTTAGATTTCAGCACACTGAAGAAGTTTTGCCTTCCAAATCTAAGCCTCTAGTGATAACTCTAATGAACAGATACTCTGGTCCCATTGAACTCCAAGAGATTAGAACAAATATGGTAATTGTGAGAATGAGGGGCCACCTGAAATTAAAATTGAAAATTGTTCAAAACCACAAAATAGGACAATATGCACAAGAATTTTTTCATTTTACACGTAAAGTTATTTCTTATCAATTTAAAGTAGGGTAAAAAATTAAGTGGGGAGTAGTAAGTTGTGCATCGTCCGTGGAGTGATACAGTGACATCACAACTGCAGTTGGCGTTTTAGCAAGGTAAAGTATTAAAATTACAACCAAATCTATCTTGACTGAAGACTCTATAGGTATATTTCAATATACATATGCAAAAACCATAAAAATTAAGCCAAACCATTGTTTCTCAAATATCTACACAAACATAAGGTATATATAGATAGTGTGACGTCATTGTATCACTCCGCAGATGTTGCACACCTTACCACTCCACACTGAATTTTTTACCCAACTTTAAATTCATAAAAAATAACTTGCCGTGTAAAATAATTGAAAAATTCTTGTGTATATCATCCTATTTTGCCGTTTTAAACAATTTTCAATTTTAATCTCAGGTGGCCCCTTTTTCTCACAAATACCAAAAATATAAAATATCTTTTAAAAATAAAAAATTGGTATTTATTTCCTGTAACCACATGTACGATTTTAGTGAAAATAAATTATACCGGCTGAAGCGGAAAGTCATCAGGGATAGGAAAAAAAATGATTACAATTCTCGTTCATACCCCAAAAATTAACAATTTTGGAAAATTGTAATTCCACCCATACGTGGTGCTAATAGTGTTGGTAAAAATGCAATTGCTCACCCCCAATGCAATGCATATAAAATGAATCAAAAACATGTCCTGCAGTTATATTAATAATTATTGTTTGTTATTGCCACAGAAGGTTAATTTTATATGCCTATGAAGTATCCAGTTGGGATAGATTTGGTTGTCATTTTATATGTTTAACAAAATCTATACATGTAAGGCTAGAATATAGATCATGTGACATTACCTGGCAAAAACATTCAAAGGTAATGTATAAAATTACCTTATATAGCATCAAATCTATCTTGACAGGACACTCTACAGGTATATTTTAATATAGGTATATAGTAATGTATAAAATTACAACCAAAACTATCCTAACTGGAGACTTTATAGGTATATTTATAACTACAACTATATAGGTGGTGCCGCTGATATGCGGATGTAGTACTTCATACTTCTCCGCACTGAATTCTTTACCCTAATTTAATTTGATAAAATGGTATTTATTTCCCTGAGAAAGTGTTTTCAAATATTTCTCTCTGATGACTTCCTGTGTCGCCCAGTATAATTGTTTTTGCTGAAATCATGGACAGGAAATAAATACCGAGAAATCTCTTGATTTTACCATTGATAAAGAAGTGCATACAAATAGAGAACTTTTTTGTAAAAGAGTTCTACCTATTTTTTGTGAATAGTTCCTTCAGGAAACTTATGGATGGTTATATAACATCAAGTTACATTGAGTAACATTTGTTTCCTTTTTTTTAAGCCCAACCCTATTTTCACAGACACTATGAAGTAGTTAAGTATGAAGTAATTAAAAGTAGATTTGTTTTATAAAAAACAAATTCAGTTTAGAGAGTTTATCCTCCTATCCATTCTGGTTATGTAATTTTTCAAATTTGAAGTACTACTTATGCTTTATGACATTTAAAATCACATTATTCATGTTTACCATTTATTTATCAATAACATATTTATAAAATAAAAATTTACAACAGTTATTTTAGCTTCATGGTAGGTCAAAGAATACATGAATTTAGCCTTTGTGACAGTGTTACAAACCAGAATGCCTCAACCAAAGGTGATTCACACAATTGCAACACCACAAGCATTAATAGTTTGGGGCAGAAAAAATTTATTGCTTAAAATACTGAAATGTGGAAAATACGGAAATGTAAAAATTATAAATTATTCTTATCAATTTAAATAGGGTTTTAACTTTTTTATCATCACACTAAAACATTTGGTAAATCAGATTCTTCAAATTTACTCAAAATATACCAATCCATCTACAATGGTCTCAATGCATTTTATTTACATTAGCCAATCAACAAAAAAAATGATTTGAGTCACTAAGCAACTAATTTGCATGTTCAACGTTAAAAAAACATCAATTAAAAAATTACTGATTTCTATTCAGAAAAGTTACCAGTTGCATAACAAAATAAGAGTATAAATTTTGAGAAAGCTTAAATACGACAGTTCTAAACACTATCTAGCATATAAATAGTTACACTAAATATAATTTTAAAACACAAATTATTTTACCCACTCACCAACTTTAAAACACAATTTATAATAATCACAACTCAATATTTCAGAACTGCCAAGTTACAATTTACAGAATATCAACCCAAAAATATTTCTTATCAGCTGTTTCTGTGTCTGCTTTTCCACAGTATTATTCATGACATGAGTCATAATAATCATATAACTCACTAAACTCTATAACCACTGGTGACCTAATAATCATGTTATTTGATATCTGATTTTAAATATTATAGTACTATTCGTGTTCGTCTTATGTAAGCAAAGTCACTATAATCTCTAACGTTGAATTGATTGTTAATTCATAAAAGAATTTGGAATAATATGTCATTAATTAAACCCATTTCTTTAAAACAATATTTTATAAAATTATCTCCCTTGATTACATTTAATAATTTTGAAATTATGTTTTTCCATAAAGTGATTTGGTTTTATTGATTTTAGTAAATTTTTGTCTGAGCTCAATTCTTAATACCTAATTCAATAATATTTGTAAATTTTATTGACCATTCTGATCTGCAAGACGGTAACGTTTTTTATTATATTATTTGATTACATCATCACGTGAGCTACTACTTTTTAACTAAAAACGCTTTTTACTCACTTAAACAATAGTTTATAACTATCCGAAAGTTCATATGTCTCAGAAAGTTTCAACAAATTTACTAAATATAAAGTTCGGATAGTCATAAACTATTGTTTAAGTAATTAATAAGATTCACCGAACGTAATGGACTACAAAATTCAAGAATTTAAAAACACTTGTAAATATGAGTTACAGTCCAAGTTGGCAATCAGACGCATGTCCTCAAACGGCTGTCCTAAACAATTATAAAAGTAAGTGCTACTACAGGCAAGTGTAACATATTTATGAGTGTTTTTTTGTTATTTATGAAATAAATATTGAAGTTCGACAGGTCTCTTTCCTAATAATTTTAAACTTAATAGTTGTGCCTGATCGTTATGTGTAGCAAAATCCATAAGTAGGATTATACAATAATTTAAAAATGTTATCAGTAGCTTTCATTATTGAATTATTCGGGCAAGATTCTTGTGATTTTAGTATAATTTGTTTTTTTTGGATATAGAGATATATTTATCACACACGTGCTCAAGCTAATAATTTGTATGTACGAGTATATACATAATACATTATTACAAATATTTCAAGTACAAGAATAATTTTAATTTATACATTTTCAAATCAAAGCTTTCTGCTAATAGAATAAGTATTAGCATCTTCAGGAAAAGCAATGATATAAGAATATTCAATAAATTATTCTTATACTTGTACTTCTCTCGTTTTTTTCATTGATACACGTGCATATTATTTTTCATTAATCCTTAAACAATAGTTTATGACTATCCGAAATTTAAATTTTGTAAATTTGTTAAAACTTACTGAGACAGAACGTTTTCGATCGCTATGTGGCGATCTTCATCAGTATCTGAAATAAAATCAAGAATATTATTTTTGAATTTTGTAGTCCATTACGTTCGGTAAATCTTATTTTAACTTTAAAATTATTACCATTAACAATGATAATATTATTTTGTTATATATACGTGTGTGTGTGTAAACATTTTCCCTCTTACCGAAATTATATTATACATAGTTTTAATAAACACCTTATACATTAGAAAATTTATAATTTTATATAGAAATTATTCAAATACTCTAAAGTTAGTATGTAAATTTAATACTCAGTATATTTAAATCAATTGTGCGATAATATATAGGTGCTTTGGTAGCCACTTCCGTTAGATTTCTTTGCTCTGTCCTAATTTGTTGAACTGTGAGTGGGTTGAATAACCAGTGGGTTGTAATTTTCATTGTGTTATTTTGCATGTGATGTTATAAGTTTCGTTATTAGTTAACATCTTTATAAAGTGATAATAATGGGAGATTTCGCAGGTTCTTTAGCTTTCGATGAGTATGGACGTCCATTTATTATTCTTAAAGATCAAGACAAACAGAGACGATTAACCGGCAACGATGCTATTAAATCTCACATTTTAGCAGGGCGTAATATTGCTAGTATTTTACGTACATCACTTGGCCCCAAAGGACTAGATAAAATGATGGTATCCTGTGACGGCGATGTAACTGTTACAAATGATGGAGCTACAATTTTAAAACTTATGGATGTTGACCATGAAATTGCAAAGTTAATGGTGCAGCTTTCACAATCACAGGATGATGAAATTGGAGATGGTACAACAGGAGTTGTTGTTTTAGCAGGCGCTTTGTTAGAAGAAGCAGAACATCTTTTAGATAAAGGTATTCATCCGATCCGTATTGCAGATGGGTTTGAGCTAGCGGCTCAGTGTGCTGTTAAACACCTTGAAAAAATTGCTGATAGTTTTCCTGTTGATCAGTCTGATCTAGAACCATTAATTCAAACTGCTATGACAACTCTTGGTTCCAAAATAGTCAATAAATGTCATCGTCAGATGGCTGAAATTGCAGTTCAAGCTGTAATAGCTGTTGCAGATTGGGAGAAAAAAGATGTAAATTTCGAACTAATCAAAGTTACAGGAAAAGTTGGCGGAAAGTTGGAAGATACAATGTTAGTGCATGGAGTAGTAGTAGACAAAGATTTTTCTCATCCGCAAATGCCAAAATTATTGAAGGATGTCAAACTAGCTATTTTAACATGTGCGTTTGAACCCCCAAAACCTAAAACAAAGCATAAGTTGGATGTTACTTCTGTAGAGGATTATAAAACACTTCGCCAGTATGAAGCCGAGAAATTTACACAGATGGTTGACCAAGTTAAAGAATCTGGTGCAACTTTAGCAATTTGTCAGTGGGGCTTTGATGATGAGGCAAACCACCTTCTTTTACAACGAGAATTACCTGCTGTTCGTTGGGTAGGTGGACCTGAAATTGAGTTAATTGCAATTGCTACTGGAGGGCGAATTGTTCCAAGATTTGAAGAACTCTCCCCTGATAAATTAGGTTTTGCTGGAGTTGTTAGGGAAATTAGTTTTGGTACAACAAAAGACCGTATGTTGGTAATTGAAGAATGCAAAAACTCTCGAGCTGTTACTATTTTTATTCGAGGAGGAAATAAAATGATCATTGAAGAAGCTAAACGGAGTTTACATGATGCATTATGTGTTGTAAGAAATTTGGTTCAAGATAATAGAATTGTCTATGGTGGTGGTGCAGCAGAAATTTCTTGTGCTATTGCTACATCTCAAGAAGCTGATAAGATATCTTCACTTGAACAATATGCATTTAGAGCTTTCTCTGATGCTTTAGAAAGCATACCTTTAGCCTTGGCTGAAAATTCTGGATTGTCCCCTATACACACTTTAACAGAAATAAAGGCACGTCAGATTCAAGAAAACAACCCTGCTCTAGGAGTAGACTGCATGCTGCATGGAACCAATGACATGAAGAAACAACATGTTATAGAAACTTTACATAGTAAGAAACAACAGATTATTTTGGCAACTCAAATGGTAAAAATGATATTAAAAATTGATGATATTCGTTCTAATGATGAAAAGGGTATGTAAGTTAAAGTTAATTAAGTACGCCTTAAAACAGATAAATCCAGATTTTTCTTTATTATATGTAGTGCTACTAACACATTTTTCTCTATATTGAATAAAAGCTTTTTGGATTTATAATTCATTAAATATTTTTTAATTAATTCATTAATGTGTTATTGGTTTAAAACTTCAAATAAATGCAAATATTAATAGTATTGTTAATTTTCATTTCATAATTAATTTTTACAAATATTTCGCAGTTGTGTCTTTAAGTTATGTTTAAAGTTACTTTAAATAATTTGTTGGTTAATATTTTCTATTTTTATAAAGCATTTTTAAACAAATCTGATTACATGTAAAGCCTTTTTTCATTATTTGACTGTTTAATCAATAAATAACAATAAAAGCTGCAAAAGTTATTATCCTTTTAAAGTAGTTACCAAGTATTAATCTAAGTATTTATAGATGCTAATTATTTAGTTCTACCTGAGGAAAGTTTTAGCTATTCCACATTAACTTATAGTATATTATGACTATTTGAACTGTTTCCCTGAGTTCATAGCATTAATAAAGTTTTTTATAATTGAACTTATCCTAACTGGACATTTTGAATATTGTAAAATAGCTATGTTATATAGTAATATATAAAAGAACCTTACTTTGGTAAAAATATAGTGTTAGACATTTGTTAAAAAAAAATTTTTTTTTTGAATTACTCGTTTCAATACGCAGAACACAAATATCAACTTTTTTTGCAGAAAATACGGAAAGTTACTTTTTTCACCTTTTAAACGTTAGTCTGTAATGGCATGTAGGCCTACAGGAACTGGGCGCACAGTAGAGCACATTGCTCTACGTCTAGATTTGTTTGTAATTTTATATATTACTATATACCGTTATTAAAATATATCTACTAAGTATCCAGTCAGGATAGATTTGGTTATAATTTTATTCAACAATACTATCTACCTATATTGAAGTATATCTACAAAGTATTCAGTCAGGATAGATTTGGTTGTAATTTTCTACATCGGCAATAAGTCTAAATATTTACCAAAATTACAACCAAATCTATCCTGACCGGATACTTCATAGGTATATTTTAATGTAAGTAAATAGCAATGTTGTTTAAAATTATAACCAGAAGTTTAATATTTAGATTTTAAGTTTAATATAAAAATAAATTGACTTTGGCGTAGTGCAGTGCGCTGTAGCTACTGCACGACCAGGCCACAATATACATGCCATTTTAGGTTAATATTTAAAAAAAAATTGACTTTTTGTATTTTCTGCGGAAAAAAGTTTATATTCGTATTCTACACTTTTAAAGGAGCAATTAAAGAATTTTTGTTTATACAACGTCAGTAACACTTGTTTGCGCTATGCATCCCTCTACAGACTAACATTTAAAATGTGAAACAAGTAACTTTCTGTTTTTTCCGCGGGATAAAAAGTCGATATTCGTGTTCTAAACATTAAAACAAATAATTAAAAACAAAATTGAAAAAAAGTCAATAAAACTATATTTTTATCCTTACTTTATATAGAAACTATAGTTTTATATAGTTTAGTACATTAATGTTTCTATAATTTGTTTAAATTTTAATTGCAGTCAATATTTATGATATGCAAAAAAACCTGGTAATTATTAAGATCGCAGATTATTGCTCCGATCGACGAAAATTGTTGTTTCCTGATCAATATGACCTTGCCGAGCAGGAATCTGAAGTTTTTTTAAAATTCCAAACACATTAAAAAAATAATAATATCCTAACCTAACCTGACCTGACCAGGTTTTCTTAAGTTGATATGTGTTTGCCATTAAAAATAACCTCAGATTCGTGTTCAGTAAAGTCAAATCTATCGGGAAAAAAAATTTTAATCGATCGGAGCGTTAGTAAGCACCTCAGTCAGGTCAGGATAGGTTAGGTAATTATTTTTTTAAATGTAAATATGAGTTTTCAGTAAAACAAACTTCAGATTCGTGTTCAGCAAGGTCAAATTGATCAGGAATAAAAAAAATTTTGCTGATTGGAGCGGTAGTCGCTGATCTTAATAGTTACAAAAAATCTCTTATTTTATAATATATTTTTGAGGATTATAGTGTATATATGTATGATAAATAATTAAAATCCAGAGTGCATCCGTTCATTTTGTAGTGTACAATATCGCAGTCTGATGTTTTGCCAGAGTCTCATCTAGAATCGATGAGGAGGCAGTTGATTCGCAATTTAACTCACCTTATCGATGTTATATTAAATTCTGGCTAAAAGTCGGAACTGCAATTTTATGCACTACAAAATGAATGGATGTAACTTGAGTATTAACTATTCATCATATTTTCTATCTATGAAGGAATACTTCAACATTTTTCCGTGAAGGGACAATAATAATTATTGAATTTTGTAGTCCATTACGTCCGGTGAATCTTATTAATCACTTAAACAATAGTTTATGTCTATCCGAACTTTAGATTTTGTAAATTTGTGTTCTGTTTTTTATGTGTGTTTCTGTGTTTGAGTTTTATGGATTGTCTTGTCTTGATCATTTTGTCCATGTATTTTGCTAAAAACACAAAGTACAAACATATTAAACGAACAAACACAATACAAATCACACATACTCTTGGATACTATCGAAAACCTCGAAAATCTGTAAAACCGTCACCGCTTGACCAAACATCTCCAAGCAGAAGACACTGATGAAGATCGGCACATAGCGATCAAAAACATTCTGTCTCAGTGAGTTTTTAAAAATTTACAAAATTTAAAGTTCGGATAGTCATAAACTTTTGTTTAGGTGATTAATAATAATTATACCAGAATATACAAAATTTTCAATATAACAGGTCTGTTTAAACTTCTAATATTGCAATACAACTGACACTCAATGCTAGAATGCTGCTGAAACCTCATTTGAGAATTGTGATCCCCCCCCCCTCACATCCTCAATTTAGACAGATTTTACAAATTCTAACCTTTTTGTTAAATATTCGTCACTTGTATTCTAGCCCTACTCACTAAAAAATAATTTTGGTTCAGGTTCAGCTGGTGCCAGTTGTATCTTAGCCTGATTCAACTGCCTCTCTGCATCACAGTACTCTACAGCCTTTCTTTGTCAAGTATTAGGCATGACCTTTTCCTTCTTTAGAATATAATGTAATGAACGTGAAATAGTGAACAAATTACAGTTATATTGATATAATATATCAAATACCTCCAAATTTGTGCTTATATTATATAATGTTATATTCAATTGATTAAACTTACCACAAGCCCAAATCCATCTATTATAAACTTTTGTTATACTAAAATACTTGTAATTTTAAAAAACTATAAAACTAAAGTAAATGGCAACTGCTAATATCATTATTTTTGCTAGACATGAAATGTTTACTTGCGTGCTGTTGTTGGCAATTGTTTCGTTTAGCTACGTAAGCGATTTCGGTCTATAAATTTTACCAGCCCTTGCAGAAACTCATAGTAAATACAAAAAAAAAAATTATAAAAACCTCCATAAATAAGGACAATTTTGGAAAAACATTATTCAACCCCTCCATGGTCACCTAAAACCTTATACAAAACCATGTTTTACCTTGATTTTTTGAGGTTGAAACTAGCAAAATGCCTTGAAAAGTGTGTGAACTTACTGGTGAAGGAACAAAAATTGCAAATATTTTACAATGAATATAATTATTGTAATTACAAAAATTTCAAAATTTTTTTGGACAAAATGTAGCATTTAACAAAGTACCATGCATCATTTATGTAGAACACGTTTCCGTACTTGGGTATTATACTGACCACACATCTATAGGGAGTGTAAGGCATTATTGTACTATTTTATGCAATATAACTATATACTTACATTAAAATATACCTATGAAGAATCCAGTTAGGACAAATTTGGTTATAATTTTATAGAACATTACTATATACCTATATTAAAATATACCTATGAAGTATCCAGTTGGGATAGATTTGGTTGTAAGAAATGTAAAAGTTTAATGTGAAGGTTTATTTAAGTATATTTTCGTGCTGTAATGGCCTACATTGCCACAGTGTGAGGCCAAAGCACCTATGTTTCACTCACCACACAAAATCTATAGAATTATAAAACTCACAAATATATCTTAATTTTTTGTGATAGTAAGTCATAAAATGATTCAAGAGAACGAAAAAACACAGACACTCATTCCACAGCCATATTTGTTTCTAGCTTTGCCCTAAAAACGATATAAGTTTCCACACAATGCATTGTTGTGTTGTTTGCAAATGGTTTTGTTAAAAGTGATATTTTTTCAAAAACTATTTTTTGTTGCGTCACCAGTATGTTTAAATACTTTCCGAGGTATTTTGCTAGTTTCAAGGTAAAACATTGATTTTGTAAGGTTTTAGATGATCATGGAGGGGTGGGGTGGATTAATTTTTTCCAAAATTGTAATTATTTAGGACATGAGTGGAAGTTTTTAAATTTTTTTCTGCATTCGTTATGAGTTTTTGCATCTAGCGGTGAAATTATTTGGCCAATATCGCTTATGTGGATAAACAGAACAATTACTAATTAAAGAATAAAAATATGGTAAAACTCACAAATATACAATTTTTTTATTTCAAACGCGTTTCAACGACTAATTTGTCGTCATCATCAGTAAAGATACACAAATGAAATTAACTAAAAAATATATATATTAAACATAACCTATAAAGTTTTAGCAAAAGTAAAAAACTTTTACTAAAAGAAATAAAAAAATTGTGTATTTGTGAGTTGTACCATATTTTTATTCTTTAATTATAACTTTCCCTCACAAGCCAGCTCGAATATTATTTTTTAGAACAATTACTGTTTATCTAATATGTAAAATCCATTTTTATAATTCTTGACCAAACATGTCTACCCAGATTTTATTTTGTTTTCAGATATTATGACACCAAAAAAAAATACAATAAAACAATAAACAGCATTTATTGACTTTCTAGACCCAATTGATATTGACAAAACAAATTGTAATTGGTGATTCAAAAAGTATTAAAAAAAAACCGACAAAATATAAAGAACTAGATGCTGACACCTCAAAAAAATAAATAAATAAATAACCCTCAATTCAGAACACACAGCAACTTTTTAAAAGCTGTGTTTTTTTAAAATAGAGCACCATGTAATACTAAATTAGAAGATTGCTATATAATATATTCAGTTGGGATAGATTTGGTTATAGAAAAGAAAACATCATTAAAAATGATAAATCAACTTGTTGATAAGTGAAGTGGGCTGTATTTCAGTATTTGTTTCTGCTTCGCTGTATGGAACAAGTAGGCGCTCTATAATGCTTTCAACTGTTTACATCATAGATTAAAAAAAAATGGTAAAATATTTGGAGGCACCTTTATTGCAATGTGTATAAAATCAATGAAAAACATGTCCTGAAGATCTATAGGCATAAGAATTTTTTTTTTTGACAGGAAGGTAATTATTTTATTAAATTTTAATTGGGATTCGTATTTTGACGCACCTTACTATGTATACTTATATTTAAATATACCTATAAAGTCTCCAGTTAAGATAGATTCGGTTGTAATTTTATACATTACTATATACTTGTAATAAAATATACCTATAAAAGGTCCATTTGAGGTGGTTGTAATTTTATACATTACCTAATTCGACATCTGTTTACATGGAGTGATACCTTTTGCCAGGTGTCGACATGTGATCTATAATCTTGCCTTACATGTGTACCTTTGGTTAAATGTAGGTATATTTCAGTTTAGGTATATAAAATTAACCTTCCATGGGAATAACAAAAATAATAATTATCAAATAGCTTTAGGACATCTTTATCAGTGATTTTATACACGTTACATTAAGGGTGCCTAAACTAAATAATTACAAAAAAAAATGTTACATCTCCAAACCGGTTACTTTGTAGTTATATTGTAATAAAGTGTTTTATAAAATAAACAATTGATTTTTAAAAATTTTTGTGGGTATTTTTGAAAAAAAATTATTTATTAATTAAATTTATTTAAGTGATAGATTTTTTTAAGCCAATATCACTATGTTTTATTATTTGGTAATTATATGGACGTGCGACTACCGCTATTTTTGTGAGTTTTCTCTTTTCTTTTGTATTTTTACATCCTGAACACGAATTTGACATTAGTTTTTGACGCTGAGGTTTAATTAAGGCCGCATAGTGATTCAATGACATCACACTATCTTCATTCATACCTTACGTATGTAGATATTTGAAAAGCAACGTTTTGTCCTAATTTTAATGGTTTTTGCACAAATTTAAATATACTTGTAAAGTCTCCAGTCAGGATAGATTTGGTTGTAATTTTATACATTACTATATACCTATATTAAAATATACAGATGCATCACATGTACCAGAAACCAGCTCAACAGGAGCAGGAGTCTATACAAGTCTATTTGAAATGTGCATGGCTGTCGGGAAATCGACAGGGAAATATGCGCCATCCACGAAGCAGTCTCTTGCCTGCAGAGCCCGAGCACCACACTACAGTCATATTCTTTGTTGACTCCCAATCTGCCATCCACACTCTCAGCAGGAACACGCCTACAGACTGTCAGAGAACCATGAACTGCCGTGCTGCACTCTCTAGCTTGGTATCTTCTGGCTGGACCATATGGCTTCAATGGATCCCGAACCACATTGGCATAGTGGGAAATGAGAAGACTGATGAGCTGGCAAAGCAGGGAGCCATGATGCTACAACAAACGCAGGCTCAATCCCTGCGATTCGCCTGTAACCACAATGATATCACCGTTTCACGCTAAACTACCGGGAAGTTAAAGAACGAAAGCGAAGGTAGGAAGTGGGTGAGAATGGCAACTGACGACGGAATACCACGTAACATTGAAAGACACGTATCCGTGGCCCTTTTCCGCACTTTGACGGGGCTCGACCTACCTTCAAGCCTATCTACATAGAATCGGCCTAGCAGATGACACCTGCCCCCTGTGCCAAGTAGGAAGAATGGACGGCGATCATCTCTTGCTATATCCCCAACTACAGTCAACACTGCAGAATATGGTCAGTCTATATTGGGAGGCTCGACGTCGAATGGCAGAACAGCCACGGATGGGTGTTGGATAAATTAAGTAAGTATATTAAAATATACCTATAAAGTGTCCAGTCAGGTTAGATTTGGTTGTAATTTTATAGTAATTGTATAAAATTACAAGCAAATCTATCCTGACTGGATACTTCATAGGTATATTTCAATATAGATAGGCTATATACCTCTAAAATTAACAATCCCTGCCAATAATAAACATGTTAGTTATCAATATAGCTCCAGGACGGGGGTGGGGAATCTGCATATTTACAAAAGTATAGATTCATAAAACACCAACTGCAGTTGTGACTTATCTGTATCACTCTGCTAACGATGCACAACTTACTACTCTTCACTGAATTTTTTACCCAACTTTAAATTGATTAAAAAATTATTTTCCGTGAAAAATAAAAAAATTCTTTTGCATATCGTCGTAAACAATTTTCTATTATAGACCTTCGCTGCGGTCCCAAATTCTCGCAATTACTGCAACGGTAAGTAGAAAATGATGAATGTGTTTTTCTTCAGCCTTAAATAGACCTCAGCGACAAAAACTAATGTCAAATTCATAAACACTTAAATGTTTAATGATTACTAGTAGCTCACGTGAAGATGGAATCAACAAATGTTAAATTTGTGTTCAGAACATAATATTACTTGAGAAAAACAAAAAAAAAATCACAAAAATAGCGGTAGTCATACGTCTATATAATTACCTATTATTATTACTTTTTTTGTTCTGAAGTCTTTCTGCATTGCCAGGTATAGTTTTGTTTAGCAATATTGATTATGTCCAGAAAGGCTATAATTAAGGGAGCAAGTGATTTTAGGAATTAGAAAACATAGATAGCCCTAGTTGCCTCAAAAAAATTGGAATAGAACCTAAATGTACAATCAAAACTATATAGAGTAAAGGCAGTATTTCATGACACTATTTTACACTACAATAAAATATATTTATTTTACAAAATATCAACAAAGTGTCCAGGTATAATATGTTTGGTTACAAAAATTTTGTTTATTGAAGAAAACATTGTATTCATGCATTATCGAAATTGAGAAACTCATCAATTATTGTGAAATGTAGTTTCATGCAGTATAGTCAAAATTTCCCTAAAAAACACTTATATTTTTACAATATTATTATAGTAGAATTCTGACTATCCAAATCAATTGGGACTGGACCCATGCAGATAAGCAATATATATATATATATATATATATATATATATATATATATATATATATATATATATATGTTTGTATATACATTGAGTTTATAAATTATCAATCTAAAATTATAGCAATGATTAAACTATATATTGTCAAGTTTTCTCTTATGTTTTTCTATATAAACTGCAATAATTTCGGTTTTTATTACTTTGATTTTACTTTTGAACTTATTACATTACCTTATTTTTAACTATATAAATGTCGGTAAAATTATGAAATTACCATTTAAAATTTTTTAGCCTTGTAAAATAGTGTGAAAAAATGGTGATATTAAATGATATTAACACATGCAATAAAACCTTACAACTTTGTGTCATGTTAAAGATTCTTTGTGTTTTGTGAATTCATTCAAAGTGTTTTGCAATAGATAATATTTGTTTCTCATTTAGTATTTTTTTCTAAAATAATGTGAAAACATGCAGAAGGGATTTAAATTTGGTCAAATATTACAAAAATACAGTTCAAATAAAAATAAAGTGATTTTAAATATTAAAATAACTAGTAGCTCACGTGAAGATGGAATCAACAAATATGAATAAATACTGGTTAAAATTTACATTAAACTGGTACTGGTAACCTTTTAAATGATGCTGTGGTGTATAACCAGTATAATAAATTTTGCCTTGACCATGAGAAAATTTTAAGAATAAAAGTTTTTTTAGTCCAAATATAATAAATTTTTTTAAAATGAAACACACACTCACACACACACACATATATATATATATATATATATATATATATATATATATATATACACATACACACACACACACACACACACACATATGTACAGTTAGCAAGAAAGGACTCCATCTTGGAAGGGAACGGTTCCAAAGTCTTACAATGAGTCAGTAGACTCGCATTCCAATTCTAGGTTAATTATCACTAAAAAAATAACCTAACTGTAGAAATACTACTTCCTTTAATAATTTTTCAAGTTGACCACACTGTTATACCACATTACTATACATCTAATTAAAAACATAGATGCAAAGTATCTTCTTAGGATAGGTTAGGCTACCTAAAGTCAATTGAGTTTTATCAGCGTTAGCTAGTTACATAGATTTCATAATAGGTCTACGAATGTTGTTGGAATACGTTGATAAATGGAGGCTTTATGCAAAGATCAACAAAGTATATATATATCCTTCTTGAATCTCTTACTAATCTTTCTCAAAGTCAAAGGAAACCACTTCGAAACTTTTAACCACAGTTACTTAGGTCAATTACAGACATTTTCAGTCTGTCTAAGAAACCCTGCAACATCCTGCATCCTAGATGGTACTATAGCATCATCCTCAAAATTAAAGAATGGGATGAATTTATTCTACTAGATTTGAATTTGTATCGTCTCTCACCGAACTCAGAATCTTCTATTGTAATAAAGCCAATAATAATTTGAATAGAGCTGGTTTAAGATAACTCCTCTGGAAAAAGCCAATCTCAAAAAGCATTGTTTCAGTGTTCAAATTTTATAATAAACAACCTTGAATCCGTGTTAGTGCTGTGGGTCTTGAGTCCTTCGGCTCTTTACAATGATATTCTCTTTAAGAACGTTGCAACATCTTGTGTAAAATCTCCTCTTGAGGAATGGTTGTTTTTTTCTCCAGAAAAAAAATACCTGAAGAGGGATTCAGTCAGAATAGAACAACTGTTATTTATAATATATGGGATATTGGGACCAGGTGTTTGATGATTTCATCCGAAGAATCTCTCTGGACTAAGTCCTGGTAAGGACACTCTCCTATACAGAAGTCGGTCTTCCTAAAATGGAGGTTATTCGAAATATATCTGTCAAGAAAATCAAATCAAATTGCAAGAAATAACAGAAGATTATCAAAGTTTTATTTTGACATTTTGGTAATAATAAAAAAAATTAAAGGTTTTTAACAAAAATTATTTATTTATGTACTTTAACCATAAAAGTGCTTAATGGATTTCAGAGTGGACAGGGTAACAGACATATAAATTTTATATTTCCGTCCAAAATGTAGCAACAAATAACAAAAAAAAAGGAAATCGCATCCTAATAACTAATTTATAAACTAATTATAGTATCACAATCATTTTGCATATACTTTAAGATGTCTTAATCGTTAACAATTTATTAAAGATTTATTTACAATCATACATTATATAAGTTTTAGTACAAAATTAAGCTAAGATGGTCAGAAGACTATATCTACAATTGAATAAGCTTGTATACAGTACTCTAATATGTAGGACAATACTGACTTGAGCTTTAAATAACTACTGCAGGACAGTAAATACTTTTTAACGAAGGCAGGTCAAGGATGGAGATGCTGTTGTACTCGCACATCATATTAGAATTATATATTAAGAATCACATTTTTATCCTATACATCACAATATCCAGCATCTTCACCCTGATTTAAATAATTTGAAATATATACAAAATATTAAAAGTTGGAAATGATACAAAGAACTGGGTTATATTTGTACAATAGAAATAAGCATTAATTTTACACAGTATAAACAAAGATAGCACCAATTTATTATGTTATAGGCCAAAATACTGCCATGCAGTTAATTTGGGGAACATATTTGATGTATGAAAATATTTAATTGAGGAATGAATACTTAAGAATATTTACACATGATATTTAAAGAAAGAATACTTATTAAAAACCCTTATATAAATAAATGTAATATCAAGAAATATTTTTAAAATTATTTAAAATTGAATAGGTTATCTTACTTAAAATGGTTAAATAAATATATAATTAAGGCCAACTTGTTTGGTCTAGAGTATACACTTTTGATAAAATAAGTTAAGACATAACATAGTACATCTAGTTTTAGTGTTTTTCCACAATTATTGAACCCACTTTCTTCATATTGGTGATTCAAAAAGCGTTTGTTAACTCTTCATATTCTTAAAAATAGAAGGCTCATATTGAAGTGGCTCAATGTTACAGTTTGCTCTCTTCTAATTACCTTTGGTTTTGCAAAAAAAGGTAAGAGATTCAGTATGTTCAAGTTATATTTTACCCCCTTCTTCCGAGTTTAGAGATGCAAACGTAGTAGCTATCTGGTTGTTGTTTGAAATTAAAGGGTTGTGGGAAATGTGTCATGAAAGTTGTAAGCAAACATTGGAGCGAACAATAAATTTGCTGACATTATCGATGGTCTTATTATGAATTTATTTATACAGTGTAGGGGATTTGGAACAATATTTCGTTTCTATAAATGACAGAAGATTCATCAGGCAGTAGAAAATATTGCTAAAGTACTGGAATTAGATGCAGGAATGTAATTTACACGATATAAAATTTTAAAACAATAAGGAAATGGAAAACCTAATTGCACAGTAATGGACAAATCTTTATTATGGTTTTATGGCCTCTAATGGTGAGGAAGCAGAAAAGCAATTCCTTTTGTTTTCAGCCCTTTATAGATAATAAAAGAATGTACTATAGTTAATTAATACGTAACTAAGTGAATTCTTAAGAGCTTACTTGGTGGCTTCGTAAAAGGAAAGATTGTTTCAAAATGCGTCAGCATATAAGCCCTTAAGTATTCACTTAGTTATGTATTAATTAATTATAGTTTAATGAGTGAATTGAAGATAATTATAACAAGCAATTTTAAAAGTATGTAGTTAGAACTAAAGGTAGATCAATTAAATTTTTCATGTAGCTCCAAAAAGAAAATTTTGGCAAGAAAAAAAGATGTGGAAGGAAGTTTTTGGCACATTTATTTAGTCAATAAATATCATTATTACACTAAAACAGTAGGAAATACAGATGTTAAAATTACAAAAAATGGGACCGGACTGGATTCAGTATTAATTATCTTTAAAAAAATTTAATTCTCTGAACAATTTTTCATATAACTCTGTGTTTTAAATGGGAAAATATGCAATTACCTCTTAAAATCACTAGTAACAGTATAAATAACTGTAATATATTTATTAATGAATATTTTTTTGAAACAATAAAAGTAGATGACTTCAAAAATCTTTCAAAACACATCTAAAAATAGCTAGTGATAAATAAATTCTTTTAATGTAAATTGTTTTTAAATGTTTTGATGAAAGTATTACAGATTGCTTAGTTTTAAATAAGCTATTCTTTTATAGCTTTTATTTTATATCAGGTAATTTTATTTTGGGTCACCCTATACATTTCATAAAGAATGGTAGCTTTAAATTAAACATCACTATAATCCTTGTATCAAAGATATTTGCCAGATTATAACAGCCTTTAAACATATCAAACAACAAACCACAGAGCTCTCAAGGCCTAGAGGAGAGGTTAATGAAGGCTAAGTTCAGCCTTTCCAGTTTAAGACTACATTCTGACTCTTAGGTAAAGTTAACCAATACATAAAGGTCTAATTGCACTATCTAACTAATCATAAGTATTATGATAGTATGAAAATTGGCCGTTCTATTGATTTCGGTAGCTACTACTGGAAGAGCTGAAGTTACTAGTTGAAAGTGTTTCCTGTCTTGGGGGGGGGCATGATGGTGGACAGCCTATGCTTTACGGTAAGACCCTTCATCTCTTACTGTTACCACAGAAATTGACACAAGTCCCTCGATATTGATGACACAAGTTACCTGGTTTAAAATGACAAGAGTTTGATTGATGGGAGGAGACGGTTCTTTCAGTACAAAGAATTGTAGAGCCGGTTGAGAACCACCAGATCATTTAGTTGTAAGACACACTGAATTCAAATTGTAAAAATTATCATCAATATCCGATGTAAAATAATATTTTTTATAAAATTCTACTCAGTAGTATAAAAAGAAAATTATTATGCGGGAATCTAATTCTACAGAAGCTACTCCATTCCCTAGCACAGAGGTTCCTCAGGTACTTTCCCAGAAAATTCAGAACAGGAAACATTTTACACTGCTCTTGTACCGAAAAAATATAAACGAAATTTGACACTTTTAAACTGAAACCGGTTTTCTGAATGTAATTAAGTTACTATTCCTAACGAAATCAATACGGGTTGGAATCTAAAGAGATACTCAAATATTGTTATGAAAAAAATTGAACATAAAAGACTGATGGAAGTGTAGTTCTATTTAAAACAAAATGAAATTTTATGATTAAACGGCGTATTCTTTCGGTGTTTTGGAGCGTGACTCAACAGTTAGTGAAAATGTATAGGGGCGATATCTGAATATACAACCTGTAAATCAATGAACTTTGTCTAATGTTTCTGGTGGTAACCTAATATCGGTTATGAACTATTTAGAATAATTGTTTATTAATTTAGAAATTAATTGGTAGAAAAAAATCTATAGAAAATTAAAAATATTTTATAGTTTCTATTTTTATAATTGTAAAATAGAAAATCTAGACGAATTTTTACCTAACAATTCTTTAATGTTGTTGTAGATCATATATAAAAATATTACATCTGATTTAACTAATACTGCAAAGACTTGGCATGGAAACTATTATTATGACCATGGGAAAACAAAATTCAAAAGAACAGTAGCAGTAAAATTACTATCAGAATTCCCACTTAAAAATAGAGTGGTAATCATACAATTTCCAACATTTTTTAATACAGATCAACAAAAATTAATCATTTTCAATTATCATAATTATATTTTAATAATCGTGACCCAAGTACCTTTAGGGACCCATTGCACATAAACCATTCATAAAAATAAGTAATGAGCTAACCAAAGTCTAGATCAAATTTTAAAAAAACTCACTTTTTTTTACTCTATAAGGCTGACCACAAACACACACACACACTTATTTATATACACACACATATATATAAGTTGGCATCTGACTATCAAAACGTCCCAACTGATGATAATGATAGCAGCTGCTACAATGGTGATGAGGCTAAGTGTTCGCCCTGCAATTGCTACTCCCTCAAGATGAACTTGGAGGAAATGGATAAAAAAGTATTTGAAGATATACAAGAACAGTGTTTCAAAGTAGAAAACTATTAAAATCAATGAAACATTAACTTACTTTTGATATAAAATAAATTCAAGTTCTACATGTTTAATAAAATAGGGTCCAGTTATTTTTGGGTGCCCTCTCATATTGAAAGATCTGCCAAAGCAATAGTTATTGAGACAGAAATTTAATGATTTTTGGGACAGTCAATGAACAATCCTAGCTCTAAGTACAGTCCAAATTATATCAAAACTGTGTGAGAATTTTTCATACTTTGATCATTTAAAGCTGAGCTAGGCACAAGGACATCACACATTAATGTAGAGAGAACCCACAGTGTAAGAAAGCAAGTGTCATTTTTATATAGCAATACTCACCAGTTGCTTGATAGCTCTTCTAATTGATTATTAAGCATCGGAATGAGTAAAACCAGCAATAACAGATGAGCCCTATTCTTTAATTACATGTTAGAAAATGCCTAATGAGAAAGTCAAACATGGGTTTCTATTATTAGAGATTTTCATTTAGCCTTAACTCATTGCGGTTTATGGGCTAACTCAGCTAGACACAATTTATTAGTAACAGGTATAAAGACTACCCCAACTAGTCATGAATGTCATCTTTGTTTGATTCAAGAGAGTTTATTTTCCGATATGTCACAGACGACTAAACATCTGTGGTTTCTAAGAGATATTTATCGACTCTCAAAACTTACTGCATAAATAAAGAAAGGTATTTATGGCCCACTGACCTTCTGTCAGACATCTATCTAAACATAATAGAACGCTTCATCAGTTTTTTTGTCAACTGGAGTGAAAAACTCAGTATAGGATTTACTCTGTATTGGTCAGTAGCAATAAATGTATTCTTGTGTACATACTAAATGAACAATAATAGTGGGCACCTAGAATCTAAACCAGACTTCAAACTATAACTGGCTTTTAATTTGTTCTTACTAATTATGATTAGACATAATAATCAATTAACAAACAATAATGTAACAAGGTACAACATAAACAAAAATAAATTGCACCAGTATAAAAAATAAAATATTTAATGTTTTATAAATCATAATATTTTTGTTGTGAAGTACATCTCAATTGAATTAGTTTGTACCTGCTAGTATTGGCAGCGCACATGTTTTTAGATCCTCAATGGGTTAACCAAAAATGTCTCAGCCAGGTATTTTGACCAGTTAGAGTTACTTCCAAAAATATTTATGAATAGTATGTATTTATTCTGGTCTTTCTAAATGTCAAACATGAATATGAGATTTATGTCGAAAGTTATCCAACACTTGAAAAGTTGAAGTACAGTAGAGTCTCGAAAATTCCAGCCCCGATTTTCCGAGGTTCCATTAAATTCGAACCATTTTCTATTTCAGACTATTCTATATATATTAAAAGAAATTTATATTATTTACTGTTAGACACTGCACAGTCGTATCCCGATGAAGATCAACTGTAGTCTGATGATATCCGTGCTTTATTTATACGCACAAATGTTACGAGCCTAATCCAGCTGGCGGATTAGGATGTTCTGGAATGTATGAAAAAAATACAAACGCTGCCTTTTACAATCTTATGGAAGACTGAAAAGGGAAGAAAACATTGTAGGCTTTCTAAAAAAAGTTAGGAAGGAAGTTGTGTACTCTGTAGCTGAATCATGGAACAAAATAAAAGGAGAAATATTAAGTAAGTCATGGAATGAAGTCTTGAGTCATAATAAAACTGTAGACTGTCTCATTGATTCACAATAAGAAACAGATTTGGGATTTCTTATCACAAAAATTCCAGGTTGTGAAAATGTCAATAATACAGATTTATGTCAATGGATGAGTAAGGACGAATGTAAGTAAGTAACGATAACAAATATTATGATTATTGAAATGGTATAAGGAACTACTGAAGGCAGTGATGACAAGAATAAAGATGAGGGTTCGCCCGAGAGAGTACAAAAATAAGTCATGGTGAAGGAACAGTCACCTTGGAAACTGCAGTGCGCTATATTGAATAATAGACACCACGCCAACAGATGTGCTTCTGCTAACACCGCAGGTCAAAAACGATCTGATAAGCAGATGCAGAAGACACTTACAACCTTTTCTACAAAATGTAACAACCACGATGAATGTATTCATTTACGTAAGTACTGCAATCAATACGGTTCTATAAACGTATTTTGTGCGTTATTAATAATTGAGTAATTTTGCATCCTAATTATTACAGTATTACAGTTCATTAGAACCCCTATTCTATTTAATGTACATGAACCTATTTCTGTGTAATCCGAGGGGGTCTTGGTCCCATCTACCACGAATTATTGAGACTCTACTGTATATCCTTCTTGATTTTGATTTCATGCTACTGGAAAGAGGCTCATTAATTCCCATTGGAAACATTATATACACAAGAATGTTGGTGTCATGGTTCTGAATTTAACTTTATTTAATGTCTGTTAATAATTATTCAATGTTATAATTAATATGTAACAAGATATGAAATATTTTGTATATTTCGATTTTTTCTAAAGTTGAATAACTTTAGAATAATACAAAATATGCAAACAATACGCAAAAGTTAAGGAAAACATATTAAATGACCACACACATTTTGAAACCAACACCCTGTTCCAGTATATAGTAAACAACCAACTACAACCCCACTACACTCATAAATCTCATACCGACAACCTTTTTGTCTTGCGGGACGTCGCCAGTAGAGGCTTTGCTTCGTAACCCGTTAAAACACTACAGAAAGTAAGCTCTATGTTTTCACTCATACAAGTATTATTTAATTATAGTTTAATCAGTGAATTCAAGATGATTACAACAAGCAGTTTTAATATTCAATATTGCTTTGGTTAATGACAGATCACAGACCAATTCATGTTTTTACAAATACTATACATTTCGATTTTCTATCCGAAAATCCTATTCGACAGAAGAAAATTTATTATTATAATATTAAACCATAGCTTACAATTTATAACATTCATAACATTACTTTTAACATAATTAAAATCAAATTTGTCATTATTCTTAATAAATATTCACATTTACAAGCCAAATTACACCCCAAAACAAGTCAAATTTTTATCACAATTAATCCAGACATAAAAAGAGATACATTTTTATCTCATGAAAAGGATTTTCTCATAGGAAGTCGAAACATAGAATATTTGTAATAAAATGAATTAGTCTGTGATCTGTCATTAACCTAAACAACATTGAATAATTCTTGATCTTATTTAGAGAATAGAATATTTAGGATATAGAATGCAGGAATAAAGGCCCGAGGGAGTGTACCTCCAGTCGCAATTACTAGTCTAATCTAATGTAATCTACATACATTTCTATTAAATAATTTAATACATTCTCGGAGTAAATTAGTCACCAGGACAGAAAAAATGTAAATTATATTTCTCAGTCTTATACACCCTGCAAACTCTATAATACTTGGCAATTCTAAAATTACTGATATAAAATAAATAAATATTTCAAGTTAAACTGTCTTAGAACAAGTATTCTATCTTCAACAATCGCTTGAAAGCAGTTTAATGTTGAAAAATATCATTTAATATACACATGTTCTTCAAAAAGATTTTAAGGAATGGTTCAAATTACTACTAGTTTAGAAGTTTTAATCACATAACAAGAAATATAATAATATTGTAACAATGATCTAATAAAAATATACTCAGCTATATGGATGAAATTTTAGAGATCGGGAAGAAGGTAAAGGGTTTAAAGATTGATATGGGGTATTCGAAGACCTTTCTACAACATCTCCAGCACTAAACCTATGATGTTGTGAGCTCCAGTAACTGGGCGGTGGAAGTGGCATTGTCAGCCAATCAGGAGGTTTGTTTCCACTGTTACTGTAAGTACTATTAACACTTTTATGATTGCTATCGTTAGCCACAGAATTACTACTTGAATTGACGTTACAGTGTTGGAAGTTTTCTTCTGATAGCACGCTGTCAGTTATACCTAGCCATTCAAAAACTATTTTCTTGTTATCAAATACAAATTCTTTAATGAAATCGATAGGAAAATCAGTCTGTGTCTGAGAATCAATGAGTCTTTCAGGTTCACCTTCCATTTCCCAGCAGAACATTTCAGGAGGGTGAGACGAACTACGAAGAAGTCCTTCATTATTTACATGAGGGTTTGAATGTGGCAAATTAGGATTGGAATGTGCTGGCAGTGGATAAGGGTACCTTACTACTGAGTTACTTGTAGTCGCTAGTTCCTGCAGTGCTTGTATTGCATTTCGAACCTTCAACATAATAAATGTACAAATTTAAGCGAAACAAACATATTTTATATAATGATTTGTTTAATTGTTAATTATTATAAATATATAGTTTAATAATAATAATAATGTAATAATACATGAATTTATTATTTTATTAAAGTTATGAAAAAGCAAAGCTTACATAAAAAAGTATGAGTTATACTTAGGGAGGTAGGTAATTGTAGATTAAAAGTTATTTTAAAAATATTAAATTTCAAAATCTTGTTCATAGCGAGCTGGTTGTTAATCACTTATTACACTTTGAAATTAGGCCTACTTCCGCCAAGACATTCTATTAATGTAAGTAACCTAATAATGAGGCTGAAAATGTTGTAAGACGAAAACGTTTCCTCCAAGTGTAAGTTAACGTAACAGCTTATAGTTAACAGAATGTCTGGTGGAAAGTAATTTCAAAGTGTAATAAGGGAAAAATATTACATTATAAATAAAATGATATCTTCAGTAAGGACAGTTGATAAAGACATCAAGAAACTTCAAAGACAGTTGGTTCTGGGTGAAACTCCATTATGAATCATTAATTAAAACCTAATTCTAAGGTTTCCAATAGTTATTAAAATTAAGTAAAAACTGTTCTGCACTATGCAGACAAATAAAAACTAAAAATATGAAAATAAGTTGAGTATGCAAGTGTGTTAGATATTTGATTAAAAAAAATTTGAAATATACAAACATCAGACAACACAAAAACAACATATCTTAAACAACCACACACACACATACACACTCGAATCTAACACCATTTTACATTACATAGAGCAGTATCTGCATACCCTACTACCCTACACACCCATAAATTATATACTTGGAACCTTGAGCGATCTCCGACAGCGATTTAGCTTCGTCAGTGAAACGCTTCTGCAAGGAAGTTAATTGTTTTCAATGAAATAATTACTTTAACTAATATTTCAGATTATTATTATTATTTCAGATGTGTGAAATAATATTTATTCTTAGAAAATTATTTTCATTTCCATAAATTGCTTAATGTATTTTGTAGGTTTTTATGATTGATACAAATTCTTGCATCTTTAGGAAAATGATTTAATGATTTACAAACAAGATTTTTGCTTTGAGGTGGTCATTTGAAGAATTATGGTTCTTATTGTAGCTTTAGTTACTCGATGATCCAAACACATAAAGAAGTAAAATTTACTCTTTCCATTTTTATAGTTGTTCAATGCAATTATTTCCAATAAACTTAAGGGATCAATTACAAACGACGCAATATATTTAATCACTTTAACAATAATTTATGACTATCCGGACTTTAAATTTTGTAAAGTTCGGATAGTCATAAACTATTGTTAAAGTGATTAAGATTCAACAAACATAATGGACTACAAAATTCAAGAAATACGCAATATAGTTTCTTTTCTTGAAACTTTCAGCTATTAAATGGTTTTTATATGTGATAAAACATATTCAATTTTATTTTATAAAATATTAAACCAATCACATAACTGTTCCCAATTGAGCCTTAAATACATTTTGCATTTAGAGTCTTTAATATCTAACCGTGAAAGACCCATAATTTTTTCAAAATCATGAGTATACGACAGGAATGTTTGTTATGTAAACATTAGAAAACCATGAATACAATACATTATTATTTTACTTTATTAATTTTGTGAGGGTTTTTTAAACACCATTGACTGTAATTAACCCTAGATTACTAATGTATAAATTTTGTCACACGGTTACTTATGTCACTAAACACTTTTAAATGTTTTAAACTTGCCTATAGTAGCACTTACTTTGCTTGTTGAGGACGGCCGTTTCGGGAGATGGCAAAGTAAGTGCTACTATAGGCAAGTTTAAAACATTTAAAAGTGTTTAGTGATTACTAGTAGCTCACGCGAAGATGGAATCAACAAATGTTACTTATGTATCGTTGATTTGACTACTCCAATTTCTTTTTCTTTTATTTTCCAAAATAGTGTTTTTTTTTTAATTATTGTGTTAAACATTGTAATATTCCATATGTTTTTAGAGTTTGTAAAAAAATATTATAGTAGCTATGAATCCTACTATTACAGAGAAAAATAATAATTACGATGACTACGTTTTAATGGAATAGTGAAACACAAATGTAATAAAGTTTTTTTAAAAATAATGTTAAAAACATTTTATTTACAAAAAACACAGAATATAACAAACGAATGAGCTGTAGAACAAGCTTTTAGTAAAATGAAAGAATTTGTACAAACATATGTAAAGAGAACACAAACATGAAGAAAGGATGCATTGTCAAAATGACAATACGAGCTCTGTTTCACTAAGACAAATGCGAACTTAAGCGGTAAAACTGTACATACAACATTGGCTGTTGTAGGTACAAAGGTACTGGGAAGATGGATCCGTGCAAACCGCTTATTTGTCAGATACAGCAGTTTTTGAAATGGAACGTCATTTTGACGAGGTATAAGTGATCTAGGGTTAATTGACATTTGCAGGAGATCTAATTCAGTTTATCAAGTAAGATCTATAAATTAGCATTCATACTATTAATGCTACTCTTGGTAACATTTATTTATTTTAAACGTGTAATATTGAAAAGATCGAGTTAAATCAAATAGTTTTAATACCAATGAAATATTTTTAAAATTATTTCTTTTAATTGAAAATTTAAAAAATTTTTAATGTTTTTCTCTTAGACTGCAGATCTGAAAATGTTAACACATTTACCTTTTCAGGATAAGATTCAGAGGCATTGCAATGTATAATTCTGTTATGTTATTAATTTTTCATTTACTCTTAAACCTTAGATTAGGAAAACTTTTCAAAGTTGTGAATGTAAGAAATGAAATAAAAATGTAGGCTTATTTTATTCAGATCATAGTATTCATCTATATTTTTTTATGCTTTAAAAATTTCAATTACTTTACTAATTCTACTGCTTAGAGAAAAGGTATGTTTGGAATAATACTGAGTACCTCTTGACTAAGTGTAGCGACATGGTGATGCAATGAAGTAACTTGTGTATCTAATCTGTCAACACTGTTACGAGTTTGGTCTGGTTTTTCACTTGGAATTCTCCTTTCCACTCTAAATTAAAAAAGTTTGCTTAAAAAAGTATTTATATAAAGACGTCTTTTTTATTTTATATATTATAAGGAGATTAATTAATCAATGGAAATCGTGTAAGGAGATTGTTAACTCATTATGCTCAAAGGGCAAGCTCTTATAGCAAAATCTTTCTAGTGGGTAAAGAGACAATCTCAGCTTGTAATAGTAAATTATAAAATATGTTTACTTTCAGTTCAAATTTAATAATATATAAAATTGGATACAAGAAACAGAGGTTTTTGCATATGCTTATGATGAGCAGTTTTGATTTTTTCATTATCATACACAATTTTTAGATGTTTAGATATGTAATTGATTCATCTAAACACCTGAGATGAAATTTTGTATAATACGACTTTCAAGAACATAAAATTTTAAGTGAATTTTTAAAACAATGAGACAAAGTGAGCTCAACTGGGCTTGCTAGTTACCATCAGATAACTCTGAGCCCCTTTGTCCACTGGCGTAACACAACTGCAATGGGACTTCAACCCAACTTGTTTAGGATAGTTGATAGGGAGTTTCACTGGTTGTGCTTCATCCACTGGTGCAGCATACAATCAAGACAGTACTCCCAGTCTGTCAGTCTCTATCAGAATGGCGACCCATGTGCATCCTAGTAGTGTCTTGTTGCATACTGGTATCTGCAGAGGCTTAAAAAAAACAGATTTTTGGGTTCATCCTTTCATTAAAACCGGTTAATCGGATTCAGCTTTTGTTGTAGCACAAGAACTTTCAAAAGACGAAGTAAAGTTAAGAAGCTTTTGTAGGATGTCTAGGGAACTGTTCAACGAGATGGCCTAAAAACTTCATCCAATAATCAGAAAGAAGTACACAATCAGGAGGAGATATATCTCAAGTAGTTATGATCCGCCATAACTAATAACCTACCCAGTGAAGAATAGTAATAGTTTAATGTTGATCGCACAGGAGTCAGCATGCAACTAACATGCCAGACGTTTGGAGGTTGGTTGTTTGCGAGTTGGTCACAGGTCATGTTGCAGCCATGCCAGTGGACGAGGTTCTATGCCATAACACTTGTCCAAACTATAAAACAACTCCTATTCAACCCTAATTTGACATTTTTAAAAGTCAGATTGCAGTTGCATTGCATCAGTGGACGAAGGGCCTAATGATAATGGAAAGTAGAGTAAAATATTTGAACTCTGAAAATAAAAAAAAAATTATATAAATGTGGACTTCAGCAAGTTGTAACATGCAAAGTTTTCTGAAATAATCTCAAGGTACCAAGTAAGAATAATCTACTTGATTATGGCAATCATGTTTTTACACAGCGTCGTCCTGACATCCTCTTGAACACCCTCCTTGTTCAGTTTCTAACATCATTCCAATGTATTTTTTCTTGTGCACAGTTAAAAGTAAAGGCGGATAACCATGATATTACCTAAAATCTTGTTTTGATTTTGAAGGGTTTGGATATTACCTCTCTGAATTTCAAGTTAGACAAACTATCTACCAGTGTTTGTTTACTGTTTATTACCATTCTTGTTTTGATATCTTAGTTTACTTCTTTTAGAATTTTAATCAAAGTTATTTATATTTGAATTCAAGTCAACCAATGCAACATAAATATTTATAAATATTATAAATATATAAATATATTTATAAATTATAAATATATAAATGTTATAAATATTTTTTTGTAAAAACACACCTAGTGTTATATTTAGCATGCCTTGGACTGATTCCAGTATGGAGTGGCGATCTTGTTGGAGGAGAAAGAGGAGAAGTTTCTCCTTCTTCAGGCACATTTTCATCGTCTTCACTGATAGAGGGTAAAGTCAGCGAAGGTACACCATTCACATCAGATTCCTGTAGTACATAAACAACAACAAAAATATAGTAACTTAATAAAATTATTATCTAAAAACACTTGTAAATATGTTACGCTTGTCTGTAGTAGCAGTTAATTTTATAATTGTTGAGGAGGGGCGATTTGGAATGCTACCAAAACATAATAAAATTAGCTTGTAGAAACATATCAAAAAGGATGTAACCCAATGCAATTCAATACTAAAATACAATTGATTTGCGTTGGCTTACATCTTTATGTAGACGTGACACCCCAAACATTTATGGTTAAAACAATAATCAATATTTTATGTGTATTATTTTTTTGGTTGCAAGACATGGAATCTTAGACAAAGGTTAGAAGGAATGCACAAATAGCACAAGAAAACTTATGTTTGAGGTAAGATTAATGAATAAAGAATACTAATTAGGAATAACAGAAGAAATAATAGTAACTGGTAGGAATTGCAAAACTGAAGGAATGTTCATCTGAACTAGAAAGCAAGGGAAGACAAACACTATAATAGAGAACAAGAACTAAAAATACCAATGTAGAGGAAGAGCGGTTGGAATAGAAACACCCAATGAATTTACAATGGATGATACACATTATAGACAAAAAAGTGGAATAATATAGGGAAGGTCTATATCAAGCAGTGGAAAGGAGGCTATTATAAATTTGGAATTTTCCTTAATTATAGTAATTGATTGGACTTAATTTCTTGCCTAATGGCATTTATTTGGAATTTATTTTACAAAGAATAAATGAGAAGACTTTTGAATCTATTTTTGGACTTGTTCAGAAATAGATCTAATTAAAAAGAAAACCAAATCGTAAAAAAACACTTGTAAATATGTTAGCTTGCCTATAGTAGCACTTACATATATATATATATATATATATATATATATACGAGGCATGTTTTTAAAGTAAGTACCGTTTTGATATAAAAAATGAACAAGTAAATTTTTTCAAACAAAACTTTATTTACCTCAAAGAGCATTCTTTCCTCTACTTCTCTACATAATTTCCATTATTATTAAGGCACTTGTCGTATCTTGGGACCAGCTTTTGTATGCCGTCGTCATAGAAGCTTGCCGCCAGACTGGACAACCACTGCTGCACTGACGTTTTTACTTCTTCATCATTGGAATGACGCTTTCCCGCTAAATGCGTCTTCAAGTGTAGAAACAAATGGTAGTCGCTAGGCGCTAGATCGGGACTGTATGGAGGATGGTCCAATTGTTCCCAGCCAAATGAAGTGATGAGCTCTTGCGTTAGATTTGCTGAATGTGGACGAACATTATCGTGGAGCAAAACGATGCCTGCACTCAACATGCCACGTCTTTTGTTTTGGATTGCGCGGCGCAGTTTTTTTAAAGTTTCACAGTACGCGGCTGCATTGATCGTTTTACCGCGAGGCAGAAAATCGACCAACAACACACCCTTTCTGTCCCAAAAGACAGTGCACATGATTTTCTGGGCAGAAATTGTTTGCTTGAATTTGACTTTCCTAGGGGATGTTGAATGCCGCCATTCCATTGACTGTTGTTTTGATTCTGGTGTAACGTAGGCTACCCACGTTTCATCACCTGTAACGATATGGCTTAAAAAATCATCGCCCTCGTTACGGTAACGCTCGAGAAAGCTCAATGCACTGCCCAATCGTTTGGTTTTGTGCTGATCAGTCAACATTTTCGGTACCCACCGTGAACACAGTTTCCGATAATTTAAACGTTCAGACACAATTTCGTAGAGAACACTTATTGATACAGCAGGAAATGTTACAGCTAAGGACGAAATTGTGCATTTAGCGGGGAAGCGTCATTCCAATGATGAAGAAGTAAAAACGTCTGTGCAGCAGTGGTTGTCCAGTCTGGCGGCAAGCTTCTATGACGACGGCATACAAAAGCTGGTCCCAAGATACGACAAGTGCCTTAATAATAATGGAAATTATGTAGAGAAGTAGAGGAAAGAATGCTCTTTGAGGTAAATAAAGTTTTGTTTGAAAAAATTTACTTGTTCATTTTTTATATCAAAACGGTACTTACTTTAAAAACATGCCTCGTATATATATATATATATATATATATATATATATATATATATTTGTTGATTCCATCTTCACGTGAGCTACTAGTTTTCACTAAACACTTGTAAATATTTACAAACTTACCTATAGTAGCACTTACTTATATTTGTTGAGGACAGCCGTTTCGGGTAATGTGTCCCATTGACCACTCAGACCGTTACTCTGAGTTATACAGACCGTATATTGAGTTACGGTCTGAGTTGACAATGGGACACATCTCCCGAAACAGCCGTCATCAACAAATATAAGTAAGTGCTAGTATAGGCAAGTTTGTAAATATTTACAAGTGTTTACTTTTATAATTGTTGAGGATGGCCGTTTTGGAAGATATGTCCCATTGTCAACTCAGACTGTAATTGACCTCAAGGTTTTTGTAAGTTAGGGTGGGGATGTAAGAGTAATTTGGTGAGTATTAGGAGTAGTGATGTCAAAAAGTGTGTGTGATATAATGTAATTGGGTGTTGAGTATGTGTGTAAGGTGTATTTTGGCATATATTGAAGGAAATGTGGAGGGAAAGTTTTGTTACATTGAGGTGTTTGTTGCAGTATCGATGGATAGTTGTTGCTTGGCTTGCAAAATTCATATTTGTTGATACCATCTTCATCTGAGCTACTAGTTTTTAACTAAAAACATATGTAAATATATTACATTTGGCTAATACATTTTCCTAATATCCCAGCCCCACCCTAACCTACCAAAACCTTGAGATCAGTTAGGGTCTGAGTTAACAATTGGACTCTTCTCTCGAAACGGCCACCCTCAACAATTATAAAAGTAAGTGCTACTATACACAAGTGTAACATATTTACAAGTGTTTTTATTTAAAAAACTAGAAGCTCATGTGAAGATGGAATCAACAATTACAAATCATAAATTTCTGAAAGGGTATTAATATTTGTAACTGAGGAATTTTCTGGTGTAAATTCCTTATGCAGGTAAAATTCAACTAAACTATTCAAGACTATTGGGAAACGCACGATCTCTTCAACCTTACACCATTCATTCAGTTAAGAAGTATAAAGACCGCTGTCTGGTGTAATAAAACGTATACATATTTCAAAATTATTTTGTGCTAGATCCACAGTCTTCTGATTAAACCAAGAAAGTTATGAATTATTATTTTTTTAAAATGAGAAAATAATAGACATTTACTAATCTTCAAGAGAAAACACAACATGTAATGTGTGAGAACCAGATCCAGCCTATGTATTAGAAAGTAATGTTGATCAATATTTTGATCTCAGATCAACTATTTTGGTGCTTATGTGAGATATTCAAAACTAATGAAAGAAAAATTAATTTTCATTTAAATTTTCGATATTCATTTCCTGTTCCTGCGTGTTTGATTTTAGTTAAAAATATTATACCAAAAGATGCAGAGAGTCATTAGAAATACAAAAAAAATTATAGAAAATTCCCAAAAATTGTGGAAAATAGCAGTTCCTCCTACCTTCTTCGACACACTAAAACATTACAAATTCAACGTTTTGGATTTATTTTTTTAACGTAGTAACTTGCAAAATGCCTCAAAATGTAATTAAACGTGCTGATGACACCCAAAAAGTTACAAATTTGAAAAAAAATCAACTTTAAAACATCAATTTAACAAGGTTTTGGGCGGTGTAAGTTTGGCGATAGAAATAAGATGTGTAAATGTTCAATACAATATTTGCTGTTTTGTGTGTGGAATAAAGTCTGCAAGTGTTTGTTTTGTCCTTATAAGTAGTTTTGCGACTTATCCCCCCAAAAAAGATGTATGTGCGAGTTTTATAATTCTATAACGTTTGTGTGCCGGGTGAGAAGTGGTGCCATTGTGCTAATAGTGCTTTGTTGTTAAAGTTCATTGTTTTTTAAGATTTGTATTTTTTGGGAGTCAACAGCAAATTTACAAACATTTATAACAGCAAACATTTCGAGGTGCTGTGCGAGTTATTGCGTCAAAAAAATAAAATCAACATGTTAAATTAATAACGTTTTACAAGTGCTGGGGAGGGGGGATAAATATTTTCCAAAATTTTAAATATTTAGGACATGAGCAAAAGTTTTTTATAGTTTTTTCCCTGATGACTTTCTGTGTCTTCCGGTATAATGATTTTCGCTAAAATCGAACACGTGGATCGAATGAGAAATAAATACCAAATTTTCAGTTATTTAAAACACAAGGGTGATTTTTATATAACAAATGTTAAGAAATACAAATAATAAAATTCTCCATTAACAGTATCAATACCTCTGCCTCATAACCTTCTCTTAGGTTATAAGTAAGGTCATGTTGTATGTCATGAGCAAATTCTTGTTGATACTCAGGGTAAAGCCTTAACACTTCTACAAGGCCTTGCATGTTGATGCACTTTAAATCACAATATGTAAGTGCCTTGACATCGCAACTTGACTTAACTACAACATCAGCTGTGTTAGTATTAGCAGGAGGACCTGGACAATTCCCACCATTACCAGGTCCTTGTAAATACATGCTAATATCACAGCCTACAAGATCTCCTTTACCTAGAACAGAAATATTTTTATTCATAAAATAATGGTAATTTTATTTACCTTACAGGAATAAAAATTTAAAATCTATAAGAAAAGAATTTTATCTATATTAAAACTAACTCAAAACTAGTTGGTCTTGCTAGTTACATTTTAAGATTGTTTCCTCCCGTATAAAACTAAAATTAATTATTTAAATTTAATTAATATTTGAAAAAACTGTATTAATATCAAGTGTCATCTACTACAAGTTTAAAAAAATGTGTTTGAACTTGAGTGAATGAATGAAAAGGATTTTATTAACTATTGAAAATTTGAATTAGATTTATATAAGAAGAGTATGAACTAATACGAGGGTCACTAGTTATATTTTGGGCCTAAAAATAAATACAAACTATTTTTTATTGCTTTTCAAAATATTTCCTTTTAGGTTTATACACTTTTGCATGCATTGGAATCAGTTCTCATAGCATCTTTTCCAGTCTGCATCGGGTACCTCCAAAACATGGTTTTTGAAAGCTCTAACACCTTCTGCCGACCAAATTCGTTATCCTCGTAATTTATGCTTGATAGTTGGAAACAAAAAGAAATCATTGGGTGCCAGATCAGGACTGTAAGGTGGATGACTCATCAATTCGATCTTTTGAGTGTTAAAGAAGCTGGTTGTTTCACGAGATGTGTTCCCACACACGTTGTCTTGCTGGAGGATGGTCCGACAATTCTTGTTAGTTTTTCTGATTTCATCAAAGACTTCTGCAAACAATGGTTGTATACCATTCAGAATTTATTGTTTCACGCTCCTCCAAATGTACTGTTGCCTCATGACCAGTTTTCCTGAAAAAATAGGCGACCATTTGTTTTGAAGTGCTCCGATCCGAACAACTTTTGTTGGTTTCAGTTCATCATGAAACACCCATACCACCGACTGTTGTTTTAGTTCTGGCTCATAGACACCTATCCATGATTCTTCCCCTATTACAACCTTAAACACCTCTTTGAAATCACCAGCATTAAATTTTTTAATCATTTTTTTGCACCAATCAACACGGGCATCTTTTTCGGCTTTTGTCAAATTGTGTGGGATCCAACGACAACACACCTTTCTCACAGCTAAATGTTAGTGCAATATTTTATGAATGCTAGTGGGACTAATGGCTAAAGATGTCTCAATCTCACAATATATCACATAACAAACTTGGATGATCATATTTTGCACAGTGTCAATGTTTTTAGGAACAACAACGTACTTTTTACGACTTTCACGGAGTTCATCATTGAGAGAATGGTGACCACGGTTGAACTCGTTATACCAACGTTTCACAGTGGCAAAGGATGGAGATTCATCACTGAAAGTGAAATTAAGTCGATCAGTGCACTGTTGTCTAAGAGTTAATCCACTTCGGAAATCGTAATAAATCACTGGAAGAAAGTTTTCACGATTCATTTCCATTTATTGACTGACAGAATCTTCTTAAATGGCTATAAATGACACAAACAATGCTTTGTTTTCATTTATATATCTAGTTTATGTTATGGTTAAAAGTGTCAAGCTTTCAAATAAAAATATTTGCTGATACCCAACTACAATCAGTGTTGTCAAAGCTCAAAATATAAATAGTGGTCCTCGTAGAATGAATTGAATAAGACAATATTTATAAAATATTTTTTAAAACATATCCATTTTAAAATAGGCTATACCACCCAAAAATTATACACAATAGCTTCTTATAAAATACACATAACAAAAAATGTTAACTAAAAGCACTTGTACATTCTTATACTAGCCTATAATATCACTTAATTTTACGATTGTTGAGGATGGTCGTTTCAGGAAATGTGCCTCATTGTCAACTCAGACTGTAACTGACCTCTTAGTTGTTATAGGTTATGGTGGAGGGGGAATATTAAGATAGGGATGTAGGTGTATTTTAGAAAGTATTAGGGGTCACGATGTCAAAAAGTATATGTGAGTTATAATGTAATTGCATCTTGAGTATGTGTAGGGTGTTGTTTGAATTGTTTGCATATCTCATATGGTTCAGTTTTGTATTGTTGTTTATTTTTGTTTTAATTGTGAAGAATTCGAAGGTTAGATGTTATGTGTGTGTAGTTATAGTTTGTGCATATGAGATGTTCGTCGAAGTTTGATTGGGTGATTTCGTTTGTGAGTGTTTATAACGACTTTTTTGTGAGACCCATATTCCGCAACATCCATTCTCAACAACCATAAAATAAAGTCCTACTATAGGCAAATCTAACACTGTACACGCGTTTTTAGTTAAAAGTTATTAGCTCAAGTGGAGATGGATTTTTAAAAAAGTTAGTTACAAAGGCTATAGTGAAAATTTATTTAGAAATGAAAATAAACTTGCTAGATACATTATTTGTCTGCAGTATCGTATCATTCTGACCCTTATTTTTGCAATAAATGCAGTTTGTTAATTTATGATTGCTCAAGATTGGACCTATGCACATAATATATCTACATAGATCTTTACAGTTTTAAAGCTGATTCTTCTAATTCAGTCTTGATTTTAAAAGCAAAGATTCTTAGAGGCTATTGGTAATATACTCTAATTGAACTGCAGATTTCTTGTGATCTACATCAACATTTCCTTTTTTAAATTATGGAATTTCATACTGCTTTCCATGTTTGTTCTATGGTACCTGGTTTGTATATACTGAAAACATTAACGCCACTTTTGCTGTTCTTAGGGCTGCTATGCAACACCTACTTGAAAGCAAAAAACAGCAGGTCTGTAAACAGGGTATATTTATAGTTTCTCGTGTAAGATTAGTAGTTAATTTATTTTGAAATATTATTGACAGCTTACTGTTACTATTTTTATTTTTGCGTAATAGATATTCAACACTATTTCTTTTGGTTTCCCTTGGCCGTAACACATTTTAAACGACAAAACACTCTCACAATGAAATAGCTTATTTGAACACATAATTAACAACTACTCTATGGATAGTAACACAACCCACAGAACAACAATACACGACAGACTCACACCAACTCAATACACCTGAGCAACAGTCTTATCTGTGATTCACAGCATTGAACAGTGCACTGATTAAGTGCAAAACAAGTCTCCTGAGAAATATCAGTAAGTAATGGTTTTTATTCCAAATGATACGAATAGAAATCATTAAAAACATTTAAGATGTACAACACAAGAACCACAAGTTTTAAATATTCAACATTTTAAGACAATCATTTAAAAATTTGTACCAAATAGAGAAGGAATGGAAAACTTCTCTTTCGCCCATACTTTTAATATACTATAGGTAACGATTGCATAACTGAGTGAATTTTTTAGAACATATTTGTTCACACGTTTTGAAGCAATCGTTTCATTTACGATGCTAATCGTCTACTCTACCAAAAATCTTATTTTTATCACATTCTAAAATTCAAGGTGCATTAACAAAGTATTTATGTGTTTTTATAAGTTATAAGTACATAAAAACACAAAATGAAAAACTAAAAGATACAAAGCTCCTCAAATAGATGGCTAGAGTTTAATGGGGAATAAGTTAGGTCATGCTCAGT
This sequence comes from Prosapia bicincta, assembly GCA_036971475.1. Lineage (NCBI taxonomy): Eukaryota > Metazoa > Arthropoda > Insecta > Hemiptera > Cercopidae > Prosapia > Prosapia bicincta. The sequence continues at coordinate 36,446,850 of JBAIZL010000001.1, forward strand.
ACATTATAAAATACTAAAATAAAAGTTTGGAATTTAAATAGGGCAATTTAAATAGTAAAATGAAATTTGGGATTCCCTCCAAATTACGTGTATTCCAGCACTGATTGCTCAGCTATAATTCATAACATCTGCCAGATGTTCCA
>JBAIZL010000001.1:36451992-36529492 GCA_036971475.1 Prosapia bicincta
ATAATATTATAAACATACAAATAAGTATAATACGAAATTAAATTATAAACGTTTATCTTACTGTTACAACGATCCAAATCCCAGCTCAATACCTGAAGTGATGTTGAATTCTTCAAATACAACAATATTATTTGGCTCGATCTTCCAGATAATACAAAACTTCATAGAACAAAATGGACATGTAAAATAAAAATAGGCTGGCAATAACAGATTTAGAAATAAAAATTTAAACATCTAACGTTACCATTCCATGTTACATTTTAGTAATACAAAGCAAAGTAGTACAATTATTCAGGTTAATTAGAGAAATAAATTGACTTAAAAATCAATTTAATACTGCTGCTTATTGCAAATGGAATTGCTTTAAAATGACTATTTTATATTTCTTAAAAAAAATTTTGTGTATTTTTAAGTAAGCAAAAATTGTCATAGTAATTCACAATTGTAACTTATTTTGTTGTAAGTTATTGATTAGATAAAATAAATTTTTAAAAAAATAAATATTACGTAAAACATAGACTTAAATGTTATTAGTTTGCAGTTTTTGTGATGTACATCTTGAGGGTTTTCTATAATTACAACTTAGGCATTAACTTGGCAACAAAACCACTACTTAGTGATATTTTTTAGCAGATGTGTTTTGCACTAGGTCAGCACATTGTTCAATGCTGGAAGTCACGGGCAAGACCTTATGGCTGTTTCAATCCTCTTGTCCATGACTCACAGCATTGAACAATGCGTTGACCTAGAGTGAAACGTGTCTGCTGAAAAATATCAGTAAGTAGTAGTTTGTTTTGCCAAGTTAATACCAATTGTGTAGTTATTAGTTTGCCTGAATGGAGTGTTTTTGTGTTTAGGATGATTATATGACTTTTCAGCCTAATATCTTAAAGTTTACAGTTTTTTTTACTGTGAATGATAAACAGTTTAATTTTTGTATGATTTTAAAATAATTTAAAATTAAAAAAAATATTTTTATTTAGTTATTGGCAATTTTAGTTACCTTTATTATAAAATTTAATATTTTAAATATGAAAGGTGTAATTCATATATCTATTTGACTGTATTAACTCATAAAAACAAAATAAAATTATAAAACAGTTCCACATTTGGTTCTTTAAATTACGTGACATTTCAATAAACAAGGGAAGTTTTATACAAAGATGTTTATTAGGCATTAACTGATTATTAGTAAAATCGTGATTATTTTATTTAGTAGTTTATTCTAAACTGTTTAGGAGCTTTTCACTTATTTTAATTCATAGGTAGAATATGATTCATGGATCTGTTTTCCTTTAATCTAGTCTAAAATTTTTTTTCTTGCTTATAATCCTTCCCTCCCAACGTCTTATACAATGCCAATGTTTCCTTCTTCCTTAATGAAACTGTTTATGTTAACATAAAAATAATGCATGAAAACTGAAGAAATAAAACTGGTATAAGTAAAAACTTCAACAGATTTCAGTTAATTTCAGCGACATAAGGATGTGTTCTGATAACAGGCTTCATAGAAGAAAAAGAACTTTACTTTTTCATATCTACCTACACAATGCTTAATAGAGTGAATCACAAATATTCTGTGGATTGGAAACCATAAGAGGGTCAAAAGCGAAATCCGAAATCAATAATAAGTAGTAAAAACTAAAAAATAGTAAAATAAGTTGTAATAAAAACTAAAAAAAACTCAGTAGGTCATGTTTAACTTCTGTTCAAGGATCTGTCAGACTAATTCTTACTGTTTACAGGACTATTTCACTTATCTTAATATTTGATCAACAGACCTTTGTTCTATATGTTATATACATATATATATATATATATATATATATATATATATATATATATATATATATATATATATATATTTGTAGCTTTGCAACACTGTTTTCTTGTATTCACTTATCACTTTCCCTATATGTACTTAAACAAGAATCTTACTTGGTATTTATGCGAGTTAACTTTCAAAGATTGGCCATATCTCCATCATCGGGCATCATTAACTCAGTCTACTAACAAGCCCCAGTCAATGATGCCTGATGATGGAGATATGACCAATCTTTGAAAGTTAACTCGCATAAATACCAAGTATGATTCTTGTTTAAGTACATATAGTGAAAGTGATATAATATTATAGTATATATAATATTATATATATATATATATATATATATATATATATATATATATATATATATAATAAATTAAAAATATTTTAAAAACAAGAATACTTTTAATGAATATATTTATTCAAAGCTTTTCGCCGATAAAATAGTACCAGCATCTTCAGGAAAATAATTATCTAATCTAATTAAATTTCTTGTTTTTGAAATATTAGATAATTATTTTCCTGAAGATGCTGGTACTATTTTATCGGCGAAAAGCTTTGAATAAATATATTCATTAAAAGTATTCTTGTTTTTGAAATATTTTTAATTTATTAACTATGTTACAAGAAAACATATTTAATATAATATATATATATATATATATATATATATATATATATATATATAATTTATTATTTTTTTTTTTAAGTTAGTTTTGGTTGGTAAAAATTATTTAGATTTTTTGGACTTTTTTTTTTTTTTTTTTTTTTTTTTTTTTATTTCATGCTCTCATATTTCTTTTTGTGTTTTCTCTTCGATTGACAAAGACCACTGTGTGGTTGAAATATATCATTGTTTAAGTGCTTCTATGTGTTTCTATTTTAAGACTACAGAGTGGACTCTTACCAAGGTAAGTCTGTCAGTCTCCTAGTCCAAAAAATCTATATATATATATATATATATATATATATATATATATACTATTATCATGGGTGATATTTTAAATACTAGTTTCAAAATAAATGAAGTTTTATTGTAACTAATGGAAAATTACTGTCATGAAAACGATTTTTGTGGTGATGATAGTAATTTGATTGGTGGGGGTGAGGGAGAAGATGAAGTTTCCGAGCACAATACAGATACTGAAGCTGAGGATACGAATATAGACCTGAATTTTATTCCTTCAGACGATGAAAATCTAATGACAAGTAGACAAGGTAAGAGAGGACCATCTAGTATTAGTCAAGATAGTAACAGTGATAATGACATTCAGACTAATGATGCTGAACAAGTTATGCATCCAAATATTATCAAATTGAGAAAGACTAAACCAGATATCATTGAATATTATAATGTCAGTAAAGGTACAAAGACACTTTTGATGAAATGTCATGTTACCGAAAAAATGTGAGTGTTTTCTTTGGAATGGTGAACAGCATGCTCATCAACTCACACGTTATCTATGTCAATTATCAAATTTCAAAAAAAGCAAGAAACCTAAGTCAAGGAGAGCATTAGCTGAAGATATACCGTATAGCTCACTACTAAGGGTTGTCAATGACTAACAGTAGATAATTTCTCTAGAAACCTCAAGCGACATATTGAAGATATTGGTGGAGCATCAACACACCTCTCAAGAGGTTCCCAAGTAGCCTGGAACAAGAAAAATGTATGCTGTTTGTCCAAAAAAAAGGATAACTCAATTCCAGTAATATCTGGAATATCTGTGCTAAGCATATTTGTTTGGAGCACCGAGAATAAGGGCAAAAAAAGACTAAATATCTCAAAAAAGCTAGAACGCCTGTAAAACATTATAGTTTTATTATCTTTTTGTGTAAATTAAAGATAAATCTAATGTTTAATTTATTTTTAAATTTTTTTTCCAAAAGTAGTCTGAGAGACTATGTTACCATTAATATGTGTAGTAGGGGGGTTACTGTTCCCATGTTAATACGCTTGTTACTGCTGGCACGGAAATTCCCATGTTACTGAATTAGTTTGTAAACATTTTCTCACATGTATATGAAGATGAAAAAAAATTAAAGAATTGCTTTTTAGTTGTTTATATATATTTACAGCCTAAAAAGATTCAAAATATATTTTGGGTATAATAAATTTGGAAGCATTCTTATGGATATTATGTGGGACTAGGTATACAAGTTTTACAAGTAATAGACAGTTGTAACAATAGTACAACAAATGTACAAATTTAACAAATAACAAACATACAGAATGGAAAAACAAAGTTAGAGTATGCTCAGGTGAAAGCGAGTGTCTAATGGCTATTGAGAATTCACATCAGACATGTTCATACAGACTTAATAAAAGCTACCTGTTACTATGATAATGAATTGCTGATGAATGACTTGCGGCTAAATATGATAAAGAAGTGTAAGAGCCAGTTTATACCATGACAACATTACCCAGGACGGCTCTATTTGATTTTTTCCAATTTCAGTAGGTTTCAGATGTCGAAAACTTGTAAATACAAGTTATCTCTTATTATTTTTTTAAGTATACAATTACCTGCCAATCCTAATTAAACCTTTCTTATCCCCACTGATACTTCCCTGCATGGGAATCGTCTTATTTTATCTAACTACACTCCTCTTCGTTCTATTTGACCTTTAGCTCATACCAGTTCCGCCTAATCAACAATCAGCCCATTGTGTCTTTTATTATTTTTATTTTGTAAACATTTTAAAATTTTAAACATTATATTTGATTGAATAAAAATTATAGACTAAACAATGGGCTGAACACTGGTATTAGGTAAAGGTCAAATAGAACAAAGAGGAGTCTAATTAGATAAGATAAAAGATGATTTCCATGCAGGTAAGAAAAGTTCATAATAAGGACTGATGGAGATGCTCCGAAACACATCAGCAGGGAGTAAGACAGTGCTAGGATTGGCAAGTAATTATGATACTCAAAATAAAAATATAAATAAAGAATATAAATCCTAGCGGAGAAGTAGAAAATTATCAAAGTACAAGATATCTCGTTATAAACATTTTCAAAAAATCTGACTAATCAAAAAATTTATAATATGTGTACTAACGGTTAAGAATAAAAATATTCAGAAAAAATATTAATAATGTATTTTATTTTAGTTTAAATGTCAATAAATATTTTTCATCAATTCTTTTTTTAAAACTTTTGCATGCTACACTACGTAAAAAAGAAGTATAGAGCTACTATTAAAAAAATACATCCTATCCATCCTTAAACAATATTCAAAGAATTCCACAAATATTAAAAGAGCTCCACAGTTGTAAAGAAGTGTTCTTATATACCAGTTTTATTTCTAAATTAAATGTCTTATTTGTTGATTTCATCCTCACATGAGCTACTAGTTTTCACTAAAAACACTTGTAAATATTTTACAATCTTGCTATAGTAGCACTTACTTATATTTGTTGAGGACTGATGTTTTGGGAGATGTGTCCCATTGTCAACTCATACCGTAACTGATCTCAAGGTTTTCGTAGGTTTAGGGTGGTTGGGTTGGGGTGGGGTATTATGGTGAGGGTGCGGGTATACTTTTTGAGCATTAGGAGTTATGATGTCAAAAAGAGTGTGTGAGTTATAAAGTAGTTAGGAGTTGAGTATGTTTGTAGGGTGTAGTTGGAAATGTTTGTATATTTCGTATAGTTTGGTTGTGTAAGGTTGGTTATTTCTGTGTTGCTTTGAAGAGTTTGTAGGTTGGATGCTATGTCTATGTAGTCATGTTTTGTGAACTTGAGATGATTGGTGAAGTTTGATTGGTAATTATTGTTTGTTAGTGTGTTTTTATGTTCTTGTTAGCGTGTGTAGAGAGACCTCCCTGTCTGGCCTATGTAAAAACTGGGGCACGAACTGCAAGTTAATTTGTAAACTCCAGCAGCGTTATAAATGACGTTGATTTTTTTGTTGGGTTTAAATTGTTTATTGAGAGTGTTGTATGTGGAGTAGTCTATTTTGTAATTGTATTTTTGTAGTGTATTGGTTAGATTGTGGGTTTGGATGATCTGTATGGTATTGTTGAGTATTTTATGGGTTTGCCGTGTTGTGTGTTTTATTTGGGTTATTGGGTTGGTTATTTAAGCGGTTGTATAATTTGTAAATCATTGTTGTATTGTATCCATTAGTTTGTGCTATATGTATTATGGTGTTTAATTCTTGGCAGTGTTCGTCTTTGTCCAACGGTTTCTAAGCAGGCGATATATCATGATGTTGTAAGCTGCTAAACAACACAGAAATAACGGACTTTACACAACCAAACAATACAAAATATACAAACATACCACACCCTACGCACATATTCAACACACAGTTACATCATAACTCCTAACGCTCACAAAGTACACCCACACCCTCACCATAATATCCCACCCTAACACCTTAACCTACGAAAACCTGTAGATCAGTTACGGTCTGAGTTGACAATGGAACACATCTCCGGAAACGGCCGTCCTCAATAAATATAAGTAAGTGCTACTATAGGCAAGTTTGTAAATATTTACAAGTGCTTTTAGTTAAATTTCTTATTTTACGATAGAAAATCTAAAACGAAACAACCAGCCCTAAAATAAAATACATAATTTTCAATCTAAAATGTTTAGTAGATTAAAATTACTTAATTCTACTAAAATTGTATTGCAAAAAAAATTAAGAAAATATAGTATTTGAAGATAATATTAAGTAATGAGTTCTCTTAAATCAGATCTGAAGTTGTGCATATGCTGCTTATTGTCATGGGAATTATGCAATGACACCTTAGAACAGGTTTATAATTACTGGTTCATTAGGAGGAAATTGACTATCTTCGTAATATTTTGAAATATGTTTGTTGCAATGTTTTATTATGCATATAATACATTTGGGCATATAAATCCAGAGGAAGTACACCTATGATATTTAATACTATTTAACTATTATTTTTATTTCAAGTGTTTTGAGAAAATATTATTAAAAAGTGATTTGAAGTTTACCATTTGAAGTATAGTTAAGGCTTGAGAGTATAGAGTATATTTTGTAAGTTATCAAACAATTGCAAGTTCAAATTGTATTAGAAAATTGTACTATAAAATTTGAAAAACTTGAAGCAATTGTAGCTTAATTTTTAATTAAAATAAATAAAATCTTTGACTACAAATTAACCTTTTTATTTAAATCCTTAAAATAGTTATTTCTGTAATAATTTCAGTTGATGATTGGTTTGCAATTGAAATGAATGTAAGGATTTTAAAAAATTGTGTATTGGTTTTTAAGAGGTTTTATTTATGTAACTTTAAAAAGTTAAGATTATTTAAAAATATCAATCTTTTATGTTTGTTCTATACTGAATTTTGTGTATTTTAGAATAAATTGATAGCTCAAAGTTATATACATTGCAATATCCTACTTTTTAAAATCAGAGAAATTTTGTACTAATTAGTGAGGTAAAACAGCTTAAATCTATAAACAAACATTTGTGTTACAAGATCGGCGATAAAAACTGGAAAATAAACAATTATTTCAAATTGTTTTATTAACTTTGAAATGTTTAAATAAACAATTATTATTAGCGTTTAAATGTCTTTAAATAATGCGAAAAAATATTTTAATTTAAAAGGAATGTGTTTGAAAATTTATTTTGAAAGTGTTATATAAAAGTTTAAAAAATTATTCATGCATCATTCCAAATGCAAATTAAAGCATGCAGTGTTATTAACATAACGTACCTCCCTCACCTCGTGAATGTCGATGCCGTGGTTGAGCGACCACATTGTCTGAAAGTAATCTTGCATCCGTTGTTTTAGCTCTTTAGGAATCTGGTGTAATGTGAGGAAGTCTTTTAAATCTCTCCATTTAGTCTGATAGAGAGAGCGTCTAGAATACATTCTCTGTATTATTGCTGTCACATTTCCAAACACTACTGCATGCATAAGAGCTGAAATGTGATTTAAATTTATGGAGAAAATATCTTGTAAAAAGTATGGTTTGCTTTTTTATTTCTTGCATAGATTTGGTACTATTTTTAATAAATATTATAATAATAAAATTAATAGGTTGAAACCCCCCATTTCTAAGTCTAGTTTACACAAACTATTAAAACTAGCAGTTATTATGTTAAGTAAATCTATCATCTTTGTAAAAATATAAATGTTTAGTTAAATCCTAATAGTGAACTAACGACTCATGCCACGATTCCTGTTGTGGCTGATGGTGCCAATAATTTTTTATCTTACATTGTGCCAAATAAACATAACTCATGTTCGTTGTGATTATATCCTTAGAGATAAATTGTAAAAAACTGAGATAAATTTGGTGCTTTTTATCATGATTTTTGTGATTTGAGTCAATAAAAATATTTAGTTTTAGGTCATGGGGTAGGTGAATGAGTTATAAATTTTCACAGTTAACCTTTTTGTTTGTGAGTTTTTAATAATAATCGTTTAAATAGTGCTGTTTTAAATAATTATTGTTAAAATAAATAAGCCTTAAAAATCAAAATGTAAAAACAATAGCCCAAAATAACTTACAAGCAATCAATAAATTACCTAAAATAACAATAAATAAACTATAAATAAATTATAAATAAATAAAACCTTTTAAGCCACAAGAGTCTTGTAGTAATATCCTCTAAAGAGTATTGCTTTGCAATCGTAATGTACATCAGGAAATTGATAAAATGTTTTTGTGGTTTCAGAGGTTTCATTTATTTATAATTAGAAATTACACCAGTTGCTCCAAATATTATTGCTATAATTAAATCACTATAAACAACCTAAAAGTTAACATAAAAGGGGTAAAAATAAGTATATAGTTAGTAAGTGAAGGGGGAATGAAAACTCATAGGGTCTTCATGTCATACATTTTTATATTTGTTGATTCCCTTTTTACCACGAGCTACTATTTTTTACTAAAAATACTTGTAAATATTTTACAACTTGTCTATAGTAGCACTTACTTATATTTGTTGAGGACTGCCGTTTCGGGAGATGTGTCTGAAACCCGATGGGGTTACGGTCTTAGTTGACAATGTGACAAAACTTCCAAAATGACTTTCCTCAACAAATATAAGTAAGTGCTAATGTGGGCAAGTTTTAAAATATCTAAAAGTGTATTTAGTCATAAATTTTTATAAATAATTTTGTATTGAGATTTCATTACACTAATAATTGTATCCTCATAATTGGCATCCTTCGATACAAAACAAGCTGATGAAGATTAATGTCTGCTAGAATTTATATTTGTTAATTACATCTTCATGTAAGTTACTGGATTTCACTAAAACACTTGTAAATATTTTACAACTTGCCTATAGTAGCTCTTACTTTTATTTGTTGAGGACAGCCGTTTCGGGAGATGTGTCCAACTGTTAACTCAACTGTCCAACTGTAACTGATCTCAAGGTTTTCGTATGTCAGGGTGTTAGGGTGAGGGTGGGATATGATGGTGGTGTGGGTGTATTTTGTGAGCATTAGGAGTTATGATGTCAAAAAGTGTGTGTGAGATGTAATGTAATTGTGTATTGAGTATGTATGTAGGGTGTAGCATGAAGTGTCTGTATATTTCATATCGTTCGGGCTTGTAGCATTGGTTATTTCTGTGTTGTTTATGAAGAATTTGTAGGTTGGATGCAATCTCTATGTAGTCATGTTTTGTGGACTTGAGATGTTGGACGAAGTTTGATTGGTAAACCAAGAACGTATAAATGCACTAATAAACAATAAATACCAAATCAAACTTCACACATGACCACATAGACATAGCATCAAATCTACAAATTCTTTGTAAACAACTCAGAAATAACTAATTTACACAGCCAAACAATATGAATATGCAAACATTTCCAACTACACCCTACACACATACTCAATACACAATTACATTATAACTCACACACACTTTTTGACATCATAACTCCTAACACTCACAAAGTACACCCACACCCCACCATAATATTCCCCCCAACATAACACCCTAGCCTACAAAAACCTTGAGATCAGTTACAGTCTGAGTTGACAATAGGACATATCTCCCTAAACGGCCGTCCTCAACAAATAAAAGTAAGTGCTACTATAGGCAAGTTGTAAAATATTTACAAGTGTTTAGTGAAAACTAGTAGCTCACGTGAAGATGGAAACAACAAATATAAAATCAGTTGTTTTATGAAATCATATGTTCTCACTTATTTTAAGCCAAATGGGAGGAAATAACTATATTTCATACACTGTCCTTTTTTGAAATTTATAGGACCACTAAATAAATCCTAAAATAATGTAGAGAAATATATGAAAAATCTTATAACAATTTGGTAGTAAATAATTCAGTTACCTGTAAATAATTATTATCGTTCTGAATAAATCATAACAGGTATTTTAATTAAGTTTATCAAAATAAAAACTTACAGCCTGTAAACAGCAATAAAAAAACTCTTAAATCATACCTCCTATGAGCATTGTGCAGATACTAAAAATTTTTTCTGAGCTTGTATTGGCCGATACATTTCCAAAACCGACACTAGTTAAACTAGAACAAGTGAAGTAAAGAGCAGTGATATAAGATTCTGAATGTGTTACATTGACAATGTCTACTTTGAGTCTCTCAGCGAGTGTGTGGATCCAGCCTGGAAAAGTAAAACAACTTTTTAAATAAAAGCCACTGGTTAAAGCGATACCTTTTTATATCTTATTAATTATTGCTTTGTCATTCACACATGGCTTAGGGGCTCTCCTTTCTCTCCCAGGAGACACGATTCAGTCTAAGGCAGCATGCAGTATCTTCAGATGACAGCGAACTTAGGGGCAGTGTAATTGGAGAAACTCTGCTACGATTCTGCTTATGTGGCAAACACTATAACATTAAATGCTTTCACAGTGGTAAAAATTAAAACAGTTGACTTTAGCACTGTTTCGATAGCAATGGTGGAAGAAAAAACAAAATGCACCAAAATGTTTACAAAGACTAGCAAAATAACTGACATGTGATTCAAAACTTTCCTGCAACAAATAACCTCACACTGATCCATTGAATTGAGAGCGGGGCATACATGAACGTCTATCCCAGCAGACGCCATTAGAGCACAGGCGTTCCACGGGCGTTCATACACACCTGCCACACTCCATGTGTTAACTTATTAAATGCCTTCTCTTGCTAAAAATCACTGTACGATATTGTACTCACTAAATACAGTAATGAAATAGGTTAATATGACAGTTAATTGTTGCAACCTAAACTACTAACACAGACATAAGGGTACTGAGTATTACTACTCATTCAAAATTACAACCTAGATCGAAAGTCATTAAAACTATTTATATGCAAGGATGTGCAGTAGAACGCCTATTTACTGTTTACCCAATATAAAATCAATGTTTATAACTATTTCTTGGCTGTGATAATTTAATTACATTTTCTGGACAATGATAATGTAAGAATGTAACATTTTTTAAATTAATTATAATAGAGACAATGAAAATGTATTTTTTATAGAGTATTAATAAATGCAGACTTATTACATTATTTTAAACACTTACAAACACATCATCATTGAGTATACTAGAGAAAATCACTAATGAAGACTAATTAGTATCATTAAAAATATTTTACTAAAAAAGTTTTTAAATTTACCCAAATTTTAAGTCTGTGCTAGTAGTTTAGATTAAGCTTACTTTTTTTTAAATATTTGCTTGTATTTCTGGTTCAGTAACAATCTGGGACTATGTCTTTGTTAATATGATATATCACAAAGTAACTTGTCAATAACAAATATTTTTCCATTAAAATTATAAAAAATTACAATTCATAAACGAAATAAATTAAATTTTTGGCTTTGTTTTAGGGAATGCTGAAAGCTTGAGATTTTTTGTCCTACATAATAGATTTACAGACTTACCTTGGAAGTAGTCTAATTTATAATCCTTAAATAGAACTCTTTAACACTAAAATAATAATATATTTCTGACCAACTGTATACTTATTAATAAATTATTTTTAAAAAATCCTAAACAACCGTCCAAAAACCAAAATGAGTAAAACCGTCCAAAATCCGTGGAGAACAAGTTTAATTTATGAAAGTGACGTTGTCTTTCCCTGGGTAAGGGGAAGATGGCGACAGAGCAAGGAAGACTGTGGCTAGAGAGGTAACAGGCCACTAGTAGAACCCCCCTCCCAATACAGACATGTTTACGGCTAGAAACAAACTGGCACTCCTCACTATTACATAACCGGTGCAGATACCTTTCGCTCATATAGGTCAGATGTCACCAAGAAACTCAAGACTTATAGTAATTCCTTCAAAAATTCCAGTATTAGAGGAGACTTATCAATAGTAACCTATTTACTTTAATTCTATCTGCAATATTATTTTCTGTGCTCATCAGACGATGATTTGTATGTATTTCTTGCATACAAAAAAATACACAAAAATGAGCCAAAATTGTTAGAATAATAACTTCATTTTATTATTGACATGGTTTTACAAGAGGCAGTGGGGAAATGTATTCTTGTGTAGTACAGAATTAGATTACCACAAACATTAGGCTTTAACCATCCATTATTACTCGTAGAACTACTCATTTTACTGGCTGAGTTGACTTTACGTTGAAAAATTATCTAGCAATTCTTAGGAACTACTGGAGATTGTACCAAGAACTTTTATGTTAATATTGAAATGCGCCACCCCAACAAACCGCTCAGCTGCAAGAATGAAAAATACCTTAGTTAATGAAAGTGGCGTGTTGTATTCATCTTGAATTCACTGATTAAAAACTTTAATTAAATAATACTTGAATAAGTGAATACATAAGGACTTATTTGCTGGCCCCTTTTGAAACACGCTCTTTCTTGCTTTTTTCAAGCGTATTGTGTTATGAATAACAAAATCTTTACATTTAGAGTTCAAAAGAGTAACGTGAAGAGGCAGAACATCAAACTCCCTACACTTCCCCAAAAACTTTCTTTGAGCCTCATTATCTCAAGAGAAGGACAACAAACTATTGGCCAAAATGTTTCACTAATTAAATAAACTTTTTTCGCTAAATTTTCAACCGTTTTATCATTTATTCATTATTACATTAATTGTCCAGCATTTTACCTCATATACTCACCTAAATCCCATTTGTCGTCATATTTAGCTCTTTCTTTTTCTGCAATAACAAACCAAATACAAGCAAGCCAGTGTGCTACTAATGTAAATGATAACATTAGAAGAGTAAGAATTGTTGCGCTATACTGTGAATATCTGTCCATCTTTTGTAACAACCGTGCTAATCGCAAGAGTCGTGTCAATTTTAGAAGGTGAATATGGTTATGTCCAGATTCCTGAAACACGAACAAAAAATAAAACCCAAAACCGCAACAAAATTAATTTATTCTCTAAACCACCTAAAATTCATTTCAGTTACAAGGTTACCACCATGAGAGGAAAATAACAAACATAATAGTTGAATGATTTTAAACATCAGAATTAAACACTGGTAAAATGTTCAATTTACTTCATAAAAAGTAATAATTATAAAGTATAAAAATATTGTTGTAAATTAAAAGTGATGGAACCTTTCTCAAAATCTAATTTTCTTGATACAAAGTTACAGCTCTAAATTACTTACGATTCCTTCCCCACTATACAGATCCGAAGCATACAAAAGATCGAAAGGTAGAGCTGCTAGCAGGTCCATAACAAACCATCCTTTAAGGTAGTGGAGAGCAATAGAACTTGAATTCGATACAACTTCACCTTTTCGGTTGACAAATGTTGTACGATAATTCAAAATTATATCTAAAAAACGTAATTACCAGTTACATACTTATAAAAATGATACTACAATACGATTTTATTTCAGATGACTAACAATATTGAATAAAAGTTACAACTAGAAAAAGTAAGTATGTGTGTGTGTGTGAAGGAATTGCAGTCTCACATTTCTCTCGATTACTTTTATTCTGTTTGATGTTTAAAAGCTTTAAATAACTTTATCGTAACAATTTCTTTTGTTTTAAAGACCAGGAAAATGTTGTACTTTCTTCTTAGGAAGATCGCCATATAGCGATCAAAAATGTTCTGTCTCAGTAAGTTTTTACAAAATTTAAAGTTTGGATAGTCATAAACTAATATTAAAGTGATTAATTAAGTTTCATCGAACATAATGGACTACAAAATTCAAAAGCTATAATGCTAAAAATGGACTCTGGTAGAAGGTGGCATTTGAAGTATATAATTTTGAAAAATGCATTAAAACTCGAAGACACCTCGAAAATGTTGTTATGGGTATTTTTCAATAAAATATAAGGCCAGGAACAATATAAATACATAAGACTGGAAATGATTCTTGGTCAACATAATGGATAGGGGAAGACCTGTAAAATACCTAATGTGATGGCAACTCCATATATATATATATATATATATATATATATATATATATATATATATATATATATATATATATATGTGTGTGTGTGTGTGTGTTTGTGTGTGTGTGTGTATGTGAGAGAGATAAATAGTTATTATCCGGAGTACATCCGTTCATTCTGCAGTGTATAAAATCTCAGTTCGCTGTTTTTCGACAAAACTGTTGTTTGCTCCTCAACTGTTGTTGGGTTCACCTCGTCAGTGCTAGATGAGATTCTAGCAAAATGTTGGAACTGCGATTTTATGCACTGCAGAATGAAAGGATGTACTCTGGATAACAAGTTTTGATCATATTTTTCAATCCATGAAGGAATACGTATCAGCACACACACCCATACAGACACTACATATTATGCCATTTAAATGTATATTAAAAAATAATATTTGTTTTGTTTTATGTTATTTTTTCTAACGATCAAAACAACCTATCTTTTTTGAAAAATTAAAAAAAATTCTTGAAGATATAAATTTTCTACAGAGATAATTATAATATACTACAGTTTAATATAATTGCAGGTTTTGTGTTGTACATCTTAAAAATTTTAGAATGTTTTTACTGATACTTGGCAAAAACCTATTATTTTTCAGCAGGCGCATTTTGTACTAGTTTTTTCTGATTTTAATTCAAAATCAAATAAAACACTTCTACATATGATATAATTGCTCATGGTAGCACTTACTTTTTTCATTGTTGAGGATGACCGTTTTGAGTAATGTGTTCCATTGTCAACTCAGACTGAAACTGACTTCATGGTTATTATAGAGTGGTATGTTAGGGTAGGGATGTGGGTGTATTTTGGAGAGTAATGGGGGTTATAATATCAAAAGCATATGTGAGTTACAATGTAATATTTTTATATCTCCTCTGGTTCAGATGTCTATCTTTGTTTATTTTCGTTTTGTTTGAGAAGAATTTGTAGGTTAAATGTTATGTTTGTGAAGTTATGATTTGTGGATATTAGATGTTTGAAAGTTTGATTAGGTCTTTTTGTTTGAATTTACTTCTAAGTTTTCTTGTTAGCATGTATAAAATGACCTTCCTGTCTGGCCTATGTAAAAACTAGGGCATGAACCGCAAGTTACTTTGTAAACACCAGCGGAGTTGGATGTGTCTTTGTTTATGTTGTTGGGTTTAAATTCTTTGTTGAGGGTGTTGTGTGTAGAGTAGACTATTCTGCAATTGTATTTTCGAAGTAAGGCAAGTGTAACATATTTACATGTATTTTTTGTTAATATCTTCTTTGTCCAACAACATGCTTCTACGATTACGATTCTCATACCTGAAGTTAAGCTTCTATTATTATTTTATTACTAAAACTCGGAGGGACCTTATCAGTGTAGAGCACTTAGCTGCAGCCTTTGTACTCTCTTCCCATCCCTACCACAGGACTAGCTTAGTGGATACCTACCTCTTTGCAGAAATCAAGTACCCACCTGATGCTAGATCTTCTGATATCCTCTGGTGTACATACCTGCCAGCCAAACCACTTTCTCCTTGCAGCTCCCAAAGCAGGACACTCACAGAGTACGTGGATTGGGCTTTCCTCTTGGTCCTCGTTGCATCTCTTGCACACAGGGGACCTAGATTTTCCAATTTTGTATTGGAACCCCCTCAGATTCCCATGGCCTGTAACCAGCTCTACAGTAGCTCTGAGTTGATGTCTACTTAAGGAGAGTAGTTCTTTGCCCCACAAATCTCCTGAGTAACCCCACAGTACCTTGGATTTGTTACACCCCAAGGTTGCATTCCATTCTTTCCTGCACAAACTGTCTATATGTGACGTGATCCTCTTGCGCCCCTCCTGAGGCGGCATGCCCACTGCCCTCAGCAACGGTCCTTGGGTTATACACCCTTGTTTTGCTAAGGCGTCAGCTCTCTCATTCCCTATCCAGCCAGAATGTCCTGGAATCCAGGTTAGGTTGAGTGAATTATACTTACTCAGCTCTGCTAGAGAAGCCATAGTCTCAGCCACCAACCTAGAGCTGGTACTAGCCTTACCTAAAGCCTTCAGAGCTGCCTGACTGTCCGAGCAAATCCAGATGGTCTTGCCCCTCCTGCCAGACCCTATTACTTCCTCAGCACATAGTTTGATCGCGAGCACCTCCCCCTGGAAGACAGAGTTGTAGTCCTCCAGGCGATGACAAAATCTGTCTTGGTGTCTCGGTCCACTAAATCCTGCTCCCACTCCTTCCTTCATCTTGGACCCATCGGTGAACCAGATTTCACTATGTCTGGGTCTATACTCCGCCCATGCCTCTCTTGCAGGAATAAGGATTTTGTAGTTTCCTTTTTCCCTTTTAAGAGACAGTATCTTATCCTGAGGTTCTATCCAGAGCTCCTTCAGTGAATCCCCAAATAGCTGTTTATGAAGTTTGCTACTTGTCTTCCACTGCCCGGTACAGCTTAGTCGGTATGCAGTTTTCATTGCCTCCATCCTAATTTGAAGACTCAAGGATGGAAAACCCAACATAACCCTCATGGCCGCACATGGTGTGCTTCTCCTTGTAGCTGTTATGCCTCTAAGGAAGAGCCCCTGCGCGCGGTCCAGCATTCTTTTACTTGTTTCTTTCTGTGCCCTGTCCCACCAGACGATAGAGGCAAAGACCAACCTCGGCACCACAATGGCGGAATAAATCCAGTTCATCTGACGTGGACCCAAACCCCATCTCGTGCCTATTGCTCCTCTGCATTGCCAGAACGTACCTATGGCTTTTTTGCACTTATCCTCCAAGTGCTCACGCCAGAGTAGCTTCCTATTCAGAATAACTCCCAGATATTTAGCGCTCTCAACGTAGCTTATTTTGGTATTACCAACTTCCATCATCTCCAGCGATTTAGTTTTATATCGCCTAGTGAAGATGAGTGCCACAGATTTCTCTCCTTGAATGCATAGTGCATTCTCCCTGCACCATGCTTCTGTTACCCTGAGTGTCTCTTGAAGCAGGTCTTTGAGGACCTCTTCAAATGGTCCCCTAACAAGGATAGCTATGTCATCCGCATATCATACCACCTTGACACCCATTCCACTGAGTGTCCTTAGTAGGCCGTCCACGACAAGGCTCCACAGCAAAGGGGATAACACTCCACCCTGCGGGCAGCCCTCCGAGACCATCCCATTTATCGTACACCCCATCCAGGATGCAGTACTTATCCGGTTTTCCTAGGAACTCATAATCCAATTTATAATTCCATCAGAAATCCCATGATCCATAGCTGCTCTCTTGATGGCCAGTCTAGAGGTACTATTAAAAGCCCCCTCCACATCAAGAAAAGCCCCAATACATATCCCCTTGTTGTTGATCTGACCCTTAATAAAGTCTACGACCGACAACAGTGCAGTCTCCACTGACCTACCAGTTCGGTAGGCGTGTTGGTCCTGATGAAGCAGATACTGCTTCAAAGGTCCCTCCTTCAAATAGTGGTCCACCAGCCTTCCAATGTTTTTAACAAGAAAGATGTGAGGCTGATAGGTCTGAAGTCCTTTACCTCTGTGTAACCTTTCCTCCCCGGTTTGGGGATAAAGATAACCTTCGTTTTGAGCCACTGCCCGGGCGTGTAACCCAAGGCAACACAGCCTCTGAGTAATCCTGTCAGTGGCCCTATTATTTCCTCCAAGCAATTTTGTAGTAGTGCTGGAGTAATATTATCTAATCCAGGCGGTTTAAAAGGCTCAAAAGACAAAATCGCCTCTCTCACCTTTTGCGCTGAGATCACCTGCCCAGCAATATTCCAGTCCGCCCTTAGCCCAGTATGTCGGAGGTTTTGAGCACCGTCCCTTACCGGTCTAATATCGGGAAAACTGTTCCTCATAAGCAGACGCAGTGTTTCCTCCGGGGTGTCAGTAAAGCTACCATCAGTCTTCTTGACAAACTTAAGCTCTCCCCTCGGTCCACCTGCTAACACCTTAAACAGTCTAGCAGTGTCACTCAGTGTACTTGTGTCTGAACACCACTTTTCCCAAGAATCACGTTTAACCTCTTTAATAAGATTTTTATAGAGACCCTGGCTGTCTTTATATGCCTGCCAGGTCTCCCCTGTTTTCTTCTTCTTTGCCCTATTAAAGAGCCTTCTAGTCTCTTTCCGTCTTGCCTCTAACTCGCTGTTCCACTTAAGCTTACCACTCCCAGTGTTTATCCGCGAGAGAGGGCAATTTTCCTCAAACGACGTGGAAATTGCAGTCCTGATGTAGGCCTCAGTATTTTCCAGTTCGTTTGATGTACCATATTTACCATGGAAGTCAGACATCCGCCTCCTCACCGAGGACTTAAAACCTTTCCAGTTTGTCCTTCTCGGGTTCCTAAGCCACACCACCTGGGGGACAACTCCCCTCATCGTAGCAGTGATGATCCGGTGATCAACATGGAGGGCTCATCCGAAACCAGCCAGTCATGCACCCACCTTACCATTTGTCTATTACAGAAGGTGATATCTAGAACCTCCATTCTGTTTGAAGTGACAAATGTTGGCTCGGCACCTGTGTTTAAAACCACAAGGTTTTCTTCAATCAAGAAGGCTAGGAGCTCCTCACCTCGCTCATTTGTGTCTGTGCTGCCCCACACCTCATTATGAGCATTGGCATCACAGCCCACTAAGATTCCTATATTCCTCTCCCTGCAGTACCGAACTAACTTACGTAATTCTGCAGGGGGCGATTCTCTATTGTGGGCGCAGTAAGTGGAGGCCACGATGAACTCCCTGCTCCCACTTACCTCGCTCTTGCCTTGAATTCTAACCACCGCAAGGTCTTTAGTTGAGAATTCTTGAATCAGCGTGGCTTCTAGTCCTCTGACTATCACACATGCTCTGTGCCCCTCATGTTCCCCACTTGCGTAGGTGTGCCCAGCTGCAGTCAGACCCCTTATACGGTTTCTGACCAGCCACGGTTCTTGCACCAGCGCAAGCACTGGTAATGTGTGCCTCACATTAAGCACCTGGTTAGGACCACCGAGGCGCTTTTACTGTGGTGCAAGTTGATTTGCAGGATCATTGCTCGAGGGTCAGCCATATCCAACTGACCCCTACGCCTTCTCCTGATTCTCTCTCTCGCCCTTCTCTTCTGGGTCCTTAGAGTTCCACTTAAAAGTGACCTCTGCAGTCCCCAGGAAGGCTTTCCCATCTCTTGCCTTTAATAGTCTGGCCGATGCCTCATCCAATTTTAGGCAGAGGAGGCTTGCAGGTCCCAGCTCAATGCACTGTAGGATCTTCCACTTCGAAGTGTCAATTTCTGGGTTTTGCATCCCCATGAGCTTGACCAGCTGAGTGGCCTCCTTTTTTGGTGGTGGTACTAGCACCGTCACTTTCACCCTTTTGATCAGTTCATCAGGCAGGACTAGCCTTGCCTGAGTCCCGTCCTCGAGCTTAACTGACGGTACCACTTCTCTCAGCCATTTTGCCGATTCCTCCTCAGCACAAATAAATGCTGCGAATCCATCCCTTAGGTGAGTGTCTCTGAACCGCGGAACAAAACCTCCACTAGGAGTGTCCAGAATCCGGTCCATGACGGTGCCCTTAAGGTGGTCGAACGCCGCCATCTCCATCCTCACGCCTACACTATCCCCAAAGGTCACAAGAACCCTCGGTAGGTTGGCGGAGATCGACGAGAAAGACGGCCCTCCCGACCCAGCAGGCCTAGACCTCTTGACCTCCGACTCTGGAGTAGGATTAGAAGTACTCCTTTCCTTCCTTTTACTCTCTCTCTCTTGTCGTACTAAGGTCCTACCTGATTCCCTGGCTTCCGGGATGACAGGGCGGGTTCTAGCCCCAGCTCAAATTCTTGAAGATATAAATTTTCTACAGAGATAATTATAATATACTACAGTTTAATGTAATTGCAGGTTTTGTGTTGTACATCTTAAAAATTTTAGAATGTTTTTACTGATACTTGGCAAAAACCTATTATTTTTCAGCAGGCGCATTTTGTACTAGTTTTTTTTTCTGATTTTAATTCAAAATCAAATAAAACACTTCTACATATGATACAATTGCTCATGGTAGCACTTACTTTTTTCATTGTTGAGGATGACTGTTTTGAGTAATGTGTTCCATTGTCAACTCAGACTGAAACTGACTTCATGGTTATTATAGAGTGGTATGTTAGGGTAGGGATGTGGGTGTATTTTGGAGAGTAATGGGGGTTATAATATCAAAAGCATATGTGAGTTACAATGTAATATTTATATATCTCCTCTAGTTCAGTTGTCTATCTTTGTTTATTTTCGTTTTGTTTGAGAACAATATGTAGGTTAAATGTTATGTTTGTGAAGTTATGATTTGTGGATATTAGATGTTTGAAAGTTTGATTAGGTCTTTTTGTTTGAATGTACGTTTTCTTGGTAGCATGTGTAAAATGACCTTCCTGTCTGGCCTATGTAAAAACTAGGGCATGAACCGCAAGTTACTTTGTAAACACCAGCGGAGTTGGATGTGTCTTTGTTTATGTTGTTGGGTTTAAATTCTTTGTTGAGGGTGTTGTGTGTAGAGTAGACTATTCTGTAATTGTATTTTCGAAGTAAGTGCTACTATAGGCAAGTGTAACATATTTACATGTGTTTTTTGTTAATATCTTCTTTGATAATGTACAACAACATAATATCTTTGATAATATCTTCAACAACATGCTTCTACGATTACGATTCTCACACCTGAAGTTAAGCTTTTATAGTATACTAAACAAAGTGGTTCGTTTTAGTTTGGGTAAGCCTAACTGTTGTCAGTATTAACTATATTCAGTTCATTATTCAACTTCGGAGGTTCTATTTTAAAAATAATACGCGTACTTTTCTCCGTACTTATCGTTTTTTTTACAAAATTATCCATATTATGTATAGGTTTTTTGTTGGGTTTATTTTTGGAAGGAGCTTGAGTTTGCAGGTTCTTTACTTTCCTTAACAGTTGAAAAAATTCTTCAAGCTGAAATTTTTGCAAATATTGCTACTTTAAGCGCCATGTCTCTAAGATGGCATTCTGAATTCTTTAAATTTTTATAAACACGTTAAATAATTTCTCTTTGCCCGGAGTGCATCACTTGTTCTCATTTATATAAAAAAATGTCACGCGCAATAGATACACGAGGAAATAAAATACGTTACAGTACGTTCCCAGATTGAATGTTAACTAAGCGATAGGACATTTCATATTGGTTACGCAATGAATGGGATTGCCGATATCGTTATTTTTCACATAAACAGTTCGCTGTCCGCAGGTCCAAAAACATTCTAAATAATTAGTAGATCAGTGCAATGTTCAATGGTGTGAGTCAGGAACAAATCATAAAACAAAAATACAAAACTAAATATGATAAATAAGTAAATACTAATATTAAAATTACGAATATCAATATAGGGTTTTCAATTTTATTTACTAGTAATACTAACAAAGCTGCCATATGTTTCAAAAGTGTAAAATTATTTTAGAATGAAAGATACGCATTTACCTTATTTTGTAATAAGTGATTTTAATATAGGGATTTAATCGGCAAAATAGAAATTTCAATAAATAGTTTTATTTCCCTATTATATTGATGGAAAAACAGTAACCGAAGTTTGAGCTCGGTAATTTCCGTAAGAAATCAATTTAGGTAAGCTTGTGCGCATGTGTAGACTCTGCACAGAACGCACCATCACAACCAGAATAAGATTTAGAATTCAAATCTATTTTAGCAAGTACACAGTGTCTGATAACGGGGACAGAATAACAGTAAGCTAAAAATGGCGTCAACGAGTAACAGCAGTAGTAACACAGTAAAGCAACTTCCTAAAGATGCACAAGTTATTATGTCAATATTGAAAGAATTTGGACTCAATGACTATGAACCTCGTGTAGTTAATCAGTTGATGGAATTTACCTATCGTAAGTAAAATTATTGGCTAAGAAGAACCTGATAAAGGATTAGGTAATTTTTAGGTTAAGTAGCTTTATCTTATACAACAGCAGTACAATTAGGTTCGTAGGTAATATATTAAGAAGAGCTGATCGTTATTGATACTTAGCCATTATTAATTTGTTCATGTCAGAATAATTTAACTTTTAATACTATTCAGCCGAAAAAATTGTGGTAACTATCGACTTTCTAGACATAGTGGATGTTGAAAAATAAAATTATAATTGGTGAAGTAAAAAGTCTTCAGAAACAAGGAAAAAGTAATAATAGTTACTGTGGATGTCCCCAAAACTTAAATTAAAAAAGACAAAAATAATTTTACATAACTTTTATTTTTATAACAAAGCAAGGTAATTATTCAGATCAGCGACTTCCGCTCTGATCAGTGATTTTTTTTTATTCCCGGTCAATTTGACCATGTTGAACACGACTCTGAAGTCATTTTTAATGGCGAGTGAAATAAGCTAACCTGACCTAGGGGTTATTAACACTCTGAAATTTAAATCATGATTAAATATGCTGTACATTGTGTTTTAAATTTCAATATGACGCATTATTTTCAGAATCGGTTTGTCTTCTTTCCATTTATAATAAAAGATAACACTTAGTTTAGTATGTATTGTAGTGGGGACGAGCGAGGCGCTTTTTAAGCCGAGTACCATGCACGCTGAAACTACGATCCGGATTTGCGATGTCCGGATTACTGATGCTCTACTGCACTTTAAAGTAACGTATATGGACAAAAAGAAATCTTTTCTATCTTTCAAGCATTTTGTAGTCTACAATAGGTATTATAGTTATTAGTCATACAAAATAAAGTTCTTTTCTTTCAAATATTTGTTGAGTCTTTTAAACTTGTCCTTAATACATATATTTTAAAGTGAATTTGTTTTTCATATATGTTTCTCAAATATACATTCTAAAAAAAAACACATGATTTTAAGCGTTAGAAACCATAAATACTGGCTAAAACTTATATAGATTATCGTGTTGGAAACATAGTCTTAATAACTCGTGTTTCAAATATATTTTTTTATGAAATATTTCTTTACCAATGGCCATATTTTATTAAAACTGTATTTAACAAACATTAAAATATGGTACAAATTATCAAGTTAGAATACATTTCTTAGAACCAAAAATTAATAGTTAACTTGGCAATATAAATAAACCATTAAAAAATGGATCACAGGCTCGATTTATAAATTGTCCTTCAGTCCAATATAGCCATTATGAAATTGTTTGCAATAGTTTTCTTTTAATATTTTTTTCGCATAAATTATTTTTCATAATTATTTTCATTTTCTATTTATTTTAAATAATTTGTACTATAGTAAGCAGCTCTTAAGTAAACATTTGAAAATCATGTCAGCACTGAGCCTATGTATAGAATATCCTTATTTCTTTACTTTACCATTTCAACAAAGGTAATGTATTTCCACAAATGTTTTGCAGTGAGTGTGATCGGTTATGAAGTAGTTTATATTATTTTTATTTTAAACAACAATATCCCTTTGCTACAAATATTTAAACAACCTTGATGTTCATTTCGCTATCACAGTTGCATCATTAGAAAATTACAAACATATTGGGACCTAAAAATCTGAGACCTAATAACTACTCCCAGCGACCAGTTAAACAATAGTAGCACTACACGCAGGAATAAGACGACGCCAATTTGTCAGATCTTACTTAAAAACTAATATAAAAACAATGTGAATATTAAATAAAATTAAAATAATAATTAAAACAAAACTGTTATAAATAACATCATTAATAATTATAAATTAAATATTACTACTAATAATAACATATTGTCAATAACACCTATAATTACAACTTAATGCAACTTATATATATATATTTGGTCATAACATAGAAAATAAACTAGAACCAGATATTGGGCCTTTATCAGTGTTTACCAACAAATCACGTTAAGATTTAGCAATGAATATACTTTCATAACTATTAAGGAACCTGTTGGAGAACACAGTGTTGGCCTCCCATATCTAATATGGGCTAGATGTTCTTTAAACCCTTTGTCTTTCTCCTTGCCTGACCAATATACAGTTTGTCTCAAGTTATCTATACAAATAATAGTATAGATTTCAGACCTATCTAACATCGGAAGTTTATCCTTGGAATTTCCTAATAAATCAGTTATCTTATTAGGATTTTTACACGCTTTTCCTAAATTAAATTTTTGCAAATTTTGTCTAAATAATTGGTAATAATGTAAAAACATACATTATTTATGTATCATTAAGCTTATCATTTGTGAAAGATATTAAAACTTTGTAAATTTTTTCGTAACAATCACTTTTTTACCATTAAGATCTTGTGAGTTCATAACTATTTTCAAGAATGCATCTTAGGATTTTACAGTTAATTTCTTGTCAACTGAGAAACAAATGTTGCAATAACTTAGCTTGTAAAAGTTTTTATTTATAATTTCAATCTTGCAATAATTCTAAAACATTTTAAAATTTAAAAAATCTAAATATATCTTAATACCTATAAGTGTTCCATGTTGGCAACATCTGATTAAATGTTAACTACTAGGAAATCAGTCAAAATGTGTGTGTGTGTATATATATATATTATTGTTTGTAAATAATTTTTTCCACCACTAAGTGCAATAGTTTTTCCTTATGTGATGAGGCACCTTTCAGTCACTTGACCATTGTCGAATTACTGAATTCCTACTACAACTCCCGGTCAGTGATGCTTAATGATGGAGATACTACCAATCTTTAAAAGTTAACTTGCGCAAATACCAAATAAGATTCTTGTTTAAGTACATATAGTGAAATTGATATATATATAATCTTTGAAGACTAGAGATATTACATTTAAAGTACTGCTTCAACTATATAAAAATGTTGTAAATTTTTTATAGCCAAGAATTGGATTAATAATTAAATATGGGTCAAATTTTAAAGAAAAATACTGCTTTACAAATATTTTTTTGTAGGATAATTATAACTTTTTGTACAGAGAAATTCAAACATTTAGATCTGATGTTTGTGTTTTTGTTTTTGTAGGATATGTCACAAGTATATTAGAGGATGCAAGAGTGTACGCAAATCATGCGAAAAAAAAGACAATCGATTTGGATGATGTAAGATTAGCAGTATCCATGCAGTTAGACAGAGTTTTTACAACTCCTCCGCCTAGAGATGTGAGTAAGCAGTTATAATTGTTGAACTCATTTTGTCACAATTTATTGCATAATTAGTACTAAGTATTCCGAACATTATACAAAAATATAAGAACATGATTTATGTCTGAACTTTGCTGGGAAAAAAAGAATGATTTCATCTTCTGGAAAGGTGGAATAACTCTCATATTATTTTGAAATAAAGCCAATTTGAGAGTAATGCAAATGAAAAATGTTACTATAAATACTGTATAATAATGTGAATCCACCTTCACAAATCACCTCATGGACACTAACCACTCATGCAAAAGTATGGAAAAAAACATGAGCATACTCCACCCATGCTACAAAAGCCACAAATTAAAAACACTAGAACAGTATGAAATATACAAACATCGCAACACACATACAAATTGCATCATAAATGAACAAACACGATACAGATCACACAAACTCTTCGATAACATTACTTACAACTTTCAAAAATTGGTACAAAAAAAACAACTGCAGCAATCGTAGCTGCAGAAATGTGAATCAGAAGAAGTAGTAAGACGAAAACATTTCCTCCAAGTGTAAGTTGACAATTTAACAACTTAATAATAACTGAATCTCTGGTCGCAAGTAATTTCAAAGTGTAACAAGTGTATATGTATATGTATTTTGCCCGGCACAGTACATAGGCTTTACCACGGATGGTCTGAGAATCAGAATGAACGGCCACAGACATGACATTTGAACTATGAACATAGAGAGCCCAACTGCTCAACACACTGCTAGTAACAACATCATATCTTTCAATGATTGTTATGCCACTAAAATAATTAAGGCCCTCCCTCCTGATTGCAACCCTTCAGAATTGAGAAGATCGGAGTTGTCATACCAGTGGGAGACCTAATCTAGAGAACCTCCTAACCTCAACATTAAATAAAACTCCTTTTACCTTCCCCTTAACTTCTACCATTCTTAACTCCATTTACCTTCCTTTTCTTACAGCTTATTAATATCTGTTTTCAATTAATAAATATTTATACAAATAACAAATAGTATTATATCATAACCTATAAATCTGTGCATCTGTGATATTTGGATATTTATACACATCTATGGTTCACTTCAGACTTTTTTTTTTATTGATAAAGATCATTGTATTATTGAAATATTTCAATAGTGTAATAAGTTTTTATATGTCTATTTATTTATTTCCAAGAGATTGCAGATTTGAACTATTGCCACTAGGTAAGTCTGTCAGTCTCCTATTTAGTCCAAACATTCCTAAATAAGCTTTAAGCTCTACTAGAACTATCCTAATATATATATATATATATATATATATATATATATATATATATATATATATACAACTGAAGCTATTCAAATACAAGAATTATTTATTAATTTTTATTATTAAGATTTTATATATCTATTAACCTGTACCATCCTAATTAAACTTCGCACTACACTGGAAATTAAACAGTACCAAGCCACAATGTAGGGTTGTAACTTTATACTTGAATATTTGTCACCATTAATAATGATCAACATGGAAATCAATTATAAAGGTTTTCTCCTGAAAATTATTATTTATAAAGGTTCGGTTTGGCTCACTGGTGAAGTATATATGTTAATGGAATTACTGCACTGTGTTGCAATTAGCTACAAATCGAATTATTGGGACATGAATTATCTAAAATTTACTGCGTTATACAGTACATTCCTTAATTTAGTTATATTAGTATTGTGACATTAGTGCAGTGTTTATTTTAGAAATTAATTAATTATTATAAATTAAATATTTTGATAATAATAAGCTTCTAAAGTGTTTTGTTTTAAACTAAACACTTATATGTTAACACTTGCCTATAGTAGCACTTAGTTTTTTGATTGTTGAAGGCTGCCGTTTTGAGAGTTATGGTCCATTGTCAACTCAGACTATTTTAGCTAAAAACTAGTAGCTAACATGAAGGTGGAATTATTTAATACTTTGTTTCATTATATGTTAAACAAATATGAAATACTAGTACAGTAAACTCCCGATTATCCGTGGAATAGGGTGGCCCAGCAACGCCGGATAACGAATTCCCCGGATAATCCGCTATGAACAAAGAATACGCAAAACGATCGATAATCGATTATTATACCATAAGTTACACAAATAATGACCCCGGTTAATGCAATTTACAAATAATCTTCAGAGGACAAAATAAATACAGAAAATAATTTAAAATGTCGATGTATTTTGACGTATTATAACATGTACATTTATATGTCTAACTATTTACAATACGTACATAAGTATATGTCAAAAGTAAGTATGTATGTACATATGTTCCTTTACACATAATACTTTCACTTTTTAACAAAAAAATCTGTCACTTCCATCTGTTTTTTTGTGAACATTGATTTAGCCTTAATGTGCGATCTAAGTTTCTTGAGAACCATTTTGTCGCACAGTGTCTACTTGTGTCACGTGTGTCACAAAGCCATAAAGATCGTCCTAGACTATTTATAGCCGAGATTAGCTGACATGTGTTTACAATCTTATGATACACATTAGGTTTTCGGGCGTCTAAGCATTTTGTCATTGTCTCTTATATACAGTAGTCTGCTCGCCCCTTTTATTTCACCGGCCCGCGTCGGGATGCTTCCCTTTCAATTTAAAATTAGTACGTACATATCTACATATCTATTCCCTTCATCTTAATTTCTATTAAGCCTTATATGTATTTACGTCGAAATTCACCGCTTGGAAATTTAATCACACGAATCTGATTGGAATAAAAATCGGATATCTGTAAATCAATGCCAGACCCCGGATAATCCGCAAACCGGTTAATCCGCCCACGGATAATCGGGAGTTTACTGTACTATATATTTGAAAACTATATAATTATGTTAATATTTCTTACAATTTTGGTAACAGTGTCAGAAATGTTCTTCGGACTCAAAACTTTACTAGTTTTGTTTTTTAAAAATATATTTGTATAGTGAATTCTGGGGAATTAATTTATCTACATAGAATTTTATAAAATAAAATATTTTAATGTTAAAGTTTTTCAAAGATGTCAATTTTGTTACAGATTCTACTTGAAATAGCAAGGTCAAAGAATAGTAGCCCTTTGCCACTTGTGAAACCACACTGCGGCATCAGACTTCCACCAGATCGTTACTGCCTTTCTTCATGTAATTATAGGTTAAAGAGTATAGCTAAAAAGGTAATTAATTTCATACCAGCTTTGTAATATACACACACACGCACGTGCATGCGCGCACACACACATATAAATACATAAATTTGCAACCCGGTTTTCTTGTATTCACTTATCACTTACACTATAATGTACTTGATGAAGAATCTTACTTGGTATATATGCAAGTTAACCTAATTGTCAATTTTTAGGATATCTAGACAAACCATTAATACAATACCAAACCACTCTAACCATCCCCCACAACATAAAATGGCTGCTTACAACTAATTTTTATACAGAATGCTAAAACTACTACTAAAAAATGAAGAGAAAGGCAAAGAAAAACAAATAATATATCAAATAGTCACAAAAAATGGATACAATATAAAAACTTGGACAAATTAAAATATTAAATAAATTAAAGCAACCTAAACAGGAACAACAATAAACATAATTAGAACAATAACATACACAGAATTCAACATAAAGGAATAATGAAAATACTAAAAAATAACAATATTAACATAGCTTACAAAAATACAGGAAACATAATCAATAATGAAATATATAAAATCAAATGCCCAGACTGGAACAAATTGTACAAGGACTAAATAAAAAAGAAATTAAAAGACAGATATTAAGAGCACCTCAAGGTATACATCAATCCAAACATTTACAATTCCAACTTAGCCACATCCTCCACCAAAAACAAACATACATTCCTCACATTAGAAAACATACATCTAATAAAAAAAGTACACAAGGGCCTCAAAATGACAATCTGGGAACAACTACAAACTTATAAACACAAACATAATATCATAGATGAACAAATACAAATAAAATAAAAATAAAGATTAATTATTCAAATTAATAGACAGAATTAACCCCAAAACAAACTAGAAATTTTCCCACAGTGCAGTGAATCTGAAAATAAAACAGTACTGGTATACCACGTCACAACGGAAATTCTACACACCTGTCAATCTACAGAAGTACTCAGTTTCAGTTGATGCTCGATAATGAAGACACCATATTTAAATTGTTAACTCTCATGTATACCAAGTACGATTCTTGTTTATATATATATATATATATATATATATATATATATATATATATTCTTGATATTTTACGTTATCCATTGTTTTTCTGTTGCACTGACTTTATGAAGTTAATATATTACTATTGTAAGTAATTTTTACAAATTTTACAAAAATTACTTACAATAGTAATATGTTAACTTCATATATATTTTAAAACAACATAGGTTATTCAAATACAAGAATATTTATTAATTTATATTTGAATATGAATTAATAAATATTCTTGTATTTAAATACCCTATGTTGTTTTAAATTATTGAACAAGAAACGTATTTTATATATATATATATATATATATATATATATATATATATATATATATATATATATATTTAGGTTAGTTCTAGTAGAGCTTTAGCTTTAGTTTTTCTCTTTCTTGACTGAAGAAGATCATGTTGATCGAAATATTTCAAATAAAAGTGTATTAAGTGTTTTAAATGTGCTTATTTCCAAAGAGATTGCAGTTTTGGACTATTGCCTTTAGGTAAGTCTGTCAGTCTCCTATCAAGTCCAAAAATTCCTATATATATATATATATATAAAGTTTCAGTGCAACGGAAAAACAATGGATAACGTTAAATATATATATATATATATATATATATATATATATATATATATATATATATATGAAGTTAATATATTACTATTGTAAGTAATTTTATCCACCATTAAGTGCAATAATTTTACCTTGAGTGATGAGGCACCTTTCGGTCACTTGACCATTGTCGAATCACTGATATTTTTCTGGTGTAGATGTTCGATCCGTGATATTGGTATTTGTTGACGTTACAGGCACTTTCTCTTGATCTGTGTGTATGATGTTTTTATATAGTATATCTTCTGTGTATGTTGTTTGTAGATTCATTAAATTGTTGTGTATGTTTTTATAAATGTGGTATTTTTCTAGTGAGTTTAGTTCTATTGGGTTATTATTTATTTCAAGTATGGCTGGGTTATTTTCGTAATTTGCTATTTCATGTTTATGTGATATTAGGTGTGCTGCAACATTTGATACTTTTGAATTTTTGTTTTTGAATGCTCTATAATGTTCTTCAAATCTTATTTTAAATGTTCTGGTTGTTTTTCCTATGTAAAAAGCGTTACAGTTGTTGCATGTAATTTTTGTAAATTCCTGATAGGTTATGTTTTTCTGAATTTGTTTTGTGGTTTGTGTTATTAAGATATTTTATTATTTTGTAATTTGGTTTGTATGTTGGAGTGTAGTATTCTTTGTTGTATATATTTGTTATTTTTTCTATTTTGTTATTGGTGTATTTATATTTTAGGTAGATTTTTTTATTTTCATTAGTTTTGTGTTCCGGTTGTAGTGTTGTGTTGAGGTTAGGTTTTTTTGTGAATTTATTTTATATATTTTTTATAATGTATTTGTTGTATCCATTTTCTATTGCTATTTTTGTGATGTTATCTAATTCTCATTTAATTTTTGTTTGTTATCCTGTGTGTATTTTATTGCTTTATTTATCATGTTACTGTAAGTGTTAATTTTGTGTGTCCAGGGGTGGTTAGATTTGTAGTGTATTGTGGTGTTGTTGGAAGTAGGTTTCCTGTATACTGTAGTTTCTATTTTATTATCATTTATATTTAAAGTGATGTCGAGATAGTTGATTGTTCTATTTGTTTCTGTTTCAACGGTGAATTGTATGTTTTCGTTGTATGTATTTAGTTTGTTTAATATTATGATGTGTTCGTTGTGAATGTAGGTTGGTATATTACAAGTATATCGTCTACATATCTTGTCCATAGTGAAATATTGTGTGTGTTTAGTATAGGTTTAATTATTATTTGTTTAAAGTGTTGTAAATATATTTCTGACATGACAGATGATATGGGTAAAACCATGGGGAGTCCAGTTGTTTGTTTATAATATTTATTGTTAAATTGGAAGTAATTTTGGTTACATATGTGTTTGGTTAGCGTAATAATACTATCTATTATGTTTCTTTTTTCGTTATTGTGTATTAGTTTGTTTTTTATTATTTCTATGGTTTCTTCTATTGGGATACTAGGGTACATGTTAGTTATGTCATAACTTATTATTTTTGTGTTGCTGTTTGTTTTTATCGTTTTTATTTTATTAATTAATTCGTATCCATTTTTTATATTGTATGTGTTGTTGATATGTATTTTAGATCTTATGATTTTGTCTAGTATTTTTGCGATTATGTAAGATGGTGCTGTTGTGAAATTTATTAGTGGTCTAAATGGTGTGTCGGGTTTGTGGATTTTAAAAATAATAATAACAAATTCCTTCAAATATAACCTACCTAATTTCAACAAAAAAATAATAAAAAACATAATAGTTGACACAGAATCTAACATCCACAAAATTACCCACCAAAATACTGAACACATAAGAAACAATATTAATAATAAAATTAACCTAATAAAAACGGAAAAAACAAGAAAACGGAACAATATATACATAAAAAAGAAATTATAAAACTCAGAGAAAAACTAAAAAACAACGACTACTTAATATTAAAATCAGATAAAACAAATACACCAGTAATAATAGAAAATACCAAATACATCGATTCAATGACTAACTACATAAAAGAAAATAAATAAGAACAAATCCCAGACCCAACTAGCAAATACCTTATTACAATAAAAAACTTAATAGTCACTCACCGAAATACCCTAAACTATAATAATAAATTAAAATACCACACAAGACTATACCCATTCAAACCATGTGCACCAATATTATCAGGGATACCTAAAATCCACAAACCCAACACACCATTTAGACCACTAATAAATTTCACAACAGCACCATCTTACATAATCGCAAAAATACTAGACAAAATCATAAGATCTAAAATACATATCAACAACACATACAATATAAAAAATGGATACGAATTAATTAATAAAATAAAAACGATAAAAACAAACAGCAACACAAAAATAATAAGTTATGACATAACTAACATGTACCCTAGTATCCCAATAGAAGAAACCATAGAAATAATAAAAAACAAACTGATACACAATAACGAAAAAAGAAACATAATAGATAGTATCATTACGCTAACCAAACACATATGTAACCAAAATTACTTCCAATTTAACAATAAATATTATAAACAAACAACTGGACTCCCCATGGGTTCACCCATATCATCTGTCATGTCAGAAATATATTTACAACACTTTGAACAAATAATAATTAAACCTATACTAAACACACACAATATTTCACTATGGACAAGATATGTAGACGATATACTTGTAATATACCAACCTACATTCACAACGAACACATCATAATATTAAACAAACTAAATACATACAACGAAAACATACAATTCACCGTTGAAACAGAAACAAATAGAACAATCAACTATCTCGACATCACTTTAAATATAAATGATAATAAAATAGAAACTACAGTATACAGGAAACCTACTTCCAACAACACCACAATACACTACAAATCTAACCACCCCTGGACACACAAAATTAACACTTACAGTAACATGATAAATAAAGCAATAAAATACACACAGGATAACAAACAAAAATTAAATGAAGAATTAGATAACATCACAAAAATAGCAATAGAAAATGGATACAACAAACACATTATAAAAAATATATACAATAAATTCACAAAAAAACCTAACCTCAACACAACACTACAACCGGAACACAAAACTAATGAAAATAAAAAAATCTACCTAAAATATAAATACACCAATAACAAAATAGAAAAAATAACAAATATATACAACAAAGAATACTACACTCCAACATACAAACCAAACAACAAAATAATAAAATATCTTAATAACACAAACCACAAAACAAATTCAGAAAAACATAACCTATCAGGAATTTACAAAATTACATGCAACAACTGTAACGCTTTTTAAATAGGAAAAACAACCAGAACATTTAAAATAAGATTTGAAGAACATTATAGAGCATTCAAAAACAAAAATTCAAAAGTATCAAATGTTGCAGCACACCTAATATCACATAAACATGAAATAGCAAATTACGAAAATAACCTAACCATACTTGAAATAAATAATAACCCAATAGAACTAAACTCACTAGAAAAATACCACATTTATAAAAACATACACAACAATTTAATGAATCTACAAACAACATACACAGAAGACATACTATATAAAACATCATACACACAGATCAAGAGAAAGTGCGTGTAACGTCAACAAATACCAATATCACGGACCGAACATCTACACCAGAAAAATATTAGTGATTCGACAATGGTCAAGTGACCGAAAGGTGCCTCGTCACTCAAGGTAAAATTATTGCACTTAATGGTGGATAAAATTACTTACAATAGTAATATATTAACTTCATATATATATATATATATATATATATATATATATATATATATATATATATATATTTAACGTTATCCATTGTTTTTCCGTTGCACTGAAACTTTATATATATATATATATATATATATAGGAATTTTTGGACTTGATAGGAGACTGACAGACTTACCTAAAGGCAATAGTCCAAAACTGCAATCTCTTTGGAAATAAGCACATTTAAAACACTTAATACACTTTTATTTGAAATATTTCGATCAACATGATCTTCTTCAGTCAAGAAAGAGAAAAACTAAAGCTAAAGCTCTACTAGAACTAACCTAAATATATATATATATATATATATATATATATATATATATATATATATATATATATATATATATATATATATATATATAAAATACGTTTCTTGTTCAATAATAAAGTCAGTGCAACGGAAAACAATGGATAACATAAAATATCAAGAATATATATATATATATATATATATATATATATATATATATATATATATATATATATATATATAGAGAGAGAGAGAGAGAGAGATAGAGAGAGAGATTTTTTGGACTAGGAGACTGACAGACTTACATTGGTAAGAGTCCACTATGTAGTCTTGAAATAGAAACACATATAAGCACTTAACCAATGATATATTTCAACCACACAGTGGTCTTTGTCAATCAAAGAGAAAACATAAAAAGAAATATGAGAGAACGAAATAAAATAAATATATTTTTCATATATATATATATATTATTTCATTCTTTCATATTTCTTTTTGTGTTTTCTCTTTGATTGACAAATACCACTGTGTGGTTGAAATATATCATTAGTAAAGTGCTTTTATGTGCTTCTATTTCAAGACTACAAAGTGGACTCTTACCAAGGTAAGTCTGTCAGTCTCCTAGTTCAAAAAATCTAAATAATCTTTACCAACCAAAACTAACCTAAATATATATATATATATGACGTTAATATATTACTATTGTAAGTAATTTTATCCACCATTAAGTGCAATGATTTTACCTTGTGTGATGAGGCGCTTTTTGGTCACTTGACCATTGTCAATTCACTGATTACTTTTTCTTAATTCTGGTGCGGGTGTTCGGTCTGTGGTGTTGGTACTTGTTGACGTCATACACGTTTCCTCTTGAATCTCGTGTATAATGTTTTTGAATAGTATGTCTTCTGTATATGTTTGTAGATTCATTAAATTGTTGTGTTTGTTTCTATAAATGTGGTATTTTTCTAGTGAGTTTAGTTCTATTAGGTTATTATGTATTTCAAGTATGGTTAGGTTATTTTCGTAATTTGTTATTTCATGTTTATGTGATATTAGGTGTGCTGCAACAATTGATACAACATTTTGAATCTTTGTTTTTGAATGCTCTATAATGTTCTTCAAATCTTATTTTAAATGATCTGGTTGTTTTTCCTATGTAAAATGCGTTACAGTTGTTACATGTAATTTTTTAAAATTCCTGATAGGTTATGTTTTTCTGTTTTGTGGTTTGTGTTAAGATATTTTATTATTTTGTTATTTGGTTTGTATGTTGGAGTGTAGTATTCATTGTTGTATATATTTGTTATTTTTTCTATTTTGTTATTGGTGTATTTATATTTTGGGTAGATTTTTTTTTTTATTATTTTTGTGTTCCGGTTGTAGTGTTGTGTTGAGGTTAGGTTTTTTTGTGAATTTATTGTATATATTTTTTATAAGGTGTTTGTTGTATCCATTTTCTATTGCTATTTTTGTAATGTTATCTAATTCTTCATTTAATTTTTGTTTGTTATCCTGTGTGTATTTTATTGCTTTATTTATCATGTTACTGTAAGTGTTAATTTTGTGTGATCAGGGGTGGTTAGATTTGTGTGTATTGTGGTGTTGTTGGAAGTAGGTTTCCTGTATACTGTAGTTTCTATTGTATTATTATTTATATTTAATGTAATGTCGAGATAGTTATTTGTTTTATTTGTTTCTGTTTCGACGGTGAATTGTATGTTTTTGTTTAATGTATTTAGTTTGTTTAGTATTATGATGTGTTCGTTGTGAATGGTAGGTTGGTATATTACAAGTATATCGTCTACATACCTTGTCCATAGTGATATATTGTGTGTGTTTAGTATAGGTTTAATTATTATTTGTTCAAAGTGTTGTAAATATATTTCTGACATAACTGATGATATGGGTGATCCCATGGGGAGTCCAGTTGTTTGTTTATAGTCTTTATTGTTAAATTGGAAGTAATTTTGGTTACATATGTGTTTGGTTAGCGTAGTGATACTATCTATTATGTTTCTTTTTTCCTTATTGTGTATTAGTTTGTTTTTTATTATTTCTATATTTTCTTATATTGGGATGCTAGGGTACATGTAAGTTATGTAATAACTTATTATTTTTGTGTTGCTGTTTGTTTTTATGTTTTTTATTTTATTAATTAATTCGTATCCATTTTTTATATTGTATGTGTTGTTGATATGTATTTTAGATCTTATTATTTTGTCTAGTATTTTTGCGATTTTGTAAGATGGTGCTGTTGTGATATTTATTAGTGGTCTAAATGGTGTGTCGGGTTTGTGGATTTTAGGTATGCCTGTTAATATTGGTGCGGATGGTTTGAATGGGTATAGTCTTGTGTGGTATTTTAATTTATTGGTATAGTTTAGGGTATTTCGGCGAGTGACTATTAGGTTTTTTTATTGTAATAAAGTACATACACAACAATTTAATGAATCTACAAACAACATATACAGAAGACATACTATTCAAAAACATTATACACGAGACTCAAGAGGAAACGTGTATGACGTCAACAAGTACCAACACCACGGGCCGAACATCCACACCAGAAAAATTGAGAAAAAGTAATCAGTGATTCGACAATGGTCAAGTGACCGAAAGGCGCCTCATCGCACAAGGTATAATCATTGCACTTAATGGTGGATAAAGTTACTTACAATAGTAATATATTAACTTCATAAAGTCAGTGCAAAGGAAAAACAATGGATAACGTAAAATATCAAGAATATATATATATATATATATATATATATATATATATATATATATATATATTTTTTTTTTTTTTTGATATTTAATATTATCCATTGTTTTTCCGTTGCACTGACTTTATGAAGTTAATAAATTACTAATTTTGAGTAATTTTATCCACCATTTTAATGTATACTGTACACCATTGAGTGTACTGTAATGTATTACATTACAGTGTAATGAGAAACAATAAAGAGAATTGTATTGAAAGTTTTTTATACAAAAAGAAAATATTGAATAGGCCTAAACAATATTATGGATATATACACAGATTCCCCCCCCCATCTCTCATGTGGGGATGATTAGCACATATGTAATTCTAAGTGATGAAAGTTAACTCAATAAATACCATTGCTAAAAATAGCAGAAAATAGCTGTATCATATTTATAAGAGCTTGCCGTTTGTGTTTGTCGTCTACCAGTTTAGATCCGGTTCAAATCTTTGAAGGCTATTTTAGCACAATGTTTGCTATTGTTGTCATATCTGCATTAACCCACACATTTTGGATTTTGGGATTTCTTACAATCTTGCTACACGGCTAATATCATTGTTTCAGATGGACAACAGAAGCTATGAACTATTACCACTTTGCATATAAAATATATTATTTATCATTAGTGTGTAAAAATAAATTTTCGATTGGTTTGAAGATCAGTTGGACGGTGTTATGCATCACTTAACCAAACACCACTTCCTGAGAATGGACTGAACTGCACATTCTGGTAGAGAAACTTTGAAACTATAATACAAAAATTCCTCACACTATTCTAGCCTCAGGTTGTTATAAAAACATGTAATGATATATATTAATTTTTAACAGTATATGATCTTTGAAGGGCAATATCTTAAAAATCATTTTAAGCACTAGGTCTAGTGATGGTGAATGCTGTCCAGTTTGAATTTTTACATGTAGATAAGGATGAAAAAATAACACAAAATATTTTTTTTAGTGGTCTATACATTTTTTAGGGATTAAAAAAAATTTATTAGGTTTTTTGGGTATAATAAGCTAGGAATTATTTGTGTGGGTGTAATGTGGGGTTATATACAAAAAGATTTGCAATTGTATAGGAGCCGTGTAATAAATTAACAAATTCAGCAGATAACATAACACAATGCAAATGAAATCACAACACGCTCGAGTGATAACGAGTGTCTTATAGGTTCCGAGAGTTCATGACAAAAATTTATGTTCAGACTCCATAAAGACTGCCCTTTACTATCATAACGACAACATTGCCGTTATTGTCCAATGCTGGCAAATAGGAAGTGGCTAAATATTATAAATAGAGTGTAGATTTTGGTTTATATTGTTTTGACATTATCAAACTGCAGTTGGATTCTGTTGTCGAAACTTGTAATTACGACATATTGCATTATACGGGTTTTCTGAAAATTGGACTTATCGAAGATATCCTGTAATATGCATGCTAGGGGGTTTCTGGATATATATCTTGTACACATATTCAATCATTAATAAAATACGTTTTTTTTTCATTCAGTGAAGTGTAATACATTTTTTTGTTGACATATAGTGGATGAAAATTGATGTTAATAGTTTTTCAAATATTTATTCAATAATTAAATTATACAAATTTGGATGCCTAGCTGGATTCTAACTGAGAATCTACATATTCGAAGTCTAGTGCGGTTTGGCACTGAGCCAACTCTCTAATATCTAGAAATGTATTTCTCAAAGATGTATATGCATTTTGTTCACCCTTCTGGTAGTCGTCAAACCTCCATTGTCCAAACTTAAACTGTTGCCATGGTTATCACACAATATCATAAATATTGCTCTAGGGTAACTAAACTAATTTAAAAAAAATTGCCCTCATAGTAATTTACATAAAAGTTTTTTTTTATTGTTTACTCTTTAGGTCCTAGTTGTAGATTCCTGTTCAATTTATAGCAATCATTAAAACTAGTGGAATCAACTTCTTTAGGATGCATTATCTAAATGAATGGTAGAAATAAAATATTTATCAATGACAAACTTTAATGTAATTTAACTTTAATTCAGTTCTACAATTCATTACACAGACTATTTACAACTATAGCTTTAGTGGTAAATAAACTAATATATTTATTAACTGATCAAAACT
This sequence comes from Prosapia bicincta, assembly GCA_036971475.1. Classification (NCBI taxonomy): domain Eukaryota; kingdom Metazoa; phylum Arthropoda; class Insecta; order Hemiptera; family Cercopidae; genus Prosapia; species Prosapia bicincta. The sequence continues at coordinate 36,491,045 of JBAIZL010000001.1, forward strand.
GTTTGATAGTAATTTATGTGTAAAACAATGTGTAAAAAATAATTAACATTATAAATTATTCTACCATGACAGAATGTTTGACATATACAAATCAAAATTTGTAAATGATATCTAGTAAATGGAACGTCTGTATTTTGAATTAGTTGGCACATCAAAATTTTCCTCATTCTCCTTAAGATTTAATTTATCAAAGTGTGTCATTATACTTTTGGAATGGCAAATTTAAAGGTCGTCTGAGTGTATAATCGAGCAAAAGTTTTATATTGATACTGTATCCCAGTAAATCAATTGAATAAGTTCGAATAATTTGCAATTAATAGTTTAATACCACATGTGGCAAAATAAACATTATTGAAACTGAATCAGCTGTAATTGCCTTCTCGATTAGCTGTTGACTTTTGATTGTTGCTGCGTATTCGTGTTGAGGTATTTCATTACAGGTTAGTTTTTGCTAACATCGGGCTAACTACTACAACTGTTTCAGTGCTGTTTATTGTGGTGCAGACGGTATACAAAAATAAAAGTTTGTTAATAAAATTTGTTAAATATTGTTTTAAAGGGAAAACAGTTTGGACACAGTTCTCTTAGCAGTACAAGCTTTGTCTCAGGAGTTCAGCAAGCGATGAAAATTTCAACTAAAAGTGGATCTTCGTTACAGTTGGTGAAGAGAACTAATACAATGGGAGCAGTTCCTCGGACTCAGGCATTAACTGCTCCCAAACCTGTCATCAAGTTTTCCACAGGTTAGTGAGGCTTTTGTTTGTATAAAACATAGTTTAAATCCAGCGTTCATTTCTATGAGTGAGAAAGTTCTTTCATATGATTGTCTTAGCTTATTTAACCCTTTTAAGACCATGAGCCGATATATCTCCTCAGAATAGCAATTGAAAAAGACAGCTCGGAATTTCAAACCATTGTAGTTTTCTTAAAACTCAACAGATTGAGTTATTAATACTATAAGAAAGCTTATTTTTGTAGATAAAAATGCTCTTCTTTAACACATATATGGCAATGAACGAGGACGATATTTAGACGGCTGGAAGCATCCTAACAACAGTTTTTGCTTGTTTATGATCATGTCGTCTGTTCAGTTATGTATTATTGTGATCATGCATTTCATAGCTATTTATTGTAAGAATATATTTTAACTTACTTAGTATTATAATTTGTTTTTTTTTTTTTTTAATAGAAGTAATTTTTTCGGGTTCTAGGAGACTATTACAGACTGTATGGGTATGGCGTGATAGGGACTTTATGGGCAATGGATCTCAAAATATACTTGTTGGAATTTCATCTCACCTATATTATAGGATACTTATAGATTTAGAAATAATATTGATAGATAGACTGGAAATAGGCTCATAATGTAATAATCAAATAATGAAGGCAGAACCGTAATTCAGATTCATAATAATAGTAACAAATGTATAATAAAATTTAAGAAGTAAAGTTTTCATAAGTGTTATCTTCAAATTCACAATTTATGTAGAGAACCATTTAGAGATAAATATGTGTAGGTAATAAGACAACCAAATTTTTTTTGAAGATTTTATATGTTGGAAACTTGGAAAATCAAAAAAACTGATGTAGTTAAAATAGACTGTGCATAAAAATTTGGGAAAATTATTGATTTATAACATAACTATTTAATAACCTAGATAATTATGGAACAAATAACAAAAATCTGACTTCTATCTGTAATTATATGGAATCCACACAACATTTAAAGAAGTGCTACAAAGAGGGAAAAAGGGTATGGTATTTCTCGTGTGCGATTTGAAAAATGTGGATTGTCTTAAAAGGTTAAAAAGTACATTCTTCAGTACAATCTGATATCTAATCCAAACAGATTGAACAGGTTTATACCTTCTTCAAATAAACTCAACGTTATGAACTTACTTCTAAAATGTTTGTTTTTATCTCATTCCAGTTTTGTCCTAGTTTACCCATCAAAGTTCTTGCTTAAACTGTTTGCTGACAGTTGTAACTCATTCTTGCTCATAATAGCAAATTTTGCTCATTCTCATAATTGCAGCTAAATCACAAAGCACCAATTTGTCCTGTTATAACTTTTTATTTTAACATAAAAAAGTAAACCTTTTGGTGTAATGCACAAGTGATATAATTTATTATTAAAGTTTTATTTACTTTCATATTTTTATTTATATAATTTTCTGTTCAGAAATTGTTTAGTTTTGAATTTTGACAGTGTGTTATTGACATTAAACTTTGGATATTGATGAGTCATCAACAAATACAACAACTCTGACGCAGACGTCATCTTGATACCAATGATGAGGAAGTTATGATATGTAGGGACAGTAAACTTCTGAAACAAAGAACCTTATATGCCTCAGTCTCGTCTAGAATGTCCATAGCTAACAATTTTTTTTTTGGTGAAGATCTATAGTTCGGTCACTAAAATTTGTTTTTTTAAAAATAAAATTTATAAAATAAAATATCCAAATAGTTAAATTTCACATTGGCCAAGCCCAAAAGGAATAAAAGACAGATATAAACAAAACTTAATGAAAATGCTCCTTCAGTAAACAAATTATTCCTTAAATAAGGAGTAAATGATCCTTATAATTCAAACTTAGCCATACACACCTTTAAAATAACCATACATTCTTCATGTATGAAAATACAATCAATAAAAAGGAAATTAAATAACCTAGAACTATATTAATTTGGGAACGATTAGAGATTTATTACCATAACGTAAAAATAATAATCAAATAAAAGGTTCACATAAAATGATAAATTATTCAACTTACTGACAAACTTGACCCTAGCAACTGAACTATAATGTTTAAAGTGGAAATTCTGAATGATATAACTTGTTTCTTTAATTTGTTATCATGGGGAGTTTCGAGTTAAGCCTGGTTTAAGCTTTTGGCTTACTCTTAAGTAAGGCCTGGGCAATAATAACTTGGAGCAACTGTAGTGTAATTTTTAATTATAAATAAATAAAACCTCTTTAACCACTAAAACTTGATTTGTATCCTGATGCACATTTTGACGTAAGTAATCATCTTTAGAGGAAAATACTACAAGGGTAACTCCTCCCAGTCTTGTAGTAATTTCCTCTGAAGACGATTGTAGGAAATGCACATCAGGACATAAATAAAAAATTTGTGTAGTTTAAGAGGTTTTATTTATTTATAATGAAACCATTCGTGTCAGCATGCATAGCCTTTTGACTACTATTGCCGCCAATACCATTGTAAGAATTCCTGGTATGGTTAATTTTGCTAACTTTGATCTCGTTTATCACTAAAATGAACTCCTTTTCTAATAACTGATGACACAAGCTGCCAATGAGTCCCTTAAGCCCCATACTGCTCTTTGTCCGTAAATTTAAATTTATTTATTTTTGTCCAACTAATTATGTCGTACAGTTAGTCAATATTTATTGTATAAAACAACTGTGGCGTAATGTTTAACATAAATAAATGAAACCTCTCAACCGCAAATAACTTTCTTCTTTTATTTAAAACCTTATGTACATTTTGATTGCATAGCAATCATCCTCAGAGGTAATATACAATGAAAATACCTTTGAGGAGGTGTTTACGTATTTACGTATTTTCATTGTAAATTACCTCTGAGGATGATTGCTATGCATACATAAGGTTTTAAATAAAAGAAGAAAGTTGTTTGTGGTTTAGAGGTTTCATTTATTTATGTCAATATTTATTGGTTAGTTTTGTATTAAAAGTTAGTAAAAATACTTTTTTGTAATGTTTTAAGACATAAATGTTATTCCCCATTTAGATTTAACCTAAATGGAAGAAAGTGCTTTTGAAATATGAAACCTTATTTATTATTATTTGTCACTAACCATTCTAGTAAAAAAAAACTACTTGTTTTATCTTGTTAAATCGTATTTCTGTTGAATGTCATTGAAAATAAAATAAAATTTAAAGCCATTGTTTTTGAAAATAGATTTTTTCATTTAAAATGTTTTGTAATAATTATTCTTGATTTTAATGATAATAATAATAATAATAATATATGCATAAGCATTATTAATTTGTCTATAACTTTAGTTAAAGATAATCAACCAAAAATGAAAGATGAAAGCTAAAAGTGTACTCTAAAAATTGTCGGACAGTCTGGTTGCACAATCAGCTTGTTAAGCATGGAATTGGAACCGATTTAGTTAATTACCAGTTTTTTATCCATTTATTATTAACGAGAAACAATTGTTTTTTTTTTTTTAAAGCAGCAACCTTATTCAGATTAGTTTTTGACGCAACTTTTTGATGCAACACTACTTTTTGACACTTTAATTTTTGACGGAATATTATATTTTGACTATATTCAGATCACTGAAATTGGGAAGTGAATACTAGTAACAAAAAGCTTAATATGAGAAGGTTTAAACTTATTTATGTTAAGAAAAAAAACTAAAATGTGTTTTTTTTAGGCTTACCAAATCAGAAACTACAAACTAAGCCTAAAATACAAATTTCATCGCTTACAGGAGCCTTAGACATTCCTGGTCAAATAAAAATGGAACTGGAGGATCCTCAACCTCTGAAGAGGAAACGAGAGTTGGATGATTTTGATGGAGATTCCGGACAATTGTAATTTTATATAAGAATTTTTAACTGATCAATGTAAATTTTTGTAATAAATGTAATCTTTAAAAAGTAGTACAAAGTCTAATTTTTTTTGTCTTTGACATAATTTGTCATAGATTTTTCTTGATATATTTTTACTTATTTATGTATTTTTAAAGGTTTTAATTATTAACTTTGTATAAAATATTGCTCAAAAGTAAACAAACATAGTTTATTGCCCTTATTCTCTCTCTTTGCCATCGCCTTTTTCATACCATTGATTTGAGAGGACAGTTGAGCCAGAAATTTTCTCCAAGAAAATAATTTTCATGACAGATTTTGTTAATAATAATAATATATAATAAGCCTAATAACATCATCTGGGAAAATAATTTCAGTATTTATTTTGTATATTAGATACATTGAGTAAATTGTGCAGACTAAAATGAATCATATGTTTATTCTTTTGCTCTCTTAACACATAATTAATCCCTTTAATACCATAAGCCAATATATCGGCTCTCTAAATAGCAACTGAATAAGACCACGGGTCGATATGTCGGCTCAGAATTTCAAAACATTGTAGTTCTCTTAAAACTCAACAGATTGTGTTGCTATTACTACCATAAGAAAGCGTATTTCATGTAGAACATAACGATATTTAGATGACTGCAAGTATCCTAACAATAATTTGCAATTGTTTATGTATTCGTTGTTCAAGTCATTTGTTACGTCCTGTCACAGTGATCACATGCATATTTTCATTATGCATAATAATTATTTATTATAAGTATATCTTTAAACTTATTGTTTCTGTGAAATTAAAAATTATTTTCTAATTTCGTTTTGCAATGTGTTATCTTTCCTAAACGATCACGGACTGTATGTGTAGGATATGATAAGGGACTTCATGGATCTCAAAACATACTTGTTGAAATTTCTTTTCACATATATTATAGGATACTTATAGATTTTAGTAAATAATATTGATAGGCTTTAAATATTGTTATAGTGTAAGAATTGAACAATGTAGGCATAGCGAAATTCAGACCAATAATATGACGGCGATTATAGACTAAAATTTCAAATTCACAACGAATGTAGAGATCTTCTTAGTGGTGAATGTGTGCAATTTTCAAGGTGACTGGTTTAAAACAAATTTTATGTGCTTGGAAAACTTGAAAATCAAGAAAACTCACGATAGTAAGTAGGAGATATTTACTCAGGGCATGAAAATTTAGGAAAATGAATAATTTATAACATAAATATTTAATAACCTAGGTAATTGTGAAACAACACAAAAATCAGATTTTTATCTATATTTACATTGAATCTACAAAAAATTTAAAAATGGGCTACAAAAAACAGAAAAATTGTGTGGTTTTTCTCTTGTGCGATTTTACAAAAATGGATGGTCTTGATAGGGTTAAATACATGTGTGCATAATGGCTAGTACATTATTAACATTAAACAGTCTTTCCATGATACAGGGCTTCACTATTAGATCCTCTTCCTAGTAATCGTGCTATTTTCAGGGTACAACTTTGCTCCCTCAGTTTATGATAGCAAAGAGAAAAATGCCAATAACATTAAATCTTTCTTAAAAAACAATAACAGTTTGAAAAGTGTACCTAAAACTTTGTAAATAATTGTTATATACAAATACTCAATAAAACTAAACTAATCAAAAAGCTATTTGAAACTATGTATAGTTGGGACCATTTAACTGCACACTTGGCCTTGAGAGATCTAAGTAGATGAAGCAAAAGTTGGAGGGTATAAATACTTTCCTACAAACATAATAAGGACTGTCAAAACACTGACGCATGAGGCGGTCGATTTTAGGTAAACCTGATGATAAATTAACTTCGATATGAAATAAATATTCTTGAAATATGTGTAGACATATCTGATTCAGAAGCTGTTGATTTATAGAACATTCTGAAACTTTAATATATTTTCAGAAGTGATAGTACATGAAAAAGCAGGAGTGAGCAAGTGCACAGTTAGCTGTACTATAAATAAATCAAAACAATCTTCGTCAGCTGCAGGCTATTATCATAGTCCAAGGCATAGAGTGTATGGTGTCTTAAAGTTCTTTCTAACTTGTATTGTATTTATTCATAACCAATAATTTATTAGATTGCTAACTACGCAATACCTTACCTTAAGTATGAAATAGCCAGTTCTAAGGTAAATAAAACTCAATGAGGTAACCATTGTCTTCAAATAGAATATTTTTGTTACCTGAACTAAAATATCCCTTTATTACATAACCAGTGTTTCTACTACTCTTGTTAGATATCATCAGATCTACAAGGGTACCCGTTGTAGTTTAGAACATGATTTAAACCTATATTTAACTGTTTAATTAGAATTCACATGCCAGTACCTGAGATCGCACATCGGCCAGCGGTAGCTATATGTACGCTCTATTATTTCTCTTAGATTAGCATTGGCTAACGTTTACAATTTGTTTTTCTGTGTATTGTGCTGTATTCTAGGTTAAATATTTGCAGCTATCTGGACAATAAATATTACACAGAGTACATAATCACTATTCTTTTGTGTCCAAAGTCTATGGGTTTCCATGTAATTACAGATCGTTTCGAAGTTTGTGTGGTATTTTACAATAAATAGGGGATTGAATAATGAAGTTTTTTTGTGTCCAAAGTCCATGGTTTTTCCCACGAGTTTACCGATCGTTTTGAAGCTTAAGCGGTATTTCACAATAGGTATTTTACAAAAAAAAAGATTATTAGATACTTTTTAGCAAAGAAATTGTCAGTAAATGTAAGGTAAAGTTTGGTTAACATGAGAAAATAAGTAAATAAAAAAAAAATTAAATAAACATTAATATAATTTAAAAAAAATTGGAAAAAATAAAGAAAAAGTGTAAAAATCTTTCAAAAATATGTTGCTCCCAGGGGCCATATCAGGGCAGGCACATGTTGCTAATAAAATGGTTAAATCCTTCTAAAATGAGTAACTCGAGGAGTCGAGGTACATCCTGGAGCTAATGGCAGGGTTCAAGAAGCTCAGGGACAAATTAATAACTCACAGATTGATTGAATAAGCGTCTGATTGAGTAGTAACTATTCACGATAGTGTTTTTACAAGTACACAGTGGAAGCTAATCACAGTGAAGCTAAAATGTAGAACATACTTTGAATTTTTATTCAATTAATCAATTTATTTAAATTTTTGCAGTTTATTTTGTTTGCACAAATTTTTAATAACTTGTTATTGATGAACTAATGATGTACTTTTGAATTGTGTGGAAACAACTGTACAAAGATGTTAATATTTTATTGAGTCAGTAAAATAGAATTTAAAATTTTCATTTTTATGGAAGAAAACTAATAATTTACAATTTTTGGGTCATGGATGTAATCTAAAAAATAGATCTATTTGTTATAGTTGAAAAAAAAATATTGTCTTCAAATTCTATTATAGAAAATTTGCTTTAAATTGAAAATGAACATGGATTTTTCAAGTATTGGAAATAGCTAAAACCTATTCCTCTCTCTACACCTGCTTTCACCCTACCTCTAGATTTCTTTCACCCTCCCTCTAGATTTGAAATGCTCAAATAACATTGTTAATAAATAGGAGAAAACATGGAATCACTGGTAACTTCTGATAACCTGATATGAAATGAAGAGAAGAGCACAGGAAGATATTATAGTGTGTCGAAACATTTGATGAAATAACATAAAATAAAAATAGGGATGGGCTGATTCCAGCAATTGTCGATTCTAATGATCTCGAGGAATTGTCGATTCTAATGGTATCGAGGAATTGTCGATACTTGATTCTCTATTGATTAAAGTGTTGATTCTTGTATTTTTAACTGTTAAAATACGTATGCAGTGTAATTTATATTGAATATAATTAATTATCAACTATGTCTTATTCAAGTATAGTTGCTTTGAATGAATTAAACTATTAAAGCAAATGTCTATTTGAGATCACGAAAGCATATAACGCATCAATATAGACGAATATGTTGTTCCGGTCTGTTTCTCACCGTTCTTCTCTTTCTTCTGTCTTACTCTCTCCCCGTCTCTGGCCGCCACTATTCCGCTACCACTTCATACATGTCGAAACAAAACAAAAAGAAAAGGTAGTTCCAATTTCTCCAGTTATACAAACTGAAATGCCTTTTACTGAAGATATGTTTATATTTGTAATTTGAATAAATCAATACTTTTATTGGATATGTTTATCTTTTCAGAAATTCCTATTCTCAAACTAAGGTTGGACGTTCTATGTAGCATATTACATTAAAACGGAACTTTTAAAAGGCTTCACCATATGGCCAAGATGTTAGCTAAATTTGTTATTAGAGAATATCATTTAGGATTATATAACTTACAAGAATCAATAATTAAGAGAAAAATTTGAGAATCGAAATAAAAAATTCTAGGTATCGGTCCATATCAAAATAAAAGTGATAGAGAAATTTAAGTTTGTGGTCACAACTAGGAAAAAATGGGGCATTGACATTGTATCAGATAGTGATTATAGGCGATGTACTCGTGACACCTGAGACATGAAGTAGAAACAGATTTTTTTGGTAAACAACCTTATAAATAGCTGGAAAAGATGTAACTGAAAACAACTTTGATGAATGGTAAAGCGATATCGTGCCTTCCTACAAAATGTTACCTTTTCAAACAGAAATGTATCTTGGAATAATAAGCCTGCGAGTTGCAGGTATCCCTAACTGTCTGGACCAATTCATGGTTAAAGGACCTGAGGGAAGGGAAACATTTGAAGCAGGAGTCAGGCGAATAGAATGAGTTAAAAAGTTTGAAGGGGATCTGCCAGGATGAGTGTTATAGTCTACGAAGTTTTGTGAACTTGGGTAGGATTAAAATAAAGGCATACAACTCCTAGTAGGGGCTATAAAAGGGGCACCCCTATCAGGGTTATAAACAGGTGTCTATCTGTTAGAAGAAGGAAATGAAATGGAAATAGGATACGACTTGATAGCAAATAGGGAAAATTAAGGTATCTCATGGGCTGGGCGTTGAAGTAGTTCTGAACTGAAGAGGGACGAAAGAGTAGTTTCTAATCCTACACAGATAGGAAAGAGTAATGTAATTGCAGAACTTGTGAGAGAGTGAAAGAACATACAAATAAGTAAGGATTGTGTTTCTGGTACACTGAGTTAGCACTGGATGGAAAGTAACAATTGTGGATTACACTATCATGTGGTGGATATTTTGTTTGAGTATTTAATTACATTATTAAATAAAATTTCACTAAACTACAAACTACAACAACAATAAACTACAAACTGCAACGAACAACAAAAGAACAATTGCAACAACAGCAAAACTAACAAAAACAAATAAAATGTCTTAACAAGTTTGTGGGTATAGTTTACTGCTAATAGGTGCTTAAAATTAAATTAAGTGAATCAATTTTAAATAAAAATGTTAATTGGTAGATAAATATTAAACTAATTTTAAACTACTTAACTAAGTGAATACGTAATTGCTTACTTGCTGACGCTCAAAACAATCGTTCCTTTTACGAAGCTAACATCTACTGGCGGCTTTGGCTGTTTACAATCGGTATGACAGGGGTGGATTTATGACAGTGGGTTAGGTGTCGGCGTTTTGTGTGATGTATTGGAAAAGAGTATTGGCTTCAAAAATAGTCTTTTCGTAAAAGGAACGATTGTTTTGAAACGCGTCAGCAAGTAAGCAATTACGTATTCACTTAGTTAAGTAGTTTAAAATTAGTGTATTCATTGAATTCAAGATGATTACATCAAGAAACTTTAGATAAATAATGTTATAAATAACATATATTCAAACAAGGCTAAAGATAGTAAATATATAAATATGAGTAAAAACCATTATATATGATGTAAATATTAAAGAGGTTTAATTTATGATAGTTTAAGGCATACGTTCTCAACCTGGGGTTCACGGACCTATATATATATATATATATATATATATATATATATATATATATATATATATATATATATTAAATATGGTGATATGTTTTCTTGTATATAGTTAATAAATTTAAAATATTTCAAACACAAGAATACTTTTAATGAATATATTTATTCAAAGCTTTTCGCCAATAATTAAAAGTATCAGCATCTTCAGGAAAAATAATTATCTAATAAAATACTTTTACAAAATTAAATCATATGTACTACAAATTTACAAATTACATATAAAACCGATAATAAAATTACAAATTTAATAAACAATAACAAAAATCAAAATAATATGCACGAAAGAAATGGAGTATATAATATAAAATGTCAAACTTGTAATAAATTATATGTAGGACAAACAAAAAAGAAATTAAAAGAAAGATACAAAGAACATTTAAACGCTTATATCAAACCAAACATATACAAATCCAATTTAGCTACGCATTGTATTAATAATGGACATGAGTTTCCGGAAATAGAAAATATGAAATTAATAAAAGAATTAAATAAAGGATTAAAAATGAATATATTTGAAACATTGGAAATTTATAAGCATAAAGTTAAAGACAAATTAATTGATGAACAAATTCAAGTGAGATCAAGGCACCAAACTATTTATAAAGTCATTGATGTAATAGAAAAATTTACATAAAGTGCAATAATTATAAACATATGATTCTTTGTAGTACATATGATTTAATTTTGTAAAAGTATTTTATTAGATAATTATTTTTCCTGAAGATGCTGATACTTTTAATTATTGGCGAAAAGCTTTGAATAAATATATTCATTAAAAGTATTCTTGTGTTTGAAATATTTTAAATTTATTATATATATATATATATATATATATATATATATATATACAGTCGGCGCCGCTTATTGTGGTCATATTTGTCAGAAGCATATTTGATAACAATAACCGAACGATAACAATAACCGAACGCTTAATCACGATGTAGTCTACAGCCGTACTGCATTGAACTCACTGTATTATTGCCACAACTGTTTGTTCTGAACGATCCTACCTTTAAGCCTATCATTACATCAAGTAATTCTAATTCTGTAACACTATAATTAAACTGTACTTACCAAATTTTGATGCTATTCCGGACAGTTTTATGTACAGTAGTAGAATTTCTGTAATTTAGTTTTCTACTTGTTAAAATTAGTGGGCATATTTCATGTCAGTTTATTTTATTCGACTGTAGATTTTTTTAAACACTGAATCTAGCATAATTGAAAAAAATACAGTATATAGAACTACGTAAAACACTTGATCAAAACATTTTAACACATAAAACTTCATTATAAAACACTTCAATCTTATTTACACTTCAAATTTACATTTACTTTTTCTCGAAGAATTCCTCTATATGTGACTGTCTGTAGTCTTCTCGTAAAATATTGTTTATAAATTGTTCATATTCATAATGTTTGTTGAAATTTTCTGCTTTTTGTTGAACAAACTGCCTTAGAATCTCAAGAGCTTGGTGAACTTCCTGCTTAGATCTTTGCGGTACACATTTATCATTTTCGTCATCATCGGTGCCTTCTTCTTCTTCAGTAACTTTTGATGTTGAAGCAACTACCTCACAAATATCGTCTTCAGTCATTTCCGCTGCTGCTTCAATACTATCGTCAACTTCCATCCATTCAGTATATTCTTTTAAGGACAAATCGAAAGGCTTCAAGTTCTCTTCAAAGTCTTCCTCAGATGTAGCTTGCTCTCGATTTTCTTCAACAAAAAAAACCACCTTTTCTAAAGCAATTTTTCACAGTTTTTTCAGACACTTCATTCCAATATTTTGCTATCAGATGAATAGCATCGAGTAAAGAAGTTTTTTTTAGCCAATTCATTTGAGGTAAGGGTTTGAAATTCATCCATATTTTCTATAATTCTAGCACTCATCTCTCGTCGATAAAAACTTTTGAGATTTTTAATTATGCCTTGGTCACATGGCTGAATAATTGATGTAGTATTGGCCGGAAGGTAAATCACTTTGATGTGTTTTAGCGTAGTGCTTATGTCATTATGTGCAGTGCAGTTGTCTAGTAGAAGGACAATGTTGCGTTTGAGGCTGGTATCCCAATTAGTCAGCCATTCATTAAAAATTTTTGATGTCATCCAAGCATTGGAGTTTGAATGATATTCAACCGGTAGCTTTTTGATACCTTGAAAACAACGTGGATTTTTAGATTTACCGATAATTAAGAGTTTTTCTTTATGACCAACCATGTTAACACAACACAAAACAGATATTCTTTGTTTACATATTTTACAGCCGTTAGCAATTTCATTTTTAAATAAGTAAGTATGTTCGGGTAAAGCACGATAATAAAGTCCTGTTTCATCTGCATTGTATATGCAGCTAGGAGAATACTCGGCCAAAATCTTTGGCCATTCGTATTGTAACCAGTCCTCAGCTCCAACAAAATCAGCATTTTTTTTTCACCACACGTTTTCTTGTAAACAATGTTTTCCTTTTTTTCTTCCATCGATTGAACCATCAATCTGTGGCTTTAAAATCCTGTTTTCCTATTTTTTTGGCAAGATCCTCAGCTTTTAGACGCATTAGTGGGCCATCAACTCGAGCATCTTTTTCGCGAACATTTTTAAACCGCAATTTCAAAGCTGATTCCACTTGCGGATCCTTCCCAGAACGATGTCTTTTGTTGTCAACATTTGCATTACACTTTGATAATGACAAGATTTTTTCTTTGTTGTTCAATATTTTACATAAGAGAGGTTGAGAAACGCCAAGTTGAGAAGCAGCATTTCTTTGACTCTTTTTTTGGTAATTTACTGTACCTATCTAGAATATCAAGTTTTTGTTTAAGACTTAAATCGCGTCGTTTCTTTTGAAATTCGGACATCTTGCTATACTGTCCTTTGAATCTTAAAGTGACACTAAACTCTACAAAACAAACGAAAAAGATCTTTAAAAATTAAGTTATGTAAAATCACACTGAAATACTGTAATAAACGTTCATAAAAATTCACTGTTAAAAAATACAGTAGGACTGTACTGTAAATGGCTCAGTAGTAACATCAACTAATGTTAACAAACAACTAAAGACGACTCAAGCAAGGCTAGGGTGTTTGCGTAAACAAAGAGTAAGGGAGACATTCTGAGAACTGTGGTAAGTGCTGAAACCGTTATAAAGTATTTCTGTCATTCTAAAAATAAACATTCTATGAATTGGGCGTCATTGTGTGTTGCACGTGCTGTTTACACTACTTTGTAGACATTTTTACTTGGTCCATGCTAGTATACGTTGACGCATATGATTTTGAATGGCAAATTAAATGATAATAATAAGCGAATAGATGATTACAATAAGCGGCCTAATTACAATGTATTAATATACGTCCGTGTTTGTTTTTCAATGAAACGATAACAATAACCGAATGATAACATTAACCGTGATCACAATAAGCAGCGAAGACTGTATATATATATATATATATATATATATATATATATATATATAAATATATATATATATATATATATATATATATTCTATAACATAAAGTACGAGGCTTTAGATTGAATTAAGCTAGTTGCGAAAATAAGTCATCTATAATATTTAGCAAAGAAATACAAATAGTTTTCTAATGCGGATAAAGCAGGTACCCAAAGCAGGTCATTATTCTTCCCAGGAAGTTTATAAGTGGAGTCCGGCAAATAGACAAAGGTCCAAGGCTTGTTAAGATGGGAAAGCCAGCGGCCGATATAGCCTGGAGAAATTAACCATGTACCGTTGGGTTTAGCTAAATTAAGAACTGTGGGAAACTGAAAATAACGTATCGGTGGTAGTGGGAGAGAGTAGATTTCATAAAAAATAAATGATCCGGAGTTTAGGAGGAGTTTTGAAAAGAGTCTCGGAGAAAGGAAGGCAGGTTGGTGGGGACAAGGATGAAAGTGTAAAGGGAGAATTTTGTTAATTTAAATAGAGTTTTTTTTATAAGTAAATTTTAGTAAAGTGCGACGTAAAAGTTTTGAAATATAAAGTAAGTTTTTTTATCAAGTGTTAGCGCGGAAGTGAACAAGCCAGGATTCCAGGAACTCTTCTGAACTATAAGTATATTTAAATTATAAGTGTAGCCAACAGACATCTATCTTCTAGTTTAAACCAAATTTTAAGTTCATCAAAATTTATAAATATAATTCTATTCACCATTTCAAATTTAAAGCAAAGTTCCCATAATAGATACCCCGAGAGCAAGAATATAATTTTACTACTGTTTTATTTTTATTCTAATTGAATCTAAAGCCTCAGAAGTAACCCTTATTATTGTAGTTAGTTAAGACATCAAGCCTGTCACTGCACTATATTAATATAAATTAGGAATAATGTGAAGAATTATTTGTAAAGAATAAATGCAAGTGATGGTAAAAAATTGATAAGATTGTTAATTCTTTTATAACCTGAAGGTGACTTCAATAGGTAAGGTAATTAAATAACATTTAAAATAATTTTAATTATAACCAAAGTTAAGTTATAATATATATATATATATATATATATATATATATATATATATATATATATATCTTATGTATGCATATATGTTGTTCAAATTTTCCATCGTAAATAATTTTCTTGTTGCAATCATCTTGAATTCACTGATAACCTCTAAGTATTGCAAAACTAAGGGAATACTCTTAAACTTAATTTCCGACACGTTTTGAAACAATGTTTCATTTACGAAATTAAACATATAAAATAATAAAAGATAAATTATTAGTATATAAAATAGATAAAAAAGAAATGCTTGAAATAATTAATGTAATTAAAGTAATATTAAATCAAAACAACTTTTACTAAAATAACAAAATTTACAGACAAGAAAATGATTTAATAATGGATTTACCCCTGTGGTGTATCATGCCTGAAATATTTTTACAATATATTGATGAAGATATAATTAAAATTATTAAAAAATATGGCAACAATGGACTATGGTACAGATGTGTAGACAATATCACTGTTTCTAAGGAAAATAAAAAATTAAATTTTACAATTTACAGGAAACCTACTCAAACAGATAAAATAATACATAACTACTCAAACCCTCCACATAATCAAAAAATTTCAGGTTTATATAATTTATTATATAGAATGAATAAAATTCAGTCAAATCATATAAATAAGTTAAAATAATTAAATATTATACACAAAATAACAACAAAAATGGATATAAAAATGAAACAATCAATAAATTAAATAATAATATAACTAAACAATTAAGTAATATAAACGAACTATGCAACAAATATCAAAGTAACTATTTGGCCCAAATTAATATCTACCAAGTATGAAATTTAATAAATTGTAAAATTATTTAAAGACACTAATTTTTAACTAGTTTATTACACAAACAATAAAATAAATAATATAATAAATACAAATAATAAATTAAATAAATTGGATATGAGTGGTATTTATAGCATCAAATGTACAATGTGTCAATAGTTAAATGTAGGACAAACTAAAAATAAAATGAAAGAAAGACATTAAGAACATTTACATGCATACTAGAAACCTAATATATACGAGGGCTGTTTTTCTTTTCAACTTCCGACTGTACCGCTAGACGGCAGGGCGAGCGGCATCGGCCAGTAATGCGCGGCAATCGACTGCGCATCTCTCCCACTACAACCTCACTCGTATTCGGGCGTCTGACGCCATTACCAGTTTATCCAGTGACACATAAACATGGCTACCTTGATAGAATCTCCCGCCAAGTGTGAGTTGCGAAGTGTCATTCGTTTCTTGCAAGCTGAAGGGTTATCAGCAGCAGAAATTCATCGTAGAATGAAACGAGTATACGGCGAAAGCTTTATGAGTGACAGTTCAGTGCGTGATTTATGTAGGAAATTTAAAGATGGACGAGTTGACATTCATGATAAAGGGGGCCAAGGACGAAAGTCGATCGCAAACGAAGACCTCGTTGAACGAGTTGACCAAAGTGTAAGAAGCAATCGGAGGTTTACGATTACGGAGCTATCCAATCAGTTTCCTGATATTTCAAGGTCAGCCCTATACACTATCGTAACTGATAAGTTAGGCTACAAAAAACTTTGTGCTCGATGGGTGCCGAAGATGTTGACTGATGACCACAAAGCTCGGCGAATGGTGTCAGCAAGGTCTTTTCTGAATCGTTACGAAGCTGATTGCGATGATTTTTTGAACAAAATCGTGACAGGAGATGAGGCATGGGTTCTGTACGACACCCCAGAAACGAAACAGCAGTCCCAACAATGGATGCATTCAAACTCTCCAAACAAACCCAAAAAATTAAAAAAAAACGTTCAACAACAGAAAGATTATGGCCACCGTGTTTTGGGATCAAAAAGGTGTTTTGCTTGTGGAGTTCTTAGAGCCAGGGACCACAATCAATGCGGAAGGATACTGTGGTACGTTACAACGTTTGCGGAGGGCTATCCAGAACAAAAGGAGAGGAATGCTCACATCAGGCGTTGTGCTCATTCATGACAACGCCCGTCCTCACAGTGCTGCTTTGATGAAACGTCTTCTTGACGGGTTTAAATGGGACGTTTTTGACCATCCGGCGTATAGCCCTGATTTAGCGCCGAGCGACTATCACCTTTTCCCGGAACTGAAGATGATGCTAGGAAGTAGAACTTCCGAACTGACGACGCGCTGCAAGTCGCCGTGAAAACCCATCTCAAATCTTTGGCGGCAAACTTCTATGAAAGAGGTATTAAGAAGCTTGTGCACAAGTATGAAAAATGCCTCAATTTAAAAGGCGATTATGTTGAAGAGTAACAATAATGTACCTAACTCTTGATAATAAATTTATTTAATTACTCTCACTAGTTTTATTTTTATACCACATCGGAAGTTGATAAAAAAACAGCCCTCGTATATAAATCTAATTTAGCGACACTTTGTATTGAAAATAATCATGATTTTCCGGAATGAACAGTATGACATTAATTACACATGCACAAAAAGGGTTAAAACGAATATCATTGAAAATTTATAAATTTATTAAAATATAATAAAAGATACATTTATTGAAGAACAAATACAAATAAAATCAAAACATAACACTATTTTTAGTATATTCTATGATATCTCAAAAATTAAAAAAACTGAAACAACTAGAAAGTAGCAAATAAGACAAGCACTAGCTCATCATTGGGACATGTGTAATTATATAAACAGTCAATATGTAGTCATGTAACTAAGCGTTACTTATAACTTCGATAATGCTGATACTGCAAATATGCGAAAAAAGGTAAGTAAAAATATATAGGCTATAGAAAAATGAAAAATTATATATTCTTGCTTATGAAAATATTATTCACCATGTATATTCAACGAGTAAAAAACTTCATCCAAGGATTATAATATATAGACTATATAATTGTTTTCCACAACCCTTACCTCGCCATCGTAGGCAATAATAATAATATTAGCTGTGCACCTTACAACACAGAAGGCCCTGAAAATAGGAGAGTTGAACACTCTTACAGGAAAGTAAGTAGTTCACAAGATACGCAACGACAAAGGATCTGCATGCGAGGTAAGACAATGACGCTATCATTTACAGTGTATGGGTCCATCTATCCTATTTGGAGGATAAATGCAGAGAGGGTTCCATGGGCTGTAAATGGAACTTCTTCGAAGTGAAGTAATGTATTTAAAGGGAGTGGGAAAGTATCGAAACCGAAAAAATATGAATTAATTGTATATGGAATTTAATGAATGCAAACGTTGGATAGAATCTATAACAGAAGCTCAAAATGTTGGAAATGTACAGATATAAGAAAATATAAAGCCTTCAAGCATATTTCACTGACAACCGAAAGGTCTGGTGCAAACAATTGGGAGGCATCAATTAACTATAACATTGCCTATTTAGGAAAAATATTCGAAGTATTCCATAAATGATTTATTGAACAAATATATATATATATATATATATATATATATATATATATATATATATATATATATATATATAGTACATGTTTCTGTAGCGAACCTTCCTCAGGGAGTCAAGTCATATGCTTTTCTCCACCTAGACTATACTTGAAACTATTTTCTTTTTTGTGGTTTCCAAGGGTAATTTGTTGTGTATTTTAAAGACAGTCAACATCTGGCCATTCGAGGTCTTGTTTCACGTACTTTTCCCTAAAGAACCAAAAGAAATTGAGCCGGTTTTTAGACTTAAGATAGAAGTTAGTGGAATATAAAACTATTTACTAAATAAGAATATTTGTTAGACGAAAATTTTGAAATACTTTTATTAAAACTATGTATAACTTAGTTTTAACGGTACAAAACAGTTTAACAATGGAAATTATAGTTCTGTAGCAAAGTGTTAAGTACAATTAACCCGAGACTTGAACAAAGTCGTGAAAGTAGGCGGGCAAACGGTTACTGTCCCACATAACCTCAGCGGCAGATGTGTCGAATTGTCGGCAATTTAGCAAAGACGAAAGCTGTTTGCGGGTGTTAAAATAGATATATGAAAAATCACAGAAATATCAACATTTGTCGAAAGAACAACCCTTGTACTAATGACTAAATTAAGTAGAAAACAGGCCACCCCTAAAAATCTAATTTAATACAGATAACTGTTAAAGCTAATTAAAATAAATTCCTTTAATCCTTGATAACAAAACTTGAACTTAAATACTTTTTTCTGAATAGTAATTAATTTTTATTAACAAAAAACTTCCATTATTATTAACACATTTTCTACAACGCTTTCTAGGTAGATTTCCAAATAATTTTGAACCCATTGACATTTTTTTAAAAGAAAGAACGCCTTCCTAAGTATAAACAATTAATTAATTGAAAAGAAAAAAAAACATTTTTCAAAATTTCATATTTTCGGTTCTACTGAAGACCTTTGATCAAACGTGTATAGGAAATGAGTGTCATATTTTAACGTGATATTATTTACAATTGTTATCATTTCGTCGTAATTTTCACAAAAGTATTTTTATAAAATTGTAATATCTTGGTACTTTGCGAGCTGCTCTATCCCGAGGAGAACAAAGTGGGTTGAATTATCTAAAACCTCAACCATCGCTGCTTCCTGACGCCACTTCGTTGTTACCTATTTATTGAGAGCACCAGCCCGTTGGGGATCTTTAAGGAAGATAACGGGATACAAGCCCTTCCTAAGTTTCCCAGAAAGGCAGAACGGTTATCCCTAGCGGGCTGAGATAAGATACTGAATTCTAACTGCGTGAATAATGTGTTTTAATATCATGCATTTCGTAACAAATTGACTTTAAATTAGGAGTAGAATCCACCGGCTATAACATAACAACACATAGGCCTACATTCTATATGATAATACATTAGGTGATTAACTAACAACACTTTATTTTACTAGGCATGCGTTATCAAAGCATACGCGGAAGCTGCTTTAGGCTCACACGATGCTGTGGCGTTATATACAAGATGTAGTTGCCCCAGTTGTCCATCTGTGTGGAAGTCCAAGTTTAAAAAAGGGATGTCCCTACGACCGCTTCGAATCTCTAACCATAGCGTTCCAGTATAAACGCAAGGACAGTTTAGCTACACTCAGTGTGATGATGATGTCTTGGCCACCGAAACGCGTGAAGTATTGATTACGAGTTGGCACTCGTTATTGCTAATAAATTATCTTGCAGAGTTACATACGTAATACCTACTTGTTTAGAATTTAGCAATAGTATTTCCAATAAAAGAAGGTTATATTTTACTTTAAAGATCTTATATTCCACATTAGCGATGTCTCAGAGCCACTAAAGCGCCTATCAAAAAGCAAAGTGATATTTGTCGAAAATTAATTTTATAGTTATTTATCTTATATTTAGGAGACTTTAATTAAAGGTAGAGAGACACAAACAAATGCGGATGTATCATGAAACAGAATTAGTGGTGTTAAATTGAATTTAAATATAGGAAACCACGAAGTAATTAAATATTTACGCCCCATAAAGGGTTGAGGGTAAACTGAACCGAATACTCCACTAAAATGTTTAGGGTCGATAAAACATGTACAGCCAGCATAAAGCATAGATTCCATTAGAGGCTGTGACCTTGTAGAAATAGAATATAGAAATATACACTGTGCACTCAAGTTGGCGATTGCACAAAAACCAAAGTAAATAAAGGCATAGAGCCAACACAAAATGTCGGCTCACAACAAATGTCGGCTCACAACAAATGTCGGCTCACAACAAATGTCGGCACACAACAAATGTCGGCTCACAACAAATGTCGGCTCACAACAAATGTCGGCTCACAACAAATGTCGGCTCACAACAAATGTCGGCTCACAACAAATGTCGGCTCACAACAAATGTCGGCACACAACAAATGTCGGCTCACAACAAATGGCAGCTCACAAAAGAGAACTTCCAGGCAATGTCTCAAAATGTTTCAATTACCAAACGGTAAATAAAGAAATACCTGGAATGTTTGAAATAATAGGTAAGTTCCCAGGTTATAATTTCTATACACTCATCACATAAACAAGAACTTTATACTCACACATAATGTTTTTTTAAAATATTGTGTACACACACACACCTTTTATACTAACTTCTGTCAGTTATATAAAACTGTCGTTTTGTCTTCGAGATAAATGGCATTTGATAAGAACCTAATGATAGGAAAACGTATTATTTAATTTTCAAACACTTACACAAATAACACTTTGAAATATTGAAATAAATAAGAATATTTATGGCTTGCCTATAATGAAGAGCGCTTCCACGACGACGTCGCTGACCATCGATGGCCGGTCTGTGTTAACGAAGCTCGCATTGTAGGGGACAACAATGGCGACGTAGAAAGTGGCTATCAGGATCAACCAATCCCAACAGGTCTTGAACACGCCGTAGTGAGAGAGGACAAAGCGAGACTTCTTGATTGAGCTAGTTTTATATTCTGGAAGAGGCGCATTGGACGCTTGTAGTAAAGTCTGTAACGAGAGAGAAAGAGTGCTTTAGTAACATAGAAATGTACAAGCAGTTAGTAATTTTAACGCAGTGAGAAACATAAGTCTAATTAAGTTTATTTCGAAACGTAACCTACTTCACGTACTATATCTTAATTTTTATATTGTTTGTGGATTTATAAGTGTATTGTACAAGCAGTTAGTAATTTTAACGCAGTGAGAAACGTAACTCTAATTAAGTTTATTTCGAAACGTAACCTACTTCACGTACTATATCTTAATTTTTATATTGTTTGTGGATTTATATGTGTATTGTACAAGCAGTTAGTAATTTTAACGCAGTGAGAAACGTAACTCTAATTAAGTTTATTTCGAAACGTAACCTACTTCACGTACTATATCTTAAATTTTATATTGTTTGTGGATTTATATGTGTATTTAAAGAGTTTTTGAATTTGAGTGGATGAATAAATAGTATTTTATAACATAGTATAGTATAAAACTATAACAAGATATATATATATATATATATATATATATATATATATATATATATATATATATATATATATATATATATATATATATATATATATATATATATTGTAACACAGTTTACATGGTGTTACATATTAAAAAAGGAAATTTCAGAAAACGAACGAGAATGTATTCAATAATGTAACAATAATAAAACTAGATAAAAAAATTGTGATTTGTTAGAAATAAATCAAATCTCTGGTTGGTAGTGGCATCTGTAGGAAGAGTTTGAAAGATTAAAGTAATATGCGCATATACGATGCGCGGTAACTAGGACGCCTGCTTGCAACCGATAGTTAACTCTCTTGGAATCGGGATGTAGAAGGCAACGGTCGTCTCCAAGAGCGAGGAAATGTTTTGTTTTAAATTTTTAATGTAACAGTCATTTTTTTTTAATTTCTTGTAATCAGAATATAGAAGACAGCGCGTCGCCAAGAACTAAGATGGAACGCTGAGTTACTGAAGCCCTTTTCAAAATCATGACCGAGGGAATCTTGTAAGGTTTTCCCAATAGAAGAATGCGAGGCTACACCTTGTTAAAACAGCCAAGTGAACAAATTCAAACTTTGGTGAACTATCACAGAATTTAAATGCTTAAACAGTTTAGTACAAAATTAATAAACTTTAAATTTTTCAATACGTACATAAATGTAATTTATGCATTATTTGGTGCATTTGTTTTCAGTTTAAATTGTAAGAATTAATTATCAAAAGAGCAAGCAAGCAAACTCGAAAACAGAGTCATTTCAGCCATTGATTTGTTAATATGTAAATTTCGTCATAACTCAGATGTTAAATGTTCACTAATCAGTAACTAACGCAATGTCTAAGAAATATGTATTTTGGTTTGTAACTTTATATTTTTTTGCTAAATAAAATATGTTTGATTTGTTTTAATTGAAGATTAAGAGACCAATTATTTAACGAGCACACACATCCCATACATCTTAATTTAATAAGCCTTTAAACAATAATTTAATAAGACTTTGCAGGTCATTTTCTAAATATGTAACTATAAACTGCAATATTTAAAATCAGCTTTAATTCATAAGAATTAGAGCCGACAAAAATAATAACAGTTACAATATATATACTGAAGATATAATGAAAACTATAACTCTCTCTCTCTCTCTCTCTCTCTCTCTATATATATATATATATATATATAGTGTTCTCCTATTTAGTGTGAACTAATAGGAGAAATTGAAATTAATCTTGAAGGTTTGTATATTTGCAATAGGTCCGTTGGATAGTCAAACAGTTTGATACTGAAATTTAAGAAATTCCTGTTTTTTTAAATAATGAGACTTTATCTAAATATTAATATATTCATTTCTGTTAGGAATATTTCTGTATGTTTTAGTACAGTTTTCAACCTTTTCATAACGTTATAAAATTCTTCTCTGCTGATACGTTTCGCAGTGATTCCATTTTCTAATCTTGGAATGAGTACGATTTAAGTTTTAAAAATGGAATCACTCCGAAAGGCGACAACAGAGGAGGATATTATAACGTAAGGAAAGGAAGTATAAATATAAACTATATCTATTGTAATTTTTGGAGGGCGCAGGCTCCATTGCTTTATTTCGTTGCTCTTAACACAAAAATGAAGCTGAAATTTAAATTTGACGCATATCTCGACAAATATGTTTAATAATTTCTTACAGCTGTTATACTTGGAGCATCCGCTTCGTTGTTTTGCTGGGATATAATCGCGCTAAACCAAACATTTGCAGCCCTGTAGAGGAAATTACCGGGTTAATATCCATCGCCATAACTGCGACTCGGGTGTATTGGGATCGGAGAATGTCAGTTTGCGTTTGGTCAATCCATGTCATTAGCTAATGTGTTGAGCGCTAGTAAACAAGGACGAGCGTGTATTCCTTATGCATTGAATATAACCCAGTTTGTTTTAGGGTGAAATGCTAATTTCTAAGGAATAATAGTCGAGAGCAACTACCGAGGGTGAAGCTTTGAAAAGTCACAACGTAAAAGTAAACTTGTTTTTTTGGCCGTTTGTCATTTAAGTTTTATTTTACAAAAAACAATAACTAACTTCTATTGTAAGGGAATTTTTATAATTGTATTTAAACATAATCTTTTAGACATTTGTTTATTGTTGCACGATGGTGAGGCACATATTTCGTCATTATTATATGGCTGTAGTCAGTATATGTGATAATTATAATTTATATTAAAGTAAGCGATTATGCTAATTTAACTTACTGATGCAATACAAAAAGCGACATACCATACAAATTATAAAAACAGCTGTTGCTTAAATTTCCTCTAAAATACGGAACGTTATATTACTCTCCTGGTTGAGGGAAGTTTAATTGAAGCCATTCGAAGCGGACACACGATTGTTTATTGTTACGTTTTTAATTCCACACAGTTTTTCAAATATTAATTGATTAATTAATAAATTAATTTTAGTTTCATATGCGAGAAAAACGTTTAAAAAAAGGGGCAATGTATGCAATATAACTACTTTGTCTCATTTTGCGTAAAATAAGTAATAACATATGGTTTCATAAAATAGATGATTTTATGTTACAGGTTATGTGCTAGAAAAGCTGTTTTAACGAATTTATTTTTATTTATTAGAATAATTTAACAAGAAGTACAAATTTTTTAACCTGTAGTGGATGTCACTTGATGTTAATACAGTTTTTCAAATATTATTTCAATAATTAAAGATAATAAATTAATTTTAGTTTCATATCGGAGAAAAAGTTTTCAAAAAAGGGGCAATGTATGCAATATAGCTACTTTGTCTCATTTGGCGTAAAATAAGCAACAACATATGGTTTCATAAAATAGATGATTTTATGTTACAGGTTATGTGCTAGAAAAGCTGTTTTTTCGCATAGATTATGTTACACTATTTACATTAAATGTAATTATTTAATATAAAGTAATTTTTATAAAGTAGGAATTGACTTTAAAATTTTTTTTACATTAATTGTGTAGAACAAAATTTGAATTACTTTATTTAAGTGGATATAAAAAAAGGCACTTTATCTGAAGGGTATAGAATACGCTTAAGCTATAAAGTTAATGAGATGCGTCACGGATGTAATTCTAAACGTGGAAGATCAAAGCGATCATAACGGCTCATTTGGTATTTAAATTGCAGATGAGAATCAAATCAGCTTTAAAATTGCCTTGTATAGCGTTCATAGCATGCATAATAAACAGTTCGCAGCCTAAAGCGTTCAGAAGCGGTTTATTTGACGCGAACTAATTGTTTACTTGCGAAACAAGTCCTCGATTACGTCACTGTGTAGCGACTCTAGAACAGCCTTCGTAATCGTTCCTGTTTGCTTAGCTGTTTGTGTTTGTAGCAATCAAGCAAACAGTGGCAGCGGTCGTACTGCTTAGAGTAAAGCACGTGAATAACATTGTTGGTTGTTGTTGTGAATTAGAATCCGTTAAATAAAAGAAACAAGTTTGATATAAAAGTCTCAAATACTGAAATTAATATAATGTAAAAACAGAAAATATAACACCTTTAGTCAGTAGTGAGTATAATAATCAAATGCAGATGAAAGCGAAGTGAAAAAGATAACTAAAGGCAACAGAAAATAATTGTCTAAAGACAGAAGGTAAATAAAGATTAAAGAGAGTAACGAACAGAAGAATCGAGAAATCATGAAATCAAGGTATAACGTAGTAAACGATATTAGAACCCAAGAGCTGAGATAGTATAATATCAAGAGCTTAGATGGTATGGTAGTTCAAATGACGGTTGAAGATCGAGTAACTAAACAAATTCTAATATGATCCCTCAAGATAGAAAAAAGAGGAAGGCGTTAATAGGAGAGAAGGTACAAATAAAAAAGGAAAGGGAGAATGTGTGAAAACTTTTGTATTGAAAGAGGGGAGTAGAAAGTTGTTATCGCATGACCAAGAGCGGTTTAAACTGATGAAATAATAGCCTAATATTGTATCTGCTGGGATGAATACAAAGCTACACGAACAAACAAAACAATGTACTTTATTGTCGTACGTGTTTTGATGACTATCACATCATCAGTAATACTACTACAAATTTATAATTACATCTGGTGGTACAGCTGTTCACTACCTAAATTTGTGGTGGTTTCACTGATGATGATGATATAACGCATTGAAAGGCTTATGGCACAAAAATATATTGTTTTGTGAGTTCTTTGCAGTTATTTATTTGTTTATAACCTTAACACAAATCACCTCATTTATTACTTAAAAACCTATTGGTTATCACATATTTCTGCCATTTCTATAATGGCAGAATATTTCTTGAAATATTTTAATTACCTTTACATATTCTAAACAATTTCTTCTCATAAATATGCTAAATTATAAAAGTTTCTTCCATTCCAACACCTTCATATATGTTGAATGTTTTATATATTGTTTCTGATATACTCCATCCTTACTATGAAATACAACAGAAGATTAGGAGACCCTAACACACACACACACTCCTAATGACCTGGCTTGGCGTCCTATCTGCATACCTGATGCCGAGGAATCACCCGTTAGGCCTTGTTCTACAAAACTAAAACTTGTTGAACTATAACAGTTACGTAAATTGTAGTGGTATTTTTTCAATCTACAAATTATCCCTTGGAAATAGAGCCGAAACACAGTGTGATTAAATATCGATATCTCACATTTATTAAATAACATAAAACATTCAATAAATATCGATATAATTGCGTCGTTTTTGGCCTCTATTTCAAAGGAAGAGTATGTAGAATGAATAATATCAGTAAAAATTATCTAAATGTTACAATTTAAACGATTATAATTTTGTAGATCAAAGCCTTGTAAATGACTCATCGGCGGCAGGTAGGCAAGTCAGAGCGTGTGATTGTGTATGCGCGTGCAGGCATGAGAGTCGCTCAATCACGATCCGTAGACGCTACATAACTTACAATAGATCATCGAAGCTAGCGTGTTCAGAAAATACACAAAACAATAAAAAAAATGTGAAAAAAGTTAAAGTATTTTACTAAATAATCTCAGATAAAACCTTTACTGCTTTCAAAATGATATAAACTGGAGATTCCAAATTTTAAAAATAATGATGTGAACGTTTGCTTTCAGAAAAGGGTGTTAAAATCTCTTAAAGTTTGTAGTGCTGTAACTGATAAAATATCAAGCAAAATTAATTAAATAATGAAGTTTTTTTATTTTAATTTACATTTATATTTATGTAAAGCCAATTTGCTTAAAAAATATAAAATGCACAAAATGGAATAGAGTTATATATAAACAATCTTCACGCTGCAACTAAGCTTATACGTCTGGATCTTCATTGGTTAGCAAGAAAACGCTCTACACACACAACTCGTATAATCAAAGGACAGCAAAGAATATCACGCCAAATGAACAAGTTATGAATGTAGGAAAGCGAGTTTTATCGGACCATCTAGTAATGTAGCAAAGAGAAACCTTTTCGGTTAAATCTTTCATAAATACATTAGACATTATTGTCAGTATCATGATGGATGCCCTGTATTCACATGATAATGTGTGATTTATCTTGTGAAAGTGACTTCGGAAAATGTTTTCAATGGGAAAGTTTGTGATAGAAAATTTACGTTGTCATTTATTGACGAAGATGTATGGTGTATATATGTGGACGCCTATGTGTAAGTGCTTATGCTAGCATATGACTGCATGGGAAAGAAAATCGATTTTTATAGATGTTAAGAAGGGGGAATTTTGTTTCGTAGATTTTTTACTACGATCAGCTAGCATGATTTGTGGCCCCTATGAAGGATCATAAGATTGAGAGTTGAGATACAAATAAGGTAGAGGGACAGACAGTACAAGGTGGAGGTTACAGGAGGGACCCGTTATCACCTGTGCAGGGTCATGTACCTTTCCTATTGTCTACCGAGGTAATCACGAATAATTCCATACAGTAAAGATAAAGAAGGGTAGATGCAACTATATAAAACTAAACAAAAAAGATAATAATCATTGTCAGTGGAGATAGCATCGTGTGGGAAAGGTTGCTAACTAAATAGTAAATATTAGACATGACTTTAACCGTAAATAAGAGAGGAGTCTACTCTACTCAGGGAAATGTATAGAAATAGTGTCAACAAAGTGTTTGTAGAAAACGTAGTTTCTAAAAATTGTTATCAGTTCGAAACCATTATCAAGACTAGATTTTGCTAAAACTAGGACTGGTTGATCACTGTATTTTAGTTCACGTATCAGGTTACATGGTCTTTTGAGGAAGACATCCACCTTATTTATTCAAAATATATTTACATTGTCACGATACAAATATTAAATACACTCGATCAGGTTAGGTTTCCAAATCGAAATGTTGTAAAAGTAATGGTTTCAAAACCAAACGTCCAGTCATGTATAGATAAATATTACAGTGAAATAAAACGTTTTACAAATTCATTGGTTGTAACAACTAGATTGTAATAGATATAGCATTAATATATATAAAACTGTAGTAAAATGCACTATAACATTTTAGTACTTGCATTCTCGAGTGTCTTTTTTTCAATTTTTTCTATTACGTCACACTCTCTCTATATATATCTTGTTCAAATTTTCAATCGTTAATAGAATACCTTTTATTCATCTACTCAAATTCAGAAACATATTTTTTAAAACTTGTAGTGGATGGCACTTGACGTTAATAACAGTTGTCATATTATAATTCATTAACTAAATTTAATTAAATGATTTTAGTTTTAAATGGAAACAAAATATTTTTCAAAAGGGGCAAGATATGCAATATAGTTACTCCGTCAATTTTAGCTTAAACTAAGTGATAAAATACAATTTCATAAAATAGCTAATTAAAAGTTATAGGCTAGGTGGTAGAACAGCTAATTTAACGCATGGGTTATGCTGTGTTATTTATATTAATTGTAATTATTTAGTAAAAAGTAAATAAACTAAAATTAACTGAAATTTCTTTGTTGACCTCAGTAGGAATTGACTTGAAAATTTTGTTTTATATTACTTGTTATAACATATTTATATACCTAAAAATATTTAATAATAATAATTATAAAAATAAGTTAAAGTAATACTTTTTTTGTTGAACGAATGTTTACAATTATTTATATTTTAAAGAAATTGTTTTGTCTCGGACGATAGACGTAGAAGTTTACGTAGTGTGTGGAGTAGAAAGAGGATTCTTTGCTATTCGCCCAAAAGTTTTTCTCCGCTTTAAAACACGCACAGTCGGACCTGACATAATAGTTTTTATACTACTGTACGCAGCAGTCCAAGTGTTAAAGCTACTGCTACATATTACAAATGGAATGAATTAATTAAGCATACTACAGTACAAAATAAAAACTCTTTAATTAGGTCTACTCTGTGGTCGAATCCGTTTTAACCCCTCCCCCTAAGGATCGAGCCACACTGTTGGGAGCGCATCTGGTGTCATGTAAATTAAGCAATTAAGCCTGTAAACCAAGCAATTACCTTCGGCAGCTTGAGATTCTGTCTAACTGATCATAAAGCCACGTCCATTACACGTTATGGTGAGGTCGTGAAGGAAAAAGTAAATAACCAATTACTTTACATGTTTCGCATAAAAGAAAAAAATACAATAAATGGTACAAATTGTTGCGTAAGCATTCTATTAATTCAGTACAACCTTCACAAGAACGTGTACAACTCAATGCATGACTTCAGAGAGGTAAATAGGTCCTATTAAATCCAACTGAGGTGACGCAATTATGACGAGCTGTATTCCCAGTCTAGGGCCAATCTGCCAACTCGTGCAATCAGTAATTCCGGAACAAAGTTTGCAGAATAATCACGGATGCGTCTAAATCCAAATGAGGCGATGCAATCATGACGAGCAGTATTCCCAGTCTAGGGTCAATCTGCCAACTCGTGCAATAGGTCATTCCGGAACAAAGTTGCAGTATAATCACGGAGGCGTCTAAATCCAAATGAGACGATGCAATCATGACGAGCAGTATTCCCAGTCTAGGGTCAATCTGCCAACTCGTGCAATAGGTCATTCCGGAACAAAGTTGCAGTATAATCACGGAGACGTCTAAATCCTACTGAAGAGACGCAACTAAGACGAACTGTATTCCCAGTCTAGGGCCAATCTGCCAACTCGTGCAATCAGTAATTCCGGAACAAAGTTTGCAGAATAATCACAGGGGGGTCTAAATCCAACTGAGGTGATGCAATCATGATGAGCTGTATTCCCAGTCTAGGGTCAATCTGCCAACTCGTGCAATCAGTCATTCCGGAACAAAGTTTGCAGAATAATCACGGATGCGTCTAAATCCAAATGAGGCGATGCAATCATGACGAGCAGTATTCCCAGTCTAGGGTCAATCTGCCAACTCGTGCAATAGGTCATTCCGGAACAAAGTTGCAGTATAATCACGGAGGCGTCTAAATCCAAATGAGACGATGCAATCATGACGAGCAGTATTCCCAGTCTAGGGTCAATCTGCCAACTCGTGCAATAGGTCATTCCGGAACAAAGTTGCAGTATAATCACGGAGACGTCTAAATCCTACTGAAGAGACGCAACTAAGACGAACTGTATTCCCAGTCTAGGGCCAATCTGCCAACTCGTGCAATCAGTAATTCCGGAACAAAGTTTGCAGAATAATCACAGGGGGGTCTAAATCCAAATGAGGCGATGCAATCATGACGAGCAGTATTCCCAGTCTAGGGTCCATCTGCCAACTCGTGCAATAGGTCATTCCGGAACAAAGTTGCAGTATAATCACGGAGACGTCTAAATCCTACTGAAGAGACGCAACTAAGACGAACTGTATTCCCAGTCTAGGGCCAATCTGCCAACTCGTGCAATCAGTAATTCCGGAACAAAGTTTGCAGAATAATCACGGGGGTGTCTAAATCCAACTGAGGTGATGCAATCATGATGAGCTGTATTCCCAGTCTAGGGTCAATCTGCCAACTCGTGCAATCAGTCATTCCGGAACAAAATTTGCAGAATAATCACGAAGGCGTCTAAATCCAACTGAGGTGACGCAATCATGACGAGCTGTGTTCGCAGTCTAGGGTCAAAGTTTGCAGTATAATCACGGAGGCGTCTAAATCCAAATGAGGCGATGCAATCATGACGAGCAGTATTCCCAGTCTAGGGTCAATCTGCCAACTCGTGCAATAGGTCATTCCGGAACAAAGTTGCAGTATAATCACGGAGACGTCTAAATCCTACTGAAGAGACGCAACTAAGACGAACTGTATTCCCAGTCTATGGTCTATCTGCCAACTCGTGCAATCAGTCATTCCGGAACAAAGTTTGCAGAATAATCACGGAGGCGTCTAAATCCAAATGAGGCGATGCAATCATGACGAGCAGTATTCCCAGTCTAGGGTCAATCTGCCAACTCGTGCAATAGGTCATTCCGGAACAAAGTTGCAGTATAATCACGGAGACGTCTAAATCCTACTGAAGAGACGCAACTAAGACGAACTGTATTCCCAGTCTAGGGCCAATCTGCCAACTCGTGCAATCAGTAATTCCGGAACAAAGTTTGCAGAATAACCACGGGGGTGTCTAAATCCAACTGAGGTGATGCAATCATGATGAGCTGTATTCCCAGTCTAGGGTCAATCTGCCAACTCGTGCAATCAGTAATTCCGGAACAAAGTTTGCAGAATAATCACGGGGGCGTCTAAATCCAACTGAGGTGATGCAATCATGACGAGCTGTATTCCAATTCTAGGGTCAATCTGCCAACTCGTGCAATCAGTCATTCCGTAATAAAGTTTGCAGTATAATCCGGATGCGTCTAAATCCAACTGAGGCGATGCAATCATGACGAGCTGTATTCCCAGTCTAGAGTCAATCTGCCAACTCGTGCAATCAGTCATTCCGGAACAAAGTTTGCAGAATAATCACGAAGGCGTCTAAATCCAACTGAGGTGATGCAATCATGACGAGCTGTGTTCGCAGTCTAGGGTCAAAGTTTGCAGTATAATCACGGATGCGTCTAAATCCAACTGAGGCGATGCAATCATGACGAGCTGTATCCAAGTCTAGGGTCAATCTGTCAACTCGTACAATCAGTCATTCCGGAATAAAGTTTGCAGAATAATCACGAAGGCGTTTAAATCCAACTGAGGTGACGCAATCATGACGAGCTGTGTTCGCAGTCTAGGGTCAAAGTTTGCAGTATAATCACGGAAGCGTCTAATTCCAACTGAGGTGACGCAATCATGACGAGCTGTATTGCCAGTCTAGGGTCAA
Source organism: Prosapia bicincta (assembly GCA_036971475.1). Taxonomy (NCBI): domain Eukaryota; kingdom Metazoa; phylum Arthropoda; class Insecta; order Hemiptera; family Cercopidae; genus Prosapia; species Prosapia bicincta. The sequence continues at coordinate 36,523,297 of JBAIZL010000001.1, forward strand.
AGTTTGCAGTATAATCACGGGGGTGTCTAAATCCAACTGAGGTGACGCAATCATGAGGAGCTGTATTCCCAGTCTAGGGCCAATCTGCCAACTCGTGCAATCAGTAATTTCGGAACAAAGTTTGCAGAATAATCACGTGGGTGTCTAAATCCAACTGAGGTGATGCAATCATGACGAGCTGTATTCCCAGTCTAGGGTCAATCTGCCAACTCGTGCAATCAGTCATTCCGGAACAAAGGTTGCAGAATAATCACGAAGGCGTCTAAATCCAACTGAGGTGACGCAAAGATGACGAGCTGTGTTCCCAGTCTAGGGTCAAAGTTTGCAGTATTATCACGGATGCGTCTAAATCCAACTGAGGCGATGCAATCATGACGAGCTGTATTGCCAGTCTAGGGTCAAAGTTTGCAGTATAATCACGGATGCGTCTAAATCCAACTGAGGCGATGCAATCATGACGAGCTGTATTCCAATTCTAGGGTCAATCTGCCAACTCGTGCAATCAGTCATTCCGGAATAAAGTTTGCAGAATAATCACGGAGGTGTCTAAATCCAACTGAGGCGATGCAATCATGACGAGCTGTATTCCAATTCTAGGATCAATCTGTCAACTCGTACAATCAGTCATTCCGGAATAAAGTTTGCAGAATAATCACGAAGGCGTCTAAATCCAACTGAGGTGACGCAATCATGACGAGCTGTGTTCGCAGTCTAGGGTGAAAGTTTGCAGTATAATCACGGAAGCGTCTAAATCCAACTGAGGCGATGCAATCATGACGAGCTGTATTCCAATTCTAGGGTCAATCTGCCAACTCGTGCAATCAGTCATTCCGGAATAAAGTTTGCAGAATAATCACTGAGGTGTCTAAATCCAACTGAGGCGATGCAATCATGACGAGCTGTATTCCAATTCTAGGGTCAATCTGCCAACTCGTGCAATCAGTTATTCCGTAATAAAGTTTGCAGTATAATCCGGATGCGTCTAAATCCAACTGAGGCGATGCAATCATGACGAGCTGTATTCCAATTCTAGGGTCAATCTGCCAACTCGTGCAATCAGTCATTCCGGAATAAAATTTGCAGAATAATCACGGAGGTGTCTAAATCCAACTGAGGTGACGCAACCAAGAAGAGCTGTATTCCCAGTCTATGGTCTATCTGCCAACTCGTGCAATCAGTCATTCCGGAACAAAGTTTGCAGAATAATCACGAAGGCGTCTAAATCCAACTGAGGTGACGCTATCATGACGAGCTGTGTTCCCATTCTAGGGTCAAAGTTTGCAGTATAATCATGGATGCGTCTAAATCCTACTGAGGCGATGCAATCATGACGATCTGTATCCAAGTCTAGGGTCAATCTGCCAACTCGTGCAATCAGTCATTCCGGAACAGAGTTTGCAGAATAATCACGTGGGTGTCTAAATCCAACTGAGGTGATGCAATCATGACGAGCTGTATTCCCAGTCTAGGATCAATCTGCCAACTCGTGCAATCAGTCATTCCGGAACAAAGGTTGCAGAATAATCACGGAAGCGTCTAAATCCAACTGAGGTGACGCAAACATGACGAGCTGTATTCCTAGTCTAGGGTCAAAGTTTGCAGAATAACCACGGAAGCGTCTAAATCCAACTGAGGTGACGCAAACATGACGAGCTGTATTCCCAGTCTATTGTCAAAGTTTGCAGTATAATCACGCATGCGTCTAAATCCAACTGAGGCGATGCAATCATGACGAGCTGTATTCCAATTCTAGGGTCAATCTGCCAACTCGTGCAATCAGTCATTCCGGAATAAAGTTTGCAGAATAATCACGGAGGTGTCTAAATCCAACTGAGGTGACGCAATCAAGACGAAGCTCCAAACAGAAAATTCCACTGAACTACATAAAAGTTAGTCCTAAAACACGCATCCATCAGGAATCTAACAACCAGGTCCTTCAGTCGTACGAACTCACATCAAGAGTCACCTCCACTTTGAATAGATACGAAACCCATTACAAAGCATATCTATACCTGACTCATTCGCAATGTAAATTCGTATGCTTTATAAATAAATAACGCCAAACTGACCTTCCGCTTTACGTATCTGTATCAGGTGTTGCAGTAGCACAATACGTAGGCGGTAGCGTTACTTCCGATTCTGTAAAGTTTTAAAAATATTGTAGCTATTTCATTATATTTAGATAGCTTACTCGACAGATATCGATTATATACTAGTTAAGTATGCTGACACGTATCGAAATATAAACCAATAACTTCAACATAACTTTCTTGTGTATTTTCCAGTTTCATTTTCCCTAGTGCAGTATTTACCCTATACGAATTGTAAAGTTTTAATAGAATTTAAAAAAATACAAAATTAAAAAAAGAATTAGTTTAATATAAGTTTAAGCTCTTTATGTGCGTCAAGCGATACATTGCTTTAAAATAGGGGACACTTTGCTGCTTTTTATTTTGCTTCTGTTTCAGTCGCTGGTTTATTAGTATTTTGAAATTTCTTTTGTGTATAGACAACCTTTAGTAAATTTTGTGTTATAGTTTTAAATTATAAACGAATATTTTGTTTAAAATGCAAAACATTATAATAATTTTGGGTAATTTATTTTTAGGACATTGAGTTAAAAGCAGAAATAGGTGTACCAAAGTGTTCTTTGCCCTCCGGGTGGTGAAGTGTAGTTATGCCAAATTTTGACAAATATCACCACTGAACCTATTGAACTGTAATGTTTTTTACTCCATGGAAAGAGCTCATGAGCTTGGGGTACAATCGCAGCCAATCCCCCTTCCTTCACTCGCGGTAATGATACTAACCGCATGCGCATGTGAGATAGAGGCAGCTCGCCAGAGGTTGGCTGACACGAAGGATGGACGGTTTTTTGAGGTCCAGACCTGGGATGAAAACATGAGTTTTATAGAGTTTTGACAGGATGAGCAGGAGTATTGTATATCGCAGGATGAGCTGATCACTATCTACTTGACATGTTCTGTGTATTAGCGCGTCCCCATTGGCCGATAACCCATGCTCTATTTGAGCGCTGTGGATTGCTGCTCCTACTTTGAAGGCATTAATTTGTTTTGGAAACTTTTTTGGACTCCGACTGGCATTGCCTCGCACTCACAATGCAGGTGGGTAGTAATAAATGGAGATTTGAAGGGGTCGTAGGAGCATTCAACTTGGACTGACACACAAAGGGACTGGTTACGTCCTGTATGACTGGCTCCAGCAACGATAGGACCTTATATAGCTCCTTCAGAGAAAATAATAACCTTACACTTAATTTTAAAAGAAGTGCTTCAAGTATAAGTTAGGGTATTGCTCTGGATTAATGTTTTAGGTTTGGTTAGCCTAGTAGGTTATTGCCGGGGGCAACTGAAGATTCTGCGCCTCTTTAATTTAAAGTTAACATTGTGGATAAATGGACGACGATAGAATAAATTATTCACACTTAATTTTAAAAGAAGTGCTTCAAGTATAGTTTAGGGTATTGCTTTGGATTAATGTTTTAGGTTTGGTTAGCCTAGTAGGTTATTGCCGGGGGCAACTGAAGATTCTGCGCCTCTTTAATTTAAAGTTAACATTGTGGCTAAATGGACGATGATAGAATAAATGATTTACGTAGTAAGAGTTCAGTATCTTATCCCAGTCAGCTAGGAATATCCGTTCTGCCTTACTGGGAGACTGGAGAAGGCCTTTTTCCTCGTTATTGCCCATAAAGACCCCCAACGGGATGGTGGCCTCAACAAATAGGCATCACCGAAGTGAAGCCATGAATGGGGTTTTCAGTGGTTTTAGATAGTCAACCCTCTCTCTTCTTCTCGGGTTAATTTTGACAATTTGTAGAACTTATTGTCTAGCGTTAGTCCATTGCGAGCGTCTACTCTGGCCTTAAACACCTCAATAAGGAATGGGAATAACTGACAGATGGTATTTATTTTACATTTTTAAACCAGTATGGAATATATTGAGGCAGTGGAAATGATAAAAGTGCTGTCGATTTGAAAGACCACACTAAGAATAACTTACTTTCCATTTCACATTTCTCCCATATCAAATAATATTTCATATTTGTTTATTATAGTCTACCCATGTATTAATGCGCGAGTGTCTATTTCAAAATAATATTTATTGGTAAATATTTTGTTTGTTATTAATTTATTGTTACTTATTAATTGTTTAAATTGTATTTTTACGTATTTATTAATATATATTTATTGTTATATTGTTATTTGTTGTATATTAATTTATAGTTATATTGTCATTTTATGTTATGTTTTTTGTTCTGATTGTTCATTGTTGGTCGTTGTTTATTTTTCTTTTCGTAATTTTGTTTTATCTAAATGTTTATTTTTAAGCAGATACCTTGTTTTAGCAATGACGACCAAAATTAGTTTTTCACTAGGAAAAAATGAATAAATTAGCACTAAATCACTTAGTATTTCTAAAAAACTGAATACAAAGTCTTCTATATGGAGACTTTAATGTTGAAACAATTATAAGAAAGGTTTTACTATTAGTAAAACTCGATAGTAATTAAGATTCATAAATGACAAACGAATTGATTATAGTGAAATAAAGAAGACATGAAAATAATCTGGGAGTCACAAATTTGGAATAAAAGTAATTAGCGCTATTTTTTAAACTGAATTAACAAATAATTACATTTTTCACCAACCCAGTAATTATCTCAACCAGGTTGTGCATAAAAATGTAAATTATAAAAAGATTAAATAAATATCCCCTGAATTTATTTAAGCAGAAAAAGCAGATTTCTAACGAGGCTTAGATGATGATCAATTTTCTGCCTAATTAACAATGCATATTGTTCGAAACTCGGAATAATTTAGCAACCACCCTGAGAGACGATGCTCCACGCAACTTCCGGGCGGGATCAAATTAATATTCATTTGTTCCAACTGGCGGTAACATCAACAACTGTTTGCAACCAAAACAGCAAAACCATCGAAATAACCACTACAGCCAGCAAAAAGTTCAATGAAATGGAAATATAATGTTCATTTAACTGTACACGAGTAACAAGTAATATAAAGAAAGCTGTTTTAAAGGAAATTCCTGCTTGAACCGACAAAGGAAAATTTATTTTAGTTTCTTTGTATTAAATAATTACAAATAATATAAATAAAATAACATTATCTATGCGTTAACAAAATATTTTTTTATAACAAAAATATTCAAAAAATTAATATTGCTATAGAAATACCTACAAGGGCTTTAATACAAACCACTAACGATAAATTATTTTTGAGGTTAATTTCTGCTTAATGTAACAAAGACAATTTTTACTTTTGTTACTCTTTATTAAATAATTATAATTTATTTAAATAAGGTAACGTAACAATGCGTTAAAACAGCTGTTCTACCACATACCCTATAACATAAAATCAGCTGTTTTATAAAAACATATGTTATCATTTATTTTAAGCCAAATACGACGGAGTAGCTATATTGCACACCTTGCCCCTTTGTGAAATGGTTCTCTCCCATATAAAACTAAAATTAATTCATTAAATTTAACTAATGAACTAAAGTTTTGAAAAAAAAACTGTATTAACACCAAGTGTCATCCACTAAAAGTTTAAATAAATGTATTTGAACTTGAGTGGATGAATAAAAAGGATTTTACCAACGATTGAGCATTTGAGCGAGATACAAAAATATGTATAGGGGGAGAGTGTGAACTGAGAAGGAGTTGGAAAGAATTCCAAGCAGCTTACCTTAGTCATCGTTTCGTGACACACAGTCAAAGAAACTTCGTGATAAAATGTACTCCCGTGTGTCAGATAATGTTTGGATTGGAATTATAGTCATAGCATGAAATTATAATCAGGATTAAACAATCACTTTTATTAGGAATTGACGTAAGTAAAACCATGTCCACCCAAATATTCACTTATTTGAAAAAATATTTAAAATTGTTTAAAACATGCTGTTTAAATATTACTTGTTTTTATGTCGATTATTTATAACGATTAAATTTTAATGTATTTTTATTACAATTTAGTAGTCTTAATTTTTGAGATAGTAATTTAAACAATAGACTAAATTTATTAGTAATAACTTGGAAATAGTTAGTTTAAGTGGAATTTCTACTATAAAAAAGTATTACATTAGTAGAGAGTGATTTCAGTTTGTTTTAAATCAACGTCTATTGATTAACGTTTTCTTACTAATGTACACA